>CM068319.1:39351458-39951458 GCA_034766995.1 Acanthacorydalis orientalis | reverse complement strand
GTAATATTCACAAAAATGAAATTTAAATTTAATAATTTAACAAACAGATCTCATATATAAGACAAAAATTAACTGTTTAGAAAAATTCAAAACCACAAATGAATTCATTTTCTATTTCACAACTCATACAATTTTTCTGGTCAAAAATGTTTAATAAATCATTATTGATTATTGAAACTTCAAAGTATAGATAAATCTAATTTATAATTTCAGTTAATTTTTTAATTCTGCTCTTTGATGTTCTGTCTATCTCGATTTCTTTCATATACTCATTAATATGAATAAAAGTATCAGTGATGTAAGTTAGTTGATAAATAGTTAATTTTTGATTATCGATTTGTATTATGGATAGGTTTTCCTGTATTATAACACTTTAAGAATGATAGAATTGCTATCTAAGTGTGAATAAACAGCAATCAAAAATGATCAATTATGATTTATTGAAAATTTTTGAACAAGAAAAGTTTTTATAATTTTTAGGATGAAAAAAGTGAATTATCAAAAGGGATTTAGACTAGCTATTAATTAAGAGTTATGAATCATTAGTTATTTATTTAAGAAAATTAATTTTTTAAAATTTAAAAGTATCGAAATCTACATTTTCACAAATTGTTTTCTACTTCTTGCTTTATATATATATATATATATATATAATCTGAACGATCATACATTTGTGAAACTAGACTTGTGCGTTCAATTTTCGAAATAATAAGAGAAAACGACCAACTGTACCTAATATATAAATTAATTTATATAGAATGACCAATCAGTTCTAATAAATAAATAAAATATGAAACCGTTCGAGCTGTCACAGATAAATCAATATAAACACATAGAAATCGGTCTAAGACAATGCACGCAACTTTCATAAAAAAAAGTGTTTCTATTCGAATACGGCGAGTGTCTGGAACAGAAATTGATTTCGTTCGAAAAAGAAGCTGAACGTGTTAAACAAATTCCAATACAAATAGCCAATTTCAACATAAACGTTGTTGTTTGTTGTTTTTTTCTTCATTTCATTTGTCTATATCTGACGTACATTATCTCTACAAATACAATCTCTGACCTTATTGGTATCCAAAACATCAATTTATTTCAAAACCGGCAGCCAGTCGAGAGAATATATACGAATTACACGTGAATGTGTTTTTTTTTTCGTTTGGCATTCGGTTCAAAAAGAATAGACATGCAGATATGAATGATTACATATACAAATATATATATATATATATATATATATATATATATATATATATATGTATATTGTAAGATATTAGAACATGTTTGAAAAAAAAACATCAACAGTTTCTAAACAATATTGACATTTAGCAGAAGGGAATTCATAACTTCGAGGCGTGGCACCATTCTAGAGGTTAAACTGCGCGTTCTATTTTAAACTGGATGGAATTTTGCAAAAAGAAAATTTATAAAAAAAGAAATGTCCGTACGTATGATCATTTATACAAACATACACTCCTATCATCTGATGTCGACGTAATCGGAATCTCAGGAATTTTATTCGACATTTGTATGATATATACCTTCAATATCAATACATACATATATATATATATATATATATATATACATATTTATATTTATATACATGTTTTATATGAATCATTCGGTTGATTATTATTTCATTTACAAGAGATAATTATTTCCATTTATTACTATCTATCGTTTGTAAATGTTGTAAATTGTCGGTTCGATCGAGTCGAAGCCTTAAGTGCATTAGGTGGATTAATTGACTTTATTTTTTATTATAAATACATTTAGATTAGTAATATACTCAAAGTAATTGTATACACACACACATCTAAGCAATTATGTATATTATTAGAGTGTTGTAAACTGTCTCCTTAAGGATACATAGAAATTCGTACATAACTTGATTTTTAAATTAACTTTTAATAATAATTCTGTGTTAGGTTGGTAACAAAATAATCACGGTTTTTTTTTCTGAATTCTAACCTTATTTTTTCAATGAAAGTGTCACTTCATCGTGTCCATGTTAATATCATTTTAAAATGAATTTTTCGGTCTGTATTTTGGTAACATCGATTTTGGTCTTATCATTAATTTTGATTAAAATTGAGCAATTGAATTGAAGATGGAAAAGAATCAAATAAGAGCATTTTTTGTACAGGCGGTAAAGTGGCAGAAACTCTTCATAAAACTAGACGATGCTTTAACTGTGGGCACTGTTCAGGAACGTGGTCGTTCCAAAAATTACATGGTGGGAAGGAGAGTCTTGAAGATGAAGAAGATTGCTGGTGTCCTTATTCAGTTCATAACGACCAAATGAAGACGTTAGTTGAATCAGAACCACGCACAACAATTCAAAAGCTTGCACGAAAGTCATCTAACAGTTCTGGATCATAAATGAAAAAATCTGTAAGGATTTGAAGGTCATAAACCGCAATTATTTTTCTATTAAACAAATACATCTTGGAATTGAAAACTCGAAGTAAGGAGCTCAATAAAGAAACAATCATTTTATTTTTTGACGATTCTCTTCTTAAATCCCTATTTGAAAGCTTTATTAACGAATGTAGTGTATTTGATGGACAAGAATTTAATTTATTCTAGCAACGATGGTACAAGGTGTGGAAAAGAACGGTCGCCAGTGTGTTAATATACTGATTATTTTGATTAGATGTCAGATGAATATGTTTCAAGATTGACTGAGCAACAAATGAAACAGTTTCTCCTAGAACGAAATCCTGAAACTTATTAAACATGAACTAAAATTGAACCTTAACAAAAATCTTGTGTATTGAATAACTTTTTTTTTAATTTATTCCATCTGCTAGAACTTATATTAAAAACCAAAATCCAGTCGATCACTTTCTAGAATTATCTAATTTAAATTTAAACACACAATCAGTCCTCTTGTAAAAACAACACGAATAACAAAAAATGACAGACAAACGAGCCACTTCTTTCGACATAATATAAAATTTCAAGAAATAAATATCTCAGGCAGAGGAATCCAACATATAACTTCATCTCTATCTCTTCAACTTCAACTAATCTCTAGCACTTCATCTCCAATCAACCGCGTACCATTTTATCAACGACATATTAATATGTTTAAGCATTTTCTACGTTAAGTCGTGTTCAGTAGCAAGCCGGTTACATGAAATCAACTTCATACCATACATTATTGGATTGTCCGAGCGAATTCTTCAAGATTTATTAACGCAATTTCTTATCTGCTAGTGACCGCGTATACGAGATTGCTTCTCGTTGACTGAAAGTCGATTTAGTTTAATTGAAAAAGAAATGAATAGATTTCAACATTCTTCGTGCGATGCTTATAATAATTTATGATTTATCGTACGTTCGGATGATCATTTATAATATATACACATGAATATATACATACATATATATATATATATATATATATATATATATATAACAAGATGTGATTGATTTAACCGTTTAATATTCGATTTTTATTATTATTATCTCATTTCAGTGATCCTGAACGGTTCTATTATACATATAAACTATTTACTCAACTAATATTAAGTGTTTGTTTATTGATATCTTAAGACAGGAGTTATTTTTTTTTAAATCGTATTGTATTAACGTGCTATCGATATGTGTTGTATATTGAAGATGATTGATTTTCTAATAAGAAGTTATAGTTACTTATATAAGTTTGTCTGTTAATATGGTTCGTTTTCAAATATTTATTCAAGAAAGATTTCGATCATATCTTGTTCTTATTAGTGTTTGAGTCACGCTGATTTTTTTTTGTATTATTGAGTAAGAAAAAGGTGCAGTAAAATCATATTAGGTTTTTTAAATATATATTTAATTGAAAATTCAATCATATTTTATTGTTATTTTTATTTGTACTGATTTTCTTTTATAATTTTTAATGAAAAAAAGTTGTAGTGAAATGATATTAGATTTTTTTTAAAAAAATTACATTAAATTACATTAATTATGAAAATATCAAAAAGTAAACTGATTTTTTATCTATTGACTGTATCTTCAATACAGATATATATATATATATATATATATATATATATATATATATAAATGTGTGTGTGTGTATGTGTATGCGTATGAAAATGTTTTCTGCGATATTGTGTGTAAGGCATAAACTATCATGTCAATCCCAAGTTACATTAGGTACGCTGCAACATACTTCATTAGACAGGATGATATACGAACAGCCGAGGAAAGACGCTGAAGACGTCTATGTCACTTGTTCTACATACATGCCACACACCTGCAAACCACATACAGTGTATAAATATCAATATATATATATATATATATATATATATATATATATAACAGTCTTATAGAATTTTCATACAAACGTGTATTTCTTGCAAGTATAATAACTTAACCTCGGTTAAATTTAAAATCATTGAAGTGTTTTTCAAAGATGTATGCTTGACTTATAGATCAGTAAGTAGGATTAAGAACTAATCAATTTAAGATATTTTAGAATAAAAAACGAGCAGTATTTTATATGAAAAAATATCTTTATTCATTTTGATATAAAAAAGAAAACTTTAAATCTGTCATTGAATCATATTCAGTTCTTGACAGAATCTCTCTAGTGTTTTTTTATCAAGTTTTCAATAAACCAACAAAGAAAAATGTATACAATAAAAACAGTTCGTTTTTTCTTTTTTGCGAAACCGTCTCTATACAAACATCATCATCTCTCATCCGATATTATTAAGAGATTTTTGTCTGCGGCTCGTGAACACGTGCGATCGAGCCGCAGTGTAATAATCGATGGACCAAAACGCTCGTAAATCCTTCATTGGAGATAAACCGTTCACTCACGTTTGAGAATTAGCGTAGGAATTCGCCGCGTCCGAACGAAAAAAAATGTCAGCTATTTTTCTCGTTCGATTCGTTACCGATCCGTTTGTCTGTTCACTGTGTTAATCTATAGAAATTGTAAATAGAGCGTTCGCGGGTCGAATCGTTCGCACGGATTCTGCGAATCGTTCGAATTGTTTCATTATCTGCGGATATATTGGTTCTGTATTTTTATAAGTTTATTACTGAAGAGTTTTGTGTGTGGAGACGAGTGGATTTTTTCAGTTCTCTGCCGTGCTTTATTTAAATTTAATTGTATTGTTTTATCGAATAGAGATCTTAGTAGAATATTTGTCATTGATTGGTTCGAAATGATTTTATGGGAAAACAATACTTTTTTCTAATTTAGCATCAATTTTTTTATTATTAAAACAATTCATTTAAAAATTATCTATAAAAAATGTTATACAGTCTTATAAAAAGTTACAATTTTCATAAGATAATCAAATCAGCAACAATTCATAACATCTGTATTTCTTAGAAAATAATAAAATTATAAGACAGAATTAAAGACAGATAAAATACAAGTCAGACAAGAAAAGGAATTTTTCAGTTCAGAAATTTGAAAGTAATTCATAAGTTTGTGTAGAATTTTTGTAAATTTATGATTGTAAAATTTTGTGTATAGACATGAGTAGATTTTTTAGTTCTCTGTCAAGCGTTTTATTTGAATTTGATTATCTTGTTACCATAAAAGGTTTGTTATTTATTGGTTAGAAATGATTTTACGGGAAAACAAGAAGTCAATCTGTGACGAATTGATTTTCGTACTTTGTTAAAGTTGTTTTAATATTTACAAATACTGAAGGCCTTCCCACACTGCTCGTAGCGCTTGCCAGTCCCTGGATGTGACTTTTATTCCCCTCTCCGTTCTCTAACGCTCGCTTCTCTCCAATAAATAACAGAAATTAATAAATAGTACACCAAATATACGCATAAAATGTGAATCATAATTTTTATTGGAAAAGTTTTTTAATTAATTAGAGTGAAGATCATTCGATAACACGATTCAAAGTAACTAGTCATAAAACAGACAATATGACTGATAACAACCAATCTGAGAATGAATAAAAGACACGGGAACGGCATTACGTTTTCATTTTTATAATGTATGAAGATATTTATTGAAAATTTACGATTAAAAAAAAACACTGAACTCTTGTAGAAACAGATAAGATTTTATAAAACAATAAATTTTTTAACAATTCTTCACATCTATATTTCTTATAGAACAAGAAATTTGTGAGAGTTTAAACAAACTTTTTCAATTCATATATTTGAAAATAAATAATGTATCGGTGAAAGAATATTTCTGATAGTGTGATTAAATTCAGTTTTACAAATGAATTATTTTTCCATCTTATAAATCACAAAGAATTTTTCTAGTCAAAAGTGTTCCATAAATTATTATTGATTGTTGCTTGTTCGCAATTCGATTGAAATTCCATTATTTTCAGTCAGTTTTTTTGTGGTTTGAAACAAAACATGGTTCGTGTGGTATTTATTTATGACTCTGTTGGTATTTTCTTTTGATTGCTTGTTATAAACCGATTGCTTTCTGTAACTAATTTGAGAGTATTTATTTATTTCATTTATTGTTTTATTATTTATGGATTTTTAAAGAAATTTTTGATAGTATGAAGGTAGAATGCTTTTTTGTTTCTATAATTTTTATAAAATCATTTCGATTGAAATCGGTCGCACAACGGTATACACCCAGGCCCTTTTTCGTACAACAAATAACCAGAAAGCACCGACCGGCGTAACGAAATGAAGAAATATCGACGATCGAAGACATTGAGACGACCACTTTGACATCTGTACCGCGTGGACGGACGTGTTCGTCGGGCTGCGCGCGGCTGCGAGGGGAACGTTCGAGACGCGCTCTGCAGCGAACCGGGGCAAGAACTGGCAGCCGGTGACATGAGTAATGAATCTGGCCGCTAATGAACATGACCTTTCCATATCGGGCTTAATGTAATTTGACATTGTGAGTGAACATTATTGATTGTATGTTGTCTCTCGTGTCTACTTTTGTAGACTGAAATGTGCTCAAACGTTTTATTTTACATCGTGGAGAAGAAGCAGCCGCTGCAGTCGCCGAGATGTTATGCAAGGGCTCCGTATGGGCGGTGCAGGTCACACTCGGTCTGCTCTCTTTGCCGTTCATTGTGTTTTAAGTGAATATTTAATTGAAATATGCGCTCGATCATCGTCAGATTGTAATTAAGTATGAGAGGGACGTTTGTTTTGTCTTGATCTTTGTTCGATAAGAATGCCTGGCGCGAATCAATTGAAAATAATTTCAATTAGATCTCTTTTTATAAAATTAAGTGATTATTTTTATTTTATTCTATAAGATTTATCTGCACCTTGGCGCTATGAAGATAAAATGCGTATAAGCAACAATCAAAACTTATCATTAGTGATTTATTGAATATTTTCGACAAGAAATATTTTATGAGGTTTCTGAGATCAAAAAATAATTAATTTTGTGAAAATTAAACTATAAGTTCACCCATCTTTCTCTGTACTAGGTGCAAAAATTAATTTTATGCCTTTTTTATTGAAAATTAATCTAAAAAATTGACTATATTCCAATGTTTGAAATATCAATATTTATTTTGTATGATTTTTCTCCATCTGTCTGGTAATTGACGAATTCTTTATAAAAAAGATGGAGGTTTTGATTCGATGAAGCAGTAATGCATTTTCGAATTTATTCCTCTGTTTTACCATTTTTTGAATATTTTATGCGTCAAAACACTTTCCCCAAAAGCTAAACAAATTATTCCCTCGATTTCGGCAGCATTTTATTCTATTATTTTTGTAACTAATAAAATCCGTTGATGTGAATAAATGCAATGTTGGATTATATTCACTCACATAATCGTCAGAGCGTCACTGAAGGATCAAAAATCTGCACTAATAATTAGTTATATCAGAACGAATGTGCATCTTATACGTTTACGTCACTCATATAATAAATAACGAATAATTAATTTTATTATACGTGTAAGCATATATTTAATTAAAAGGTGATTTAAATAAGATTAATTGCAACGGACATACATTGTAGACGAGGGAGCTTAATCAGATTAACGTACAATTTATCAATGCAATGCCACAGATCTGTTATCTAAAAAATATGATTGATTTTAAAATGCCTACCTGTATTTATTTTTTATTATAGAAAATGTGACCGCAATTTATGTAAATGAGAATCATTTTCTTTGTTCAAAATTATCCACCGGATCATATTTTAATCACAAACAATTTATTTATTTAACTGTTTATTTAAAAATTGGATATTCGCATTATTTTTTAATTAAACGAGTAATATTCTGAAAAAAATAAACAAGTTTTAGTGTAGATGATGGAACTGCCGTCGAAATTCATATTTACGATTTATTTAACGATTTATTTTTGAACATTTTCGAACTGAAATTCTTTATAGGTTTCGGGTGAAAAAAATGAATTCGTTTGCGAAAGTGAATTTAATAAAAATTTTTTTATGAAAAATAGAGAATTAGTAGTAAAAGATTAATAAATTAAAAAGTCTATTGTTGAAATAAAATTTAGTATGGCCTGTCAAGTCGTGAATTTGTCTCATTTATGACTGGTTAAATCGTTATTTCTTTTTTTTAAATCTATTTTTGGGTTAAACATCTTTCTATATGTTATGGTATATTTCTGACACTGAGATTAAATTCAAGTTCACAAATTAATTTTTTTTCATCTCATGAACTGGAAAATAACTGTTCAGAAATTTTCAATAAATATTAATCGTTTTTGGTTGTTGGTGATTCGTATTTTTAAGACAATGCCATCGATCAAGCCACAAGATACAGAAAAATCTCTGATTGAAACTTTCATACTGAAAAAAACCGATTTTTCTGTGACTTGCACTCTGAAGATAATAATGATTTATCGATCATTTTATCAAAAAAAAGTCTGTAGGATGAAAATAGAATTAATTTGTGAACATCTTTTGACTTGTGTTAAAATTTTAGACCTGTTTATAAAGAGAATGTGTTAAAATAATGATTTATTTCTATTAAATCTACAAAGAAATTCAGTACATTTTTTTTTTATAGAAAATGAATGTTTACAGAAAACTGAATACATTTCAATCCACAAAATATCTTCGTTTATTTTATATAATTTTTTTCTATCTATAGAGTAACTGACGAATCCATTGTCGAAAAAAAATGGTGACTGAGTCGATGAAGTCGTAAAATTTTCAAACATTTTTCACTATTTTGTCATTTTTTGCATATTTTCTGCATCACAACACTTTCTTTAAAATCTGAACAAATCGTTTATTTAGTTTTGGAATCATTTTTTCAAGTGGGATGAGAAAAAGTGTACAATGCCTAATATGCAGGTTTTCGGATACGATCATGTTCACTACAGTTTTGTGAGGTAATATCAAACGCTTGGCTAAAATATAAAGGTTTTTTAAATATTAAGGTTGACACTTCAAAATCCTAAGACGATACGAAAATATTTTAATTTAAATCAGAGTTATAACTGATTCGAATTAAAGACACCAAATCAATTTTCACACCTAAAACACCTTCTCTTTCCATTATAAAACAGAAATGTTCCGTTTTTCAAAATAACACTATTATTATTTTATCAAATTACCAGTAATTTATTAATGAAACGTTTCATTAGATTCAATACTCTTACAGATTTCTGCAATACAAAAAAAAACGGAATAAATTTCCGTTTCGTGCGAATAGAAAAAAAAATGTATGTAAGCGTTTCCATAATTTATTATAACAGGTTTATTAAATTAAATAAGCGAGAGCAATTTGAAATTAACTATTTTTTTTATCAACTCAACAGGATTTATATATATATATATATATATATATATATATATATATATGTGTGTGTGTGTGTATGTATAAACTTCTAGTATTTATAACACCACTTAATTAAATGTACTAAAAGTTTCACATAAATAATAAAATGATTTAAAAACAGAAATCAAAGAGTCTGTAAATGCAGTAGCAGCTTTGTTATAGTTTATTATCTGAATGTAAATCAGATAGAATTTATATGTGATTTGAAATGAAGAAAAAGATTTAAAATAAATAACTTACAGTTTGAATCATGTTCGATACAATTTTAATTTGAAAATTATGCAACATAATTCATCTAATTTTAATATATATATATATATATATATATATATATATATATATATATATATATAAATTACATGAAAAATAGAAGTGTGTGTAAACGACGCACTTAATTAAGATATATTTTACTGTCAGCAGGTATGAATATTTCCACTATTAAGGAATTTCTAGTGTTGATGTTATGTGTTAGTTATCATTATTTAAATGTCAGTGTATATTGATGTCGACGTCTTTGACATTTAAGAGTTTTAACTCGCTGAAAGAATTAAAAAAACACAGCGGAGCCTTTCTAAGAGAACTGAGATCACTTCTCATAAATTATCTATTAATTTAGATCGAATTTATTTACGATCTACACTGCTTGTTTCTGTAAAAGTACTTCGGTCTGAATGATTTCATCGTTGTCGTTGTTCAGTAGTATTAGGAAATATAGCTGTTATATTTTAATTATAGTGTAATATATGATCGGTGTGTTCTTGTCAGATACACATATTTTCTTCGTTTTTATTCGATAATAAGTCTGGATGATTCGATCAGAATACTTGTTTGAATTCAAATTCAATTAAAGTCTTATAAAGATTTAGATAGGCAACGATTTTACATTTTTCTGTTGAGGGATGGTATTGTTCATCAAAATTTGCATAAGTAACGATCAAAAATGATCAATGAAAATTCGCTAAATACATTTTTGGCAAGAAAAAATGTTTTTGGATTGTGTGATGGATAAGAATTCATTTGTGAAAGCCTATGATTACTGTTTATTATAATATTCTATAAATAATACGAGATTTTCAAAATTAGAAATAAAATAATTAGTGTGACAAGGAGATATAAATTTTAATATATCCTCAGATGCTTGCACTGAAAGATGAGGATTGATGGAAAAATTGAAGAGTCTACCGTTATATTGAAAATAATAAGAGAGTGTCTTTATGAAGATTTTTTCTGTACACTGGTTCTCTGAAGATGACGGAATTTTCATTTAAATGGAAAAAGAAACAATTAAAAATTATCGATTAGATGTTTATGAATATTATAAAGGTTTTTTTATGTTTTGCGGAGTTAAAAAGGAATTATTTTATGGCAGTAGTAACTTCTAGTCAAATGATTATATCATTTATTGAAGATTTTAACTAGAAACGTTACTTGTGGCTTGTGAGGTGAAAAAAGTGTGTCGTAGGAAATGAGTTAGCTGTAGAAAAATGTTTAGACAACAGCTGAAACAATAATATCAGGTTTTGCTAAACGTTTGGTTCAATATGAAGAGAGTTATTCGTTTTCAACTCTTAATTGTTATTCAAACTGTTAGTGTTGAAGCACGATAATTATATTTTTTCAATATTAAAATTACAGGGTAATTTCAGTATCAAAATTAAGCTATTCAAAGACTACCTCTTTTTCATTAGGCCCATTAAGTTATATGTATTAATCTCTATTCATTGTATTGAAAACTAACGGCCTGAACTGTTAGCATTAATTTATATTAATATTAAAGTATATACCTGGAATACCGTCCGAAATCATATATAAACTGGCCACGCTAGGCGATTCAAATAAGTCATAAACTGAGTCGTCAAGTAAGTCATGAAGGAACACTTGGAGTAAAAAGTCATGAAGTAAATCTTCAAGTCAGAAGCTATGAAAACATAATCGTAAAGTCAGAAGCTCGGCAAGTCTGTATATCGAACACTAAAATAGTTTTCTTTTTATTATATCTTGTATACATCGTTGAATATAAAACGTTGAAAACACAAAACAGTCATCTTTTTATTAATTTGAAAAGGAGTCGAATTCTCTCTAGTATCATACTAACTCGGTAGTGCTACTCCCACATACAACAGTCAGTAAAAGATTTGTGCTGTAACTAATTTGACCAATTTAAGTTTTCGATGGAATAAAAGAGACCAGTTTTATCTAAAAGAGGACTTCTTTTTCAATACAACTGTGTTTTGCAAAGTATTAAGTTTGCAGAAATTATAAAAGATTTCGATTGAGAATGAATGATTCATCCTACATATTCTCCAGACATCGTTCCGTTAGAATACTACCTGTTCTGAAGTCTATAAAATCATGTAGGTGGAATGCAGATAGTTGCAACAGATGACTCAGAAGCGTAATGGGGGAATGTTTCAAATCCATGCTAGAGAGTGTTTACAAGAAAGACTATAGAATGCTGTAAAAAGATTGTTGGAAATTGGAGAAAATAGAAACTCGATTTAAATTTATCAGAAGGATCATTTTTTCTTGTTTTATTTAAATGTTTAAAAATCCAGATATTCTTGTATTTCGGATTTCAATTATTTTCGTCGTATATTGTACGTCGAACACATTCTCAATATGAATGATACAAGTAATGTAATCAAGATGAATAAAGAATATCTATAGATAGTGTCGGATCGATATTAAAATCGAACCGAACCGCACAAAGCGCTGACCCACGGTTCGAAATCGAACGATTCAAGTCGAACATCTCGACCGGAATCACAACACGTCGTGTACACGAATAATAAGTGCTAATGAAACCGCTCGAACGGACGTACCTCTATTAAAATATAGTTAATCAACACCGATCCGCGTCCCCATTTATCAAGCTTACGTTCACGTCTTGATGTATCAATTGTGCGCGTGGTTCGGTCTGTACGTCCGCGAACGCCCCCGCTTTCCAGAGCAGACCCGTACGGACGGACGGACCGTCCGTGGGCCGGCGGAATAAAGCTACCAGCTCGTGCGGCCCTCGCTGACAGGTGATGATAATTGATTATAAATGTTATTTCGACCGTCTGTGGTCTACACAGATCTACACCGTTCAAACGGTCCGTACGTTTCCTGCACGTTCGATTCCGTATTGATATCGTTTCGGACAGTTAAATTGTTTTATGTACAATGTTAATGATTCACACCACCCGTACAGTTCGTAGTGATTGATTGATTGATTGATGGTCGATCGATCGATCGGTTGCGAAAAAATCTGTTCTTTCTTCCATATACAGTCGAACGGATCTGTCTATCACAATCGGATTTCGTGTGTAATTGATTTGGTTTGTTTGTTTAGAGAACAGACACGTATTGAGGAGTAAACGTATCAATCATCTCCAAGAAAATTTCCATTCTTATAAAATCATTTCTAATATAGTTTTGATTTTTTTTTCTTAAACAAATACCATTTATAAAATTCATGAACAGTAATTATAAATAATCAATAATCATTTTAATCAAAAAAATGTGGTATGTAGACCGAAAATGGAAAACGTTTCACTTTTAATATTCACTTCATTTCACAATAATTAATATATAAATTAATTTTTTTGATCAGAAAAGAAGAAAATTCATTTGTGAAAATGAATTTAGCCATAGTGTGTGAGAACTGTTTACTGAACTATTTTTTATATCAATAAAATTTAACTGACTTGTAATCGATCAAATCGACAGAAATACTTTTTCAAATTCAATTATTAAAAATTTTCGATCAGAAAAAACTTTGAACATTTTCAAAGCGCCAAGATGCAAAAAAATCAGTATCTTAGTGATTTAATCAATAAAAAAAATATTTTGTAATTTTAAAGTTTGAAAAAACGACCAATTTCCAACAACTAATTTATTCTGAAACATTTTTAATACCGAAAAAAATTAAACTGTCTCATAACTGATTCACAAATCGTCAGAACACTTTTTTCAGATCCATTTATTGAACTTTTTCGATCAGAAAAAAACTTGACAAGCATTTGGACAGAGAAAAGAATTCATTTGTAAGAGAAAATGTTTCACTTTCGATATTCTTTCAATTCCATGTTGAAAAATGTATCAGTATTTATAAATATTTCAAACGAGTATCGATTATCATCAAAACTTGATAAACAGTACCATTAAACTTAAATCATCTACATTAAATCAACTATTTTACAAAAATGCGAATCGTTTTGATTATTTCAAGTAATGGAACGTTCCTTAAGTGAAATGTTTATTATTATTAGCACAAAGCGGCTATAAATGTTTTTTTGTCATAAATTCTTTCAATTTTTTAAATAATTAATAAGTCTGAAACACCTGTCTTTAAAACTATTCTTATTTAATGATACATATAAATATATAAATTTATTTGTATATATATATATATATGTAAAGAGAGAGAGAGAGGTAATTATAAACATAATTTGTATTAATCTGTAATTAAAAATGATTTAATTATCAATTACAATTCCATACATTCACAGCGACCGTACAATTTATCTATCACAATTATCGTTACAACGGTAATTATTGGATTCTTGTCAATAACTAAAGACTATAAATTTGTGAAAAAAATGTATATAAAAAACTCCACACACAAACACAACGCAATATACAGAAACATAACCGTGTGAATGTGTGTGCGTGTTTATGGATTCCATTCAAGAAACTCATATCTATCAGATAATTTTCAAATAAAATAAAACCGGTGCATTTCGCATTTGCTGTGTTCTTGAAAAATATCGCTTCATTAATATTTCATTTGATATTTTTCCGCGAGTCGATTATAAGTTTATTAAAGTCAATACAGCGTGTTGTGTTTACGCCACCATTCGCATCGGATTTATATTTTATGATCGATACATTATCGGATCGTTATTTGTTGGTATGGCGTTAATGGTATTGTTCGATATCAGTTTTATGTGTGCGGATAATTTATAACGTCGAATAAATATATTTCCATTCGATATAAAGCATCGGATTATCGGTGCACTTGTGGATTTAATGGCGATGTTATCTGACGACTCAATTATGTTCTCTCCCTCGAGGGAATTTCTCCTCCAGTTTCGATTATTTTAATCGAATGTGTAGTGTGGGCTTTCACGATAAGTTATCTTGTCCGTAAACGAATTTTTATACGGTGTGAATAGACCGTAGGTGTTTATTATTAATCCAGTACCAAAAATAGCATTTTCAGGATGACAGAAAAATTGATTTATGAAAACGTTTCTTCGATTCAAAGAAATATTTCTGATGATTTGAAAATCGATTACAAGCCAATTGAAAAATTTATTTGATACAGAAAGTATTTCAAAATACATTTCTTATTCGGTAGCTAAAATCAGTTTTCAAAATTGATTATTTTTTAACCTCACAAACTACAAAAACGCTGTGTATAAAAATGTTCAATAAATCATTATTGATCATTTCTGCATCTTGGATCTTGCAGGATGATGAAATCGAAATGGAGAAGGATAAAAAATTATGATTCATTGAACATCAGTGTCAGAACTATTTTCTGAATTATTTTTTTTACTAAAGAATATTAATTGGCTTGTAATCGATTTTCAATACGCCAGAAATTTTTTTAAAATTATTTTAATGAACATTTTTGATCAGGAAAAAAATTCTACTATCTAGGTTGAAAAAAGAACCCATTTGTAAATATGAATTTAGACACAGTATCAGCACTGTTCACTGAAATATTTTCTATATCAAGGAAAATCTAACTGGCTTATAATAAATTTTCAAACAGTCAGAAATATTTTTTTAAAATCCAATTATTAAATATTGTTAATCAGAACATTTTGTTGAGCTGTTTGGCCTGAAAAAAGAATTAATTTATGAGAATGAATTTATCTACAATGTCAGAACCGTATTATGATTATGGTTTCTGATCGATTCTTAGTATAAAAGAAAAAATCTGTTTGTAAAACAGGTAGCAATCAGTCTAGTATATTAGCCATTAGTTATTAAAACTCGATAATATGATAAGAATAAAATGGAGGCGTTAGCGGACGATTTTATTTATGAAATTGTAAAATATTTTGAATGTTATTAAATTATACATTTGTATAGAAACAGAAGTCATATTATTCCTTATTGGAGACTTGTAAGAACTTTTATCTATCGGTTTCCTACAATATAATATGTTCTTGTTATTGTATAGTTCTTTGCTCATTTCTTATGATCATTTATTTGTTCCAATTAATTATTTCCCATATTATAACAATATAAGCACCCAATCTTATAATATTTTAACCTCATATAGATAACAGACATGAAAAAATCGTCCCGAATAACTTACAAACCTCATATTCTATTCAGCAAACTTCTTTTTTCTCTACGGATAAGAGTCAACGTCTCGCCGACTCTGTCTGCCTCTAAAACAGATGTTCGAAAAAAAAACGAGACCATAAACTCTATCTGTTTGCACTTGTTACGCAAAACGGATCGCTAATCTGCATTTAAAAACACGTGGTCCGGAATCTGAACGTTGATTACATTTTTGCATGTCGGCCCGACCGAGAGCGTGTGGTTAAAAATTCGCTCATCTGTCAGAAATGCGAATTAGAACAAGTTGGAAGCGTGCCCGGTGCGTTATAATTTCAGCATAGGAGAGTATGATAGCTCGAGGCGTTCACGTATGTACGTGCATGCATGATGTCAGGGTAATTCGAAAAGTATAAGTCGTGTTTTCTGAAAATATCTGACCGGTTTATAAAATCGAAGGATGTAGCTGTTTTTATTTTTTTTAAAAAATATTTCTTTCTCCCTGTCTCCCTCTCTTTATTTCTCTCTCTCTCTATCTATCTGTCTATCTATCTATCTATCTATCTATCTATCTATCTATATATATATATATATATATATATATATATATATATATATATATATATATTGAGAGAGATTCGAGGAGAGAGAAAGATAAATGATTCAGTGATGATAATATCACCGTTCCCATGAAATGATTTTAATAAAAATCCGGTATACTGAATAAGATTTTTTTTACTTCTGAAAAGTTGTTCTACTTTTTGACTTGTATTGATATATTGGTCAAATTTTATTATTGATATGAACAGTATCTGTGCAATTGCATTATAAATATTTTTATATTTCACAAAAAATGAATGCAGAATAAATACTTTTCGAATTATCCTCGTACATTACAACAATACAATACGACGTGTTGTCTTCACCTCGATCACAATTCACTGTCTGACCGAGAGATGAAAATGTACGTAGC
This sequence comes from Acanthacorydalis orientalis, assembly GCA_034766995.1. NCBI lineage: Eukaryota > Metazoa > Arthropoda > Insecta > Megaloptera > Corydalidae > Acanthacorydalis > Acanthacorydalis orientalis. The sequence continues at coordinate 39,934,463 of CM068319.1, read as the reverse complement.
GTACATAAAAACGGAGACCCGTTGCACCTCGATGTTTCTATTAGATAAATAAACGGATCATAAACCTCGACCGAGATATGAAAAATAGATCAGATATTGAAATAAATGGTGAGGAGGTAGTGAAAAAAAAATCACGAACGGACTATTTATCGCAACAACGGCATCGCATTGTTGTTGTTTGCCGTTGCCGTTGTTGCAATCATATTAGCCGGTAACAATGTGGGCGTTCTAACGCTCCGGCTGCGTGTAAACCGACTCACAGCGGGACCGTACTGGTCTTTTATCCAGTTATTGGATTATAAGGAACGTTGTGAACGAATCGCGTGCATGCCTTTCAAGATTTATCGATAATACATATTTTCAACTTGTCGGGAATTTTTTTTTCATTCTCTCCGATCGTTCCGTTGTCCTCGGATAAATGAATTTTTGCCATATACGGCAGATTATCGATGTCGTCATTTGTAAAATAGTTTATGGATTACTTACACTGCACACAAATATGTATTTATATATTTACTCGGAGAGGTTGTTGACGCGGACAGACAACGTGTCGGTTTTTTCTCCATTGTCTCTGTCTGTAATTATTTGCTTGTTGTACAACAGAAAAAAGAACAACATGTCTAGTATTGAGTTTAGAAACTCAGTCGTTCAGTAAATGATTGTGTTGTGGAATTTCATCGTTTTTTTTCAAGTAAAGCTATTTAAGAAAAAAAACGTTTTGAAAATCGATATCTAAATTAAAACATAACAGTTATAGTTCTTGCATATGTACCTCTTGTTGTTTCTTTTTCTGATTTTTAATTTCTGCAGAATAACTTTATTAAATTAGTAATTTGTAAAAAAATGACTACTGAAATTTTTTATGTATAACTACTTAGATTTCTTTCTTTCATTTCATAAATTTAAATCGATTATTTTCTAATTACAGCATTTTACTCCTTCGCAATACAGTTCTTGCATTATTACTAAATTCATTTTCACAAACGAATTATTTTTGATCCTACAAACTATACAAAGTTTTCTGATCAAATGTCCAATAAATCATTTTTTTTAGTTTGAAAAAATGATTCGTTTGTGAATTTTTTATTCATTATTTTGATTTTTATTTATAGAGAGATTATATGTCTCAAGAATTGTTTAAATTTAGTTTTTTTTTATCTTAATGAGTTTTTTATTTTATTGAGTTAAATAGTAGCTATATTGTTCGAATTAGACAGAACGATTTAAATCTCATGATATTTAAAAGAATAGTAAAATAACTGACAAGACGTGAGTTTATCAAAATTTTGTTATTCTAAAATTAAAATATACAAGGATAAACCTTGTAGTTAATATTTGTCAAGTGTGAGCTGAGATAGGAAGCTTCTAGAAGGTCAATATTTTTTTAAAAAAAATATTCCAGTTGTTTCATTTGAGCTATAATTAAAGAAATGAATAATAAATGTACTTAATGAATCTGTCACTCGACAAATACAGCAGATAGAACATAACTGGTTACTTGAGGATTAATTTACCAAACTTATGTCAAGAAAGTAACGAGCAACGTAGCCGTGAACTGATATAGCAATCTGGAAACATCCTGCACGTTCAATCATCGTTAATAAACCGAGTTCGCTGTTTATGCTAATCATTATGTAAATAAAACTATTAATGTAGAATATGATCCAGTATTTTAAATCGTGAACTGATTAATAGTGAGCATATTGTTTGAATTCAGATAATCGTCGTATAAAAATCTACACATATATCGATCTTTGTTTGTATCCAGTACGATTTATTATAACATACAACGAACATCCTCGACAACACGTCGATAAAATCTCTGAACGCGGCTCCAATATATTTAGAAACAATAGTAATAACAATAATCATAAAAAAATCTGGTAACGATCCGCATAAATCATAATAGGATCGTTCATGTAAAATAAAGCACAGTCCGCAATAAACACACACACATACACAGGCACGCACACACGTACAAAATAATCAAGCCGGATTCTATAACGGTAATAAATTCGTATACTTTATTGACTTCCTCATCACACTTGAATGTATATTTATATTAGTTATGAGTTTAATACGAACGATCTAAATGTGTACATGTTGGCTCGCTTGTGTACATGCCGCGGGATGTTTATGGCCCCAGTATTGAAGACGATGTTGTGCTTTGAGAAATCACTGAACGTCGTCCCACCGATGCTAGGACTATGCCCTCGTCGAGGGACAGCAGGAGGTCCGCGTATCAGATGCTACGCTACTTGGGTGTGCTACAGCATTCAACATTCATTAAATACATGTATATTATATATATATATATATATATATATATATATATATATATATATATATATATATGTATTTATATGTATAGCAAAAATATATATGCATATTAATGAAGATGAAATATTTATTATATAATTCAAAAATATTTTCGATGGCTGGAAATAAACTTCTTCACAGAACACAATCATTACTGAAAGTTTCAACATTTTGAAACATTTCTCTGTGTTCTTATTTTAAGAAATTGGCATTTTTGATGGATTTACTCTTGACAATTTACATTTATAATAATAAAATTTGTAAGCAGACCCACTGAGAGTATCAAATACAGCGTTAGATATTTGAAAAGATCAAAGGATTTATTTTTTATTTAATTTTTTTTTCAATCTATTCTTGAATGATTTCACTGATAAAAATCAATATTGTTTGAAGTATTTATTAGAATTTAAACTATTTGTTTTGTATCGTGGCTAAATTAATTTTTTTCTTAAATTTATTTTTTTAAATTAATAATTTACGAAAAAGTAACAACTGAAGATTTTATCTTAAAAAATTTTTATGTAGAACTCTTAGATTTCTTTCATAAATGAATTTTCACTTTTCAATCAATCCTACTTATTTTTTCTGATCAAAAATGTTCAATATTTTATTATTGATCATTCTAAATGTTATCTGTATACATTTTTAAAGCCATCCATCTTATCTCTCTAAGAATGATTATTCTGTATATATTGAATATTCATTTGTGTTCTGAATATTCATTTTATTTCATTAATTTATTTTATTATATTAAGCATTAATATTAAAATATTGTCAAATCTGAGATGAAGCTATTTTCTTTAGTACCAGATTTTTTAAAAAATACCAAAAGAGGCTCCTTTTTTAAGAGGTCTAATTAACTTCCATTTTTTTAAAACCTATCATAAAGTATTGAAAACTGGTTGTTCTTGTATAATTAAATTTTATATATATATATATATATATATATATATATATATATATATATATATATATATATATAACAGATATATCTGTGAAATAAAAACACCAAAAGCGAACAATAAAGCGATACAAGCATAAATAAAAAAGTGAGAATGCGAATGATACAATTAAGACGCCCGACACGTCTTTCATAAAAGAGATATTCTCAGGTTCAAATCCAACCTTTATTGTAAACATTTTTCACACATATCTGTATGCGAGACGAAATAAGCGCCGCCATTCACAAAAAACAAACATATATGTATATGCATGTATGTATACGTTTATGGTAAGAATGACTGTTAAAGAATTTTTGTAAGCACTTATGTTCATATTACATATTTTCTAATAGAGACATGACAAGCAAAGTTAATGACTCATTATATAGTAAGACATAAATCGTTTAATGTCATCAATAAATATCTCTGTTTACTTATTTATCAAATGTTTTACGGAATTATTATTTGTCGTAAATTAGTTTAAATATACATTTATAGTTGTGTGCATAAAGATTCAAACATTGTAGTGGCGTACGGACAAGGTAAACTTGCGTTCGGTCGATTACACACTTTATTTGCAATTAACAATTTGTTGTTGAATGCAAATTCAATTGTTATTACATTTTCCAATACATTATTTATACACAAGTCGACAATCACACTCACCCACACACACATACACACATATATGTATATATATATATATATATATATATATATATATATATATATATATATATATATATATATATATATATATATATATATATATATATATATATATATATATATATATGTATATATATATATATATATATATGTATATGTATATATATATATATATATATATATATAACCGTTTTTCAATAGGGATGCAATTTTTTAAGAGATTATATTTCACAGTTGTTTTTTTATATTTGTAAAGTTTTGACTTTGCCATTTTTAGTTATGGCTTTAAAAAACAATGCATTAAAATAAAAAAAAACGTGTTATGAAAATGGTAGTTGTATAAAAAATACATTTTGTAAATTATACAATACTTATTCTTGACATACTTGTCCATCTGCATCAACAGTTCTTCGATTAGTGCGGTTGACTGTTTTTTTTTTGTGAGCAGAATTAGAGGACATTGATCTGGAGGACATATGATTCCATCAGGATGATGTAACAAGTGACACAATTAGTAAGACAATTGATTTATTGATGACGACATTTCCTGGTTGCGTTATTTCCAGAAATGGAGACATTAATTGGTTATCGAGATCCTGCGATTTAATACTGCTAGACTACTTTCTTTGGAGTCACTTTAAAGGACAGGTGTGCGCTAAATGTGATTTTTTATCAATAATAGAATACTATCAACAATAAATAATGTTTGAACAATTAAGAAACGATACGAACAGTACATTGATTAAAATTTTTGATTATTAGACTTAAAAATCGTTATTATCAAATCAAAAGATATTGTGTGACCTTTTTAGAAATAAATCATTATTAGCATATAAAATAGATATATTGTATTTCAGAAAAAAATAATTAGATGGAATAAATATACAATTTAGATTTTTAAACGTTTTTATATTTTAGAAGAGAAGACACATTTCTTCAAAAACGAATTTCGGCCATACATTTCATAATTTCGATACAGAAACAGTATTTTTGCTAGAAATCGATTGTTCTTGCTATAAATAATTGATTTATGGTGAAAAAGTTTAATATTTCAAACATTCATTTTTTGGTCTGAAAAAACGCACGACCTATAGTATGGAATTTTGGTCAAAATTCATGATTTTTTAAAATCGATTTATTCGACTTGAAATTGTATTTTTATCATTAATAAGACAATATTATTGATAAAAAATTGCATTTGAGTAATTAAGAAGTGACAAATACTTAAGAAACGGCACAATGTTTAACTTTCTGATTTTTAGACTTGAACATCGTTATTTTCACTTCAATAATTTTTCTAGCAAAATTTGGTGATGTTTTCTCAAATAAGTCATTATTATAATATAAAATACATATGTTCAATTTCAAAAATAATAATTTTATAGAAAAAAATATACAATTTATATTTTTTATACGTTTTTATATTTTGAGAGAAAGGATAAATTTGTTCAAAAACGAATTTCGGCCGTACGTTTTATAATTTTGATACAGAAACAGAATTTTTGCTAGAAATCGATTGTTCTTGCTATAAATAATTGATTTATGGTAAAAAAATTTAATATTTCAAACATTCATTTTTTGGTCTAAAAAAACGCACGACCTGTATGGAATTTTTGGTCAAAATTCATAATTTTTTAAAAACGATTTCTTTGATTTAAAATTGCAATTTTTTCATAAATAATAAAATATTATCAACAGAAATCAATTTTTACATAATAAAAAAAGGATATTTACTTGAGAAATAGAATATTATTTTAAGTTTTATACGGTTAAAAATGGCGTTTTTCCCAAAAATGTTTTTCATTAATTAAAAAAAAACATTATCTTCAGGAAAGACAATAATTTATCCATTAAAAACTAGTAAGCTATATATTCTTAATACGAAAAGTACTTACTTATAAAATTAATGAATAACTGATGTCAAAAAGAAATCTCTTCGAGAAAAAAACCCACACCAAATCGCTCTTAAAAGTACTCAATGGCAGGTTTTACATACAAACAACACTCGAATACATTCATAATATTTACAGCTCATTTAAAATTACAAATATTGAATCTTCTAACTATAAAGTTTTCTATTTTTACAACGACTGATAATATTGAAACCAGTTACATTAAATATTTCTTTTATTTAAGTGTTTAAAATATATTTAAACATTTTATGATTCTCAATAGTTAAATGTACATATATCCACTTACAAAAATATAATATTTACATATTTTTTTGAAACGAATCCAAACTGGATTGACATCGACAAGCTATCGAATTTGTAATACAACATTAAATCATTTTATTATCAAATATAAATACAACTTGACGTTAGTACGTTTCTCCTAAAATTGTATTAAAATACTATAAAAATTTGAATTTAATTCAACGTCTGTAGATACTAATAGTGTATATATATATATATATATATATATATATATATATATATATATATATATATAAAGAGATATAAAAATCATGTTAATAATCACATAAGTCGAAACAGTTCCAATAGTTCGAGTTATACCCAACGCTTATTGAAAAATCAACCAAAAAAAAACTAGTTTTCAATTTTGTACATAAATTTCACATTTAGAAGCAGTTAAATCTCTCGAACGTATTAAATGTCTTCATTATATGTTAGAAAATCGTTATGAATACATTATGACTAATGAAAAAAAAGTTTACAGACATAAGAGTGTTATCATGGCTTTTTAATCTCGCATTAGTTTTATTGTTATCGTTTCTGTGATATCTATTTACATACAAGCGCGCACACATATCTTTTTTCATTGATGTTTTTATAAATGTTTATCTTTTAAATTTGTTTAGATCGTTTGTTTGATTGTAGTGTTTTTTTTTTAAAATAATATAGAGTGTTAAGAATGTATATTGTTCTTATCTTCATTTATTGGGAACATTTCATGGTATTTTTGTCCTGATCATAAGAATACTTCACATCTTTTGATTTTGTATTTAGGTTTTATTATCTATTTTGATATTTTAATGTTGATATTACTGGATATGTTTATATCTTTCTATAATTAAAAATAATTCCCGTGGATATTTTGTGGAAAAAAAATCATATTCTGATTGGTTGAAAGAAATCATATGGTCTCTGTTCTGATTGGTTGACATTAGTCACATGTATGTAGCTCTCTCACGATGTATAAATGTAGAGGTATACGATTTCAGTATAAAACTGATAAGAAACTTATTAAAAATTTTGTATTCACTGAAGATTTCGAGTTAAAAAAATTATTACACGTTTTAACATTGTATTTCGTTGTTAATTTTTATAAACGTTTCCAATAAAAATTTTTCTTCTCTAAATTTTTCTTTATCAGTTTTGAAGCACAGACATGGAAGATTTTCAGTTTTCAAGGCCCAAGAAATAGTGTTCTTTTTCATTGCTTGAGCAGTGAAATTAAAACCAAGAATTTGTGATCCCTGAACGATTTATTTCTAAAATAAAATATCTTCTATCAATGTTATTGACTCGAACGGGCTACTGCAATTATAAAAATCGCGATAGTGAAACAGAGAATTAAAAAACGAACCCGAACACCACAATTTCATCCTGATTCCTGCACACGAGTACGAACACTCGAACACGCCACAGCCGATACGAACACATGATACGTTTTACCTAATACACTTTTGTTGACATGAGATGACCTCTGGATCGAACATACCTCTCCGGTTTGTTAAAGTACAAGAAATTCGAATACGATCGCGTGCGTTGATCAAGCGACTAGAACGCGTTTCTATCCACTATCGAGCGACTCTATCCGCGCTGTACAAACACATGCACGGTGCTCGGAGTACACGACGGTAGTTCGAAAAATAATTATTTAACTAATGAGAAACGGCTCGCGTCGTCGATATGACGCTACATTGGATTAATGTACTCGATACGGGCCGTGTGTGTTGTCGTTCTTTTTTTGATACAGTGCCGACCTCCTTGAACCCGTGTCATGTTTTATGATGAGCTGGTTCTGTGCACGGTAGTGTAATATGTGGAAGTGCTTCTTTATGCCACGATGGTTTTTAATGTTTCTGACAATGTGCACGGAATGAAACATGAGATGTGTTACAGTTAATAAATAAATACTGTTTGTTAAGCGGTATGACTGAACTTCAGTCTACTGTTCTTACTCAGAACAGTTCTTACACTGTACCTAAATTTCCTTTCACAAATGAATCAGAATATTTTTTCTATCAAATTATTTTTTTTGAAATGCAATATACTATTTTATAATGATAATAATGATTTTTTCACGAAAAAGGTCACGCAAATTCGATAGAAAATTTTTTGATTTGAAAAATAGGTCGTCCGTTTTTTCAGACCAAAAAATGAATGTTTGAAATATTAAATTTTTTTACCATAAATCAATTATTTATAGCAAGAACAATCGATTTGTATCAAAATCATTTTTCCTCTATGGAAATTATGAAATGTATGGCCAAAATTCCTTTTTTGAAGAAATTTGTCTTTTTTCTCAAGGACCTCTAAAAAAATAAATTGTGTATTTTTTTTCTATCAAATTATTATTTTTGTAATTAAATATATGTATACTATATTATAATAATGATTTATTTGAGAAAACGTCACACAATTTTGATAGAAAAATTATTGAAGTGAAAATAACGATGTTCAAGTCTAAAAATCAGAAAGTTAAACATTGTGCCGTTTCTTAAGTATTTGTCACTTCTTAATTACTCAAAAGCTATTTTTTGTCAATAGCATTGTCTTATTAATGATAAAAACACAATTTCAAGTCGAATAAATCGATTTTAAAAAATCATGAATTTTGACAAAAATTCCATACTAGGTTCCATATAGGTCGTGCGTTTTTTTAGACCAAAAAATGAATGTTTGAAATAATAAACTTTTTCGCCATAAATCAATTATTTATAGCAAGAACAATCGAGTTCTAGCAAAAATATTGTTTCTGTATCGAAATTATGAAATTTATGGCCGAAATTCGTTTTTGAACAAATTTATCTTTTCTCTCAAAATATAAAGTCGTATAAAAAATATAAATTGTATATTTTTTTCTATCAAATTATTATTTTTGAAATTAAATATATGTATTTTATATTATAATAATGATTTATTTGAGAAAACATCACACAATTTTGATAAAAAAATTATTGAAATGAAAATAACCATATTCAAGTCTAAAAACCAGAAAGTTAAACATTGAGCGCTTTCATAAGTATTTGTCACTTCTTAATTATTCAAAAGCTATTTTTTATCAATAATATCGTCTTATTAATGATAAAAACACAATTTCAAGTTGAAAAAATAGATTTTAAAAAATCATGAATTTTGACAAAAATTCCATACTATAGGTCGTGCGTTTTTTTAGACCAAAAAATGAATGTTTGAAATAATAAACTTTTTCGCCATAAATCAATTATTTAGAGCAAGAACAATCGATTTCCAGCAAAAATACTATTTCTGTATCGAAATTATGAAATTTATGACCGAAATTCGTTTTTGAAGAAATGTGTATTCTCTTCTAAAATATAAAAACGTCTGAAAAGTTAGAATTTTTTATTTTTAGTACCTTATTGTTATTTTTGACTTGAAATATATCTATTTTATTTGATAATAATAATATTTTTAAAAAACTGTACCATAATTTTGATAGAAAAATTATTTTATTGAAAATATTGACTCTTTCAGTCTACAAATCGAAAATTTAATTCCTTCGTTATTTATTAAGTAAATATTATTTCATAATCATCCAAAAACATTTTTTTAGAGATATTAATCCGTTATGTACAATAAAATAACAACTTAGTTTTAAATAAATCGTTTTTGAAAATTCATGATTTTTCATCAGAAATCCCATACTATAGGTCATATGTTTTTTAGGCTAAAAAAATAATGTTTTAAATATTAATCTTTTTCATCGTCAAATTAAACCAAGAATCATCGATTTCTAGCAAAAATAATATTTCTAAATCGAAATTATAAAATTTATGACTGAAATTTGTTTTTGAATAAATTTGTGTTATCTCCCAAAATATAAAAATGCATAAAAAATCAGAAAACAATACAATCTATTTCTAAATATGATATTTTCCCACTAATATTTGTCTATTTATTTATTTAAGAATATAATATTTCGATACGGAATCCTTTTCGAATCAATATTAAGAAATTATTCTTCATTCAAACACTTATTTAGTCTGTCTGTTACACTCTAATCATTCAATCCAAACATCCACACTAAATAAATAAATAAATAAGGAAACTATAATTACAAACAATACTAAACATACGTACTGTATAAAAATATATAATTATTCAAACAATCGTACGGCTATTTTAACTGCCTTACAAATATTTACATCGTAATAGAGTCTTTTGTCTATATTTTTTGCGCTACTTTTTGTAATCAAAAATGATTCAGGGTAAATATAAAGTTCGTTAATTTAAATTGAACACACACGAAAAGAAACAAACTCATTTCTCAGGTCACCGACACACACACACACACACACATATATATATATATATATATATATATATATATATATATATATATATATACATAAATACCGACTGATTTTTGCTCATCCAAGCGTAAAATTATATGCGGTGCTCAGTTCATAATATCTTCTCTCTGTATGAATACATTTATATATATATATAAATGTATGAATGTATAAAGAGTATATCTATTTTTTATTATGTATTTTATTTAAGGTCAGGATCGTTGAGCAAGTAATCATTATGAAACTAATTACGACTTAATTTGTTTAATTGAAGTGTTATTATATATAATAGAAACATCCTGATTTGATACGGATAAGGAATTTAAATTGGTACCATATTTACAGTTAATATAAAGGGATCCAGTAACGTCGTGTGTTCATTTAAATATGAAAAAAAATTCATAATAAATCTTTAATTGGTTTTATTATGCATGGATGATAATTAAAATTTTGATTAGAGTGTTAAACACAGTAACATATACGGTTTCACGAAGTTAATTTGAAATAAAACAGAATTTTCGCTGGAAATTTCAAATTTATTTATTGTAAATAATAGTTGATGGTATGTCATTTATAAATGAAAATAATATCATGTAAGTGATCACCGTGTACTTCCTCATAAGTAACCATTCATTCTTTAAACTTTTTAATAATATCACTACATAACTGGGGCTCTATTTCATCAATCACTCTTCAGATTTCATGTTTTTGGGCGTTAGACACAGGGCGTTACGATTGGAATTTCAAAATGTCTCGTTGGTGAAGACTTTTGATAAGATCTGGATTCGTTTTTATAGTTTTCTGATAGGACAGTTTCTTGTGGTTCAGCGAGAGGAAATATTAACACTTAAGAAAGCATATACTCTTACCATAAGAAACACAATAAATAAACAATATGGTTATTATTTAATGTCTAAACTTTAAAGTATGACACAGAAATTATAAAAAATTTTAACTTCCTTCATCTTTCTTATTTCATACAGCCAATAATATTTTAATCCTGTTAATATTAAGTAATATTTTTCCTTTCTTCTGTGACCCTATTTCAATATATATATATATAATAAAAAATTACGTCATTTATAAAAATATCAACTTAACATCGGTTGATTATTGATTCCACATTGACACGCAATCAAAACTTATTCATATCATTTATTTATATATATATATATATATATATATATACACATATATATATATGTATGAATGTATGTGTGTGAGAAAGATTTTGAATATTTATACCCGCCAACCAAATAATTAAAAGTGCAAATTATGTGTTGTGAACCCTTGACACCTGACTACAAATTCGAAGAAACATTTCACACGCGAAATTCCACTTGTGCATCTGAATAGTGTACGCACACACACACATACATTATATATATATGTATATAAATAATATGAATATGTGTACAATAATCAAGAATGCAATTGCGTTTCTTTATGTTCTCATTAGTATTTTTGAACCGATGTTATTTCTGCATGCCCGTTTAAAATTTTTAATAAATTCCGAGAGGAACAAACGAACGGACGAGATTTAACAAAAAAGTGAACATGTTTTTATAGTCTGAATGTGCTAAAGGTCAAAATTCATTTCTTGATTGTACATATTAACACATATGAATATATATATATATATATATATATATATAGGTAGGTTTGTTAAATTTCACGTTGACCTATGCGTCAGATGCAGATGCATTGTGAAATTAAAGTGCACAAATATGCAGGGTTTGACATTAGTGGTTTTTTATGGAATTTATTTTTTTATATGTATATATATATATATGTGTGTGTGTGTGTGTGTGTGTTTATGTAAATATTATAAAAAATGCATTCTTGTCAGCTAAGTACAAGTTTCCATCTAAATGCATTTACCGGACACGAATTTCATCATAATAATTGTTTATTTTAAAAAAAGTATGCCCAATGTTTGTTTTCAGAAATTATTAGAGATAATATGGAATATTCATACATTTTTTCTTTATACTTCAGATATAAAAAGAATGTATTCATATTTTTTCAAAAAAATATCTTTAATAAATCTATTATGAATAGGATAGAGAGAAAGTAAACAGACAAAACTTTTTTCTCTACTATTCGTTCTGATTTCTGTTACTTTTTTGTACCTTGAAGCCCTGAAGATGATTTATATGTCATCAGCAAAAATCAAAAAATGATTTATAATGTTTATTGAACATTTTTGATCAGAAAACTTTTATAAATTATGAGATGAAAAAAGAATTCATTTGTGAATGTGAATTTAGTCAGTGTGAACTGTATTGTGGTTTTTGTACATTTTTCGAGATGTTTTTAATTTTATATTATTGCGTTTTACACTTCGTATTCAAGTATATGAAGTAAAAAATGGATAATATGAATATGTGAAACAAATTTAAAATGAAATTAGGAAAACGATATATTATAAAACGAGAAGATAACTGAAAGAAGATAGAAATTATCGACTGAAAAAATTATATTAAAGAATGAATATTATTAAAAGTTTTCAACTAAAGTAAACGATCATTTAGAATAATATTTTATCAGAATAGTTAGATTTTTTGGTTTAAGAATGAATTACTGTTTTTTTGTCTATTTGTAAACTGAAAGAAAGTTACAATATAAATCTGACACTATGTCTGAATTCAGGGTTGGACTCCGTTTTATTCATTTGAATTATTTTATGGAATTGTGATTTATCTGAATGTTGTTTCGGTTTATTATTTTTATAAATGTTTTTATACAAACTAATTGGATAAATATTTCAGGTTGTAGTTCTGACAATATGGATAAATTCACATTCATAAATGATTAATTTTTTCATTTTGCACGCCACTAACTTTTTCTGATAAAAATTGTTTAATACATAATTATTGTTCGTTAATTTTATTATTGATTCTTTGTATATAAAAGTCGATATTATCATCCACATAGCACTAATGTAAAGAAAAATCGCTTGTTATTTTATACTAAATCTTCTTATTTTTCTATCGTCCTTTAAACATTTTCGAAATTCCATTCATACACCGATACATTTCTCCTCCTCGATACAAATAACTTCTTATACAATCATCAATCCACGACGTATCCAACCGCATCTAGTATTACTCAACCCGAGTATTGGTCTACTTCTCGTTTCCACAAACTGGTATACACGATCGCCTCACATCTTTCAAATAATATTTTCTCGTCTTCAAGCTCAACGATATTTGCATAATCCGTTCACTTTACATTATTCAACGGCCGATCTGATTTAAAAGTATTGCAAACTGCCAGTCAAGATTAAATACGTAGATTGTCAATCTGTGCTCGTTCGTTCGGTTGCCGTGCGCTCTAAATAGATCTGATACGATTTTTTTAGAATTCGCGCCGATTTTTTACATCGATTTCCGTTCGATTTTCTATTAGAATATCTGTGTTGATGAATATTATTTCAAGTTAGTTATCAATTCGAATAGTGACGTTGTGTAAATATTATATACCTATGAATATTTAATAGAATAATCGGCCGTTGATGAACATCTCACAGAGATATCATTTCTCTTTCTCTCTCTCTCTCTCTATATATATATAGTTTGATAAAATCTTAAAAAATATAATTTATTTTCAAACTGTAAGAGAAACAAGACGTAAATGTAAAATTCATCAACTAATTTATTTCTTTCCTACTGATTAAATTTTCAGAAAAATCTCATGACAGACTGGAATAATAATGGATGGATATTTAATAGAATAATCGACCATTAATGAACATGTCACAGAGATATCATTTATCTCTCCCATTCTCTCTATCTATCTATCTATCTATCTATCTATATATATATATATATATATATATATATATATATATATATATATATATATATATATATATGAAGATAGATAGCTATATAGCTTGATAAAATCATAAAAAATACAATTTATTCTCAAACTGTAAAATAAACAAGATGTAAATGTATAATCCATCAACTAATTTATTTTTTTCCTATTGATTACATGTTCAGAATGTATTAATTTTCAGAAAAATCCCATGACAGATTGGAATAATAATGGATGAATATTTAATAGAATAATCGGCCGTTGATAAACATCTCACAGAGATATCATTTCTCTTTCTCTCTCTCTATCTCTCTATCTAACTATCTATCTATGTATTTATATATATATATATATATATATATATATATATATATATATAGATAGATAGATAGATAGATAGATAGATAGATAGATAGATAGATAGATAGATAGATATATAGCTTGATAAAATCATAAAAAATATAATTTATTCTCGAACTATCAGGTAAACAAGATATAAATGTAAAATCCATCAATTAATTTATTTCTTCCTTCTTGATTAAATTTTCAGAATGTGTGAATTTTCAGAAAAATCTCATGACAGATTGGAATAGTAATGGATGCATTTTCCATATGATCTCTTCTGCTATAAAAAATAATCGCTTGCTTATACTGACAATATAAAAGTTAATGGCAGGAGTACAAATCAAAAATAAAGATTCATAACTGCCTATTTCCTTCATCAATCTGTAATAATAATAATAATAATATAGGGATTCAATCTATGAATCATAATCTCAGTAAATAGAGATCATGTGAAAATATTTACATATGATATGCATGATCTTTTGTCTTAGTAAGAAAAAAGTGAGTGTAGGCGACGATGACTATTCCAGAGACATTTTTTACGAGATAACAGTATTTTTCATACACACGCTTCTACCCATTCGTCGACATCGATTGAGAGAAATGTCACATAGATATGTTTTCAATAATCCATTATAGATACAGATCGTTAGATTTATCTGTAACGAAAATATAAATCGCACGACGTGCTCGTATCAGTACAGTATCTGCTGCAATAAATCTTTCGTGCAAGTCGGACAGACGTATTTGACAATGGTCATTTAGTCATGAAACAATGATAAATTTTCATTGTCAAGATTCGAATCAAAACCAGGTTCGAACGGATCTTGTGCCATGGACTTTGTATAAATTATACGACGTCGGCGAACATATCAACGCCTGGAGAGCATATGAAATTGTATTTTTATTCTTGTGCGTAGAATGAATCACGGATCTGATTTACATTACATGTAATTATTTCAAAACAATAACTTATCGAATGAAATATGTAAATAGTTTCAGTCGATGTGCGATAAAAATTGTTTGTTTATTTTTATGTATAGAACAGTTTATCTTTTAAAAAAAATAACAGAGAAATAAAACTGTCTTTCGAACAGAAACAGAAAAAAATTACAAAATAATAACAAAATATATGTAGGATCAGTTAGTTTATAAATAACGAAAAGATTAAAATCAGAAATGGTATTTTTAACATATCTTCAACTGATCTACTATTCAATAACGATTTAAAATTCTATTTAAAAATGACCTTTTTGATTCTAATCCATGAAAAAGAATCATTTAATACATTTATTTAAAAATATCTCCGTATTTCATAAATTATTATTCTTGAAAATCATTTTTTTCTTAAAAAGCACAATTTATTAAAGGAATTTAGATGAATTAGTGTAATAAGTGGATCTTTTAGTTGAAATTATTTTTGAGACGGTTTTATAATGAAACAGGAAAATATAAAACAATTCTAACACCAGTTAAATTCACTTACACAAATTAATTATTTTTTTCAGCACGCTGACCACAAAAAATGTTTTATAATCAAAAACGTTCATAAAACTAATTACTGATTAATTTTTCTTGATAGTTATGCACATTTTATCATCAAATTGTTAGGATTCTCTTAAATCATTATTTTTAAAAAAACTTTTTCCTAAAATTCACAATTCTTGAAATGAATTAAAAACCGAATTAGTATAATAGTATAATAAATATGAAAATAAATATAAATATAATAGTATAATAATAGTGAATTAGTATAATAAATATATCCTTCAGTAATAATTATTATTCGAGATAATTTTACAGTATAACAACAAAACGTAATAGCAAATCAGATAAATATATTAAAGAATAATATTAATACTAGTAAAAGCATATAAGTTTAGTTTACAATGAATGAGTTTCAATTCTTATTCATCTATATTTCAGCAAGCCTGTCATCATATTCAGAGTCTTTAGATAGAGAAAATTTTCTTTTCCTACAAATCTTTAGATTTACACAAAACACAATTAAAAAATTTAAATAGAAGACGCAAGCGTGATCCATAAAGATATTTGACGTCCTTTAAAGAATACCAGATAGAGATTTTATATTTATTTCAGTTTACATAGAACAATTTCTCATAGAAGTAAATAAACTATATTTCTCTTATGTTAAAATCACTGTATTATTTATTGAAAGTTTTTTAAGAACAGATTGATTAAAGAAATAAATAGAAAATAATCTTCGATTTTTATTCGAACTCTTATCATTGACTTTTCTGTTTTTAATATGAACAAGTAATTGATTTAATTTTACAAAAAGTATGTAGTATAAAATATACTTTTTATTATTATAATTAAAGACTGAGAGTAAGTGTAGGTTGGTAAATTTATAACTTAATAATCAAATTAAAATGTATAGCTTGTATAGAAATAGATATATCTGTAATATAAGAACATAATTAAAAAATAGTTATCTGTAAAATAAACTACAGTTTGTGTAATCATGTAATAAAATTTTTGACAAGTCTTTGTAATAATAAAAAGTATAAATGTGCTGAGAGCAGATAAACAGTAAAATCAATGCAAAGAATGTAAGGAGTGTTGAATAAATATTATATTTTATGTATGTATCTCCTTGATTTCTAGTGAATACATTAATATGGTTCGACAGATCATCAACCATTTAAAATATGTAAATACGGAGATTAAAAAATATAGAATATAGACAATATTGAAAATATCGGTATTTTTAATCCACTAAACTGATTCATTTCTGTGTTTTTTTTTATTATTATCATTATTTGTAGGAAACCAATTGTCAGTTTATTTTCAATAGATATCAACGAACCGATCGGAATGAAAACGTTTGAAAGGAACGACGTCCTCGTAAATAATTCAAGAAACCGAACGAACGCGTTGATATATTATTGAAACAACTGGCGATTTGTTAAACCGTATTTGGCTGTCATTTCTGTATAGAAATTCGTGGACGCGCGATATCACGTAGGTGTGTTTGATTAATTGGAGTACATTGACATTCTTAATATGAGACTGTTTTGCGCCGGTCAAATTTGATATATTTTCGAAAGTCAAACGAACGGGCGCCGAATTTATAACCAAGAATAAATTAATATATCAGAAAATGTGTATCCGAATGCTACACATATACACAGACACAGATCTATCTATCTATATATATATACATTTATATATATATATATATATATATATATATATATATATGTATTAAAATAAAATGTACTTTGTGTACAAATGCGTTTTTTCATCTGTATCAGTCTCATTTATGTATCTTTTTTGCGTGGATCGTTTAGAATCTAGTTTTATTTGGGCGTGCAAACCGATTTTTTTTATCTTATTTTATAAGAATTATGTTGCGTGTTACACAATTCTAAAATACGACGTGTTCGTTTACATTTCTATCTTTTTGTGCTTTTTTTTCAATCGTGTAAAACCAGAAGCTGATTAATATTGGTTCTACTAAATTGGTATTTGTATATATATATATATATATATATATATATATATATATGTATATAAATATAATATGTGTATGTATGTACACTTTACTTCCTTTTTAATTTACATGTTGAAACATCAGTTATATATCATCGTCTTCTCGCAATTATCTAATCAAAAATGATTATTCGACAATATTAATTATCTCCTTTATATAATTATCTTCTTTTTGGCTACTGTTGTTGTGTATGTTAGTAAATAAATTATTGGATACAAAAAGAAAGAATCGTATGGAGGAAAATTTATTTCGTTTTTGATTCAAATTGGTTTAAAATGAGTGCAAATTTTGAATTTAGTAGTTGAAATGAATTCGAAGCACACAATTCTTAAGTTCGATGTGCATATTTGTTAAGAATATTGATATCAAAATACGATAAAAATACGGTGATAGAACTGATATCAAAATACGAATAAATAATGAAAAATTTTTATTGAATAAATATTTGTGAACGGAATTATCTGTGGATTATGAAGTTAAAAAAAGAAAAAAATGCGAATTTGATATTAAATTTTATTCATTTGCCAGTTATATCTTTTGATTTATGATTTATACCTCATATATTTCATGAAAAAATAAGGGTATTTTTTTAAAAAAAAACTATAATTGACAATTGATTATTTTTTTGAATATAAAATACAATAAACTGACACAACCGTAACCGTATGGTATTTAATTGAAGTTTATTACAGTACTATATTTTTTTATTTATTCGTATTTGTCTTCCTGAAGAAGAGAATGTTTTAATGAGAGAGAATTTCAGATCATCCTTAAATGGCGTACAACAAATTGAAATGCATCAGTCGTTAAAGGAAATACAATAAAGTGTTAACATGTAAACAAAAAAATGTTACAATTTTCTTCCAGTTTCTACGACGGCACGCCAACTAACAAACTATTGGAACAATTCGAATTCATTAAAATGTTAAGCCGATACCGAGAACTGCATCCCAGTACAATTACTGAAACAACAGTAACATGTTCTCAGTAACTAAGAGAATCGTTATCTGTTCAATAGTAGAATAACAATTAGAATAAATTAAACGAGACGAAGACTAAAAAGTGTTGAAAAATTGCAATTAATAAAATATGTAGTGACGCTGCGGCAAAAAACGTCTAGAATAGCCATCAGTGAAGAATTCAAATACATTAAGTGTCTGGATAACCACCAGACGTGCTAAAAATGTAACATTTTCTTAATTACAAAAAAAAGTACAACGGACGGATATCAGTACATAACTGCGGAATAGAATAACGAATGTTTCTTTCTCAGAATCTGCACCATGATCGGTATAATATTAATGAGATGATAATAGGGGAAGGAATCGAACAGAAACCTGTTATTTATCGTTTTATTTATTTCATAAATCTGAATTTCAATGTTATCTATTAAAAATCCGCACGAAAACGTCGACGATTTTCAATTCAACTGATTGTCGATTCATTTAATAACGAATAGCAATGCACACGATACCCATACACCTACCTATACTTTATATACATATATATATATATATATATATATATATATATATATATATATATATATATATATATGTTTGTGTGTGATACGACACGTACTTGTGCGTACGCAAGCATCAGCATTGAATGTGAAAAGAATTATGCAGACATTCCATCGCGGTGGCAATAATTCTAAGCACGTACGGATCGAACATAATTTCAAACGAAACGAATGTGCCGCCGATATATACCTACAAAGCAGTTAAACAAGCAACATACTTAAGTATCTATAATGTCTCAATACTGCAACCATTTAGTGTACATTAACACATACAAAATGTCCGCCACGGACCATTGACTAGAGACAGATCTTAATAATTTTACCGGAGCTGACATATCATGCGGCGTTTGTTTGTGTGTGTGTGTGTACACGGCAGCAGTTCTGTAATTGTTGTCGGTAGTTCTGTGTAAGGTACTCGGTAGCGAACAGAGGGTGATATAAATAAGATGAAAGAGAATAGCGAACTGTATGATGCCGTCGATTCCGAACCGATTTGTCTCTTAATTAGAGAAAAGTTTTGTTCTTGATTTACAGATTTTTAAACTTGGATTTGTTTTTAAATTCTACTTTTCGAGATTTCATTTAATTACCTGTTTATTCATCGGATTTCATAAAACAGTTGTTCTTTAGAAAATGGTCTGGTTGACTAAGAGAAAGCATTGTTTGTTCAAGTGTGAGTTAAAAATGATATTAATAATTATCATAAAATAGAATTTATTAAACAGTACCGTATTGTCTAGAATATGAGACGAGGTTTTTTTCCACAGATTTTCATTAAAAAACAAGGGTCGTCTCATATTCGGATCTTCAGAAATTCAAGCTGGTACGCCACTGTAAGCGTTTTAAATATGTATTTGTATAATTTTTGTAAATATTATTCTCTACTAGAACGTAAATCAACATCTGTGCATATTTGAGAAAAACTACATTTTGTCTTATAATCGAGGTCGAAAAAATGCTTTTTTCTTGATTTATTTTTTAAAAAAAAACTGACTTGTCTTATATTTACTGCTAATAGTGTATTTTCTTTAATTACAGCACAGTTTAAACATTGTGGATAAATCTATATACACAATATTAATTCTTCATTTACCCCACTTCCTATAATCTTTTTTTTTGGTTAAAAATGTTCAATTATAATTAGAAGTAATCTTTGATTCTCTGCTTATACACATTTCCGTAGAATGAATTGTTACTTATTTAAATGGCAATATCGTCACCTTAAGAGTTTTAAGGTATAGAAAAATGCTTTCTGGATATCTAAATGGCTATCGATAGCAATGAAAATGATTAATAATTAATTATTGTACAGAATTGTATTTTATTTAAATCAGAATTCTTTTATCTTGAGGAATGAATGAGAAAATCAATTGTAAAAATATAGAATGTCAGCCTGAAGAGTTTTACTTTTTCAATGAAATAGTGATTGATACTTTTCTTCGTTCCATTTTTTCTTCAATTTATTCTTGAGAATTGTAATTTTCTACAATAAATTTTATATAATCAGATATAAAATATGAGATGTGAATGATCTTTTTTATTTTGTGTATTTAGTATTTTTGTAATTATTTTTTATTTTAATTTGAATGTTTCTTTATTAAATTTTGAGACATACAAAGTCAAGAAAGATTGTTATCCAGTGATTAAAACAGTATTATAACGTTAGAGTTCATCCAATCTTTTCTAAACTGTTTTTTATTTTATATATTTACTATTTTTTTATGAAAATGATACCAGAATACATTTGAACAATACGATTGTTTAACTTATTCTATTTAAACATGTGTATTTGGGTACATAAACTGTAAATCTAATATTAGGAGCGTAGTTAGTCTAGCGATGCAAATATAAATGAGGTGTAAATTTCAATCCAGCAGAATGAAAAAAGAAACCGTATAATCTCTATTAAAATTGCAAACGTTTAACATAATAAATAAATTACGACCTGTTTTTCTGAACGCGGACTGAACCATCGTACATAATCTGATATCATCACGAGATAATTGTTTAATAAATAGCGAATCGTAGTCGATTTCCATGGAAAATATTCCACGATCAACGTCAAGTATAAAAATTGCGTTCTGGCTTACCTTACAAGGTAATTGATTCTTAGATGCATACATTACTCGCTAAGCTTAATTTAAATAATAATTAATTCCAATTTCAAAAACGGCTTTCTTTGCTCTAATTACTTTAACGTGAATTTGCATATTTGTCGACGAGAGATCGAGCAACAGTTCAGTATATCCGATACACTCGTTTCGATTGCAAAAAGAATATGTACGCGTGTCTCTCTCTATCTGTTCGAACCGATCGATTGCTTATGTAGAGAGAGCGAAATGAATGAGATGTCGAAATCCGTATTGGATTGTTCAATCATCGAATCGTATTTTATCGCGCGTTGTCTGACAGTTTGTTCTTAAGGCGTTCGAAACTGGATACCGAAATCTATTAACTGATTCGATATTTAAAAATTGTTTGATAGAATGCTTGTAATTGGATTTTAATTATGGAAATATAGTCGTAAATCAGATATGTCGAAGATTTTTCTTAAAAAAACATAGATCATGAAGATTCTTATGTGCTTTGAAGATCTGAAAATGGCGGAATTACTATTTAAAAAATCCAGAATTTTAAATGTTTTTAAGAATTTTTTGTCAAGAAAAAAAAGATTTGTGATATGAAATTAACTTTTTATTTAATGAGAACCATTAAACAGTAAAAAAAACACAATTTTATTCAGTATTTATTTTAAAAATTCTGATTCTTGGAACAATTTAAAAACTAATTCTAAACATTGAATTATTTAGTAAAGTCATTTGAATTATTTTTATAAATATTTCTTCAAATGTTTAGAATTAGTTTTCAAATTGCTCCAACAATCAGAATTTTTAAAATAAGCACTTGAATAAAATGTTTTTTTAACCGTTTAATGATTCTCATTAAATAAAAAGTTAGTTTCATATAATAAATCTTTTTTTTTCTTGACAAAAAATTCTTAAAATATTTAAAATTCTTGATTGTTTAAATAGTAATTCCATAATTTTTAGATCGTCAGAGTACAGAAGAATCTAATCAAGCAATAATCAAAAGTGATTAATAATGATTTATTAAACATTTTTGACTAGAAAAATTTTTTTTTGTTTGGGTTGAAAAAATAACTCATTTGTGAAAGTGAATTTAGATTCAGAGTCCGAACTGTATTGTCATAAAAATTTAAACTATTACTGCTGCTTTGACAGAGAAAAATGAAAATACTTATCAAATGAACCGAGGTAATTAGGACAGATGTACTGAGTATCAAACACAGATTTTGATTTTTATGTATAACATAAAAGCTTCATGGATTTTTGTAAAACTTATTCTATTCGACTAAAGTTGAATCTATTATAATTTATAGGAATTTATATGATTTTTATTGTTCTCTCTTCTCTTCTTTGGAAGACTAAGAAGAATTACTTACAGTTTTTTTTATTTGCGAACAAAATTAAATAAAATCGGTATATTTTTTAATAAATTAAATTTCAAATGTCATTCGACTGAAATTTGTGGACTCAGATGGGTTTGGTGGTATTTCTAAACATTTGTATACTTTTTCAGATTTCATCTTCACTTTTCTGATAAACTAGGATTTATTATTATATTCATTTTTATTTGTAACCGAAACAAAATGAATTCGGTACGTTTTTTCAATAAACTTAATTTAAAAAATCATTTAATTTAGATTTATGCCCTAATAGATGAATTTAACATTATTTTTATGCATTTATTTGAATCTTTTGAGATTTTAACATTTTTTTTGGACAACCAAGAAAAATTACTTAACGTTCTTTTTATATATGAACGGAATTAAATGAAATCGATGGTAATGCCATCACCTTTAGAAAATATAGAAAAATATAGAAAAATCTGATTGAAAGTGAATTTAGTCTCAATACCAGAAGTATATTTCTTTCTTTCAACACTAATTGGACTAAGATTGGATCTGAACAAATATTTTTTTATATTTCGACTTCTGTTTTTCTTCTTCATTTTTTTATTTTCGAGCCATGTGTTAAGATCCATGGAACTACTTCTTTGTTAGTTCTGTTGAATTTAATTTATTTAAGAACAAGCTATGTAAAGCTAAACAAATATTTTTCATATTTATTTATAATTCTCAAAAAAAAATTCAAAATCATTTTAACATACAAGCAAACATTAAAATTCCTCTTAATCATCGAACACACTCTCATAGGCCATAATCACTTATAAAACAATCTCGTACACTATTTAAATCGCTGCTATCTGCCATAAAATTGTAATAACGTCTTAACGGACACGATATGATTATCCCTATCATTCCTCTACCATGTACGTTCGTTTTTCATACATTTCTAATCGTATGTTCACTGCGTGGAACCTTTAGATTTACATGTACGTATTCATTTATTTAAAAAGAATTCCGTCCTGATCACAAGCATAAAATTGACGTAAAAATGTCTGTCGTTCGTGCACCGGCTCGTTCGATCGAATAAAACCAATTAACGTGTATAATTAATGAAGCAATATAAAATTACAGCTTGTACTCTAATATTATTATCAATTAGTGCTTGGCATGAGACCTCATTGCATCTATAAATGAGTCTCGTGTATCGGATAGATAGACTCGTTACTGATTGTTTTATCTTTTTTCATTCGATGGAAAAATAATGGATGTGAAATAATCACAGCGCACAGACGAGCAGGAAATTTCAACACGTAGGTATGAAGCCCTACAGCGTCACATCGGATCAATAATATTAAAGAACAGAGACCGGACTGATTGAGTATTTAAAAAGATGTATTTAAATGTAAATTATACATATATATATATATATATATATATATATATATATATATATATATATATATATGTATGTATATGTATATGTATGTATGGGTCGAGATACAGACTCGATGAAGGATAATGACACTGAAATAATGTCGATGAACTGAAAACCGCAAATTAAGGAACCGAATTGTGTTGACGCGACATAAATAAACAACAATATTTTATGAAAAAGTAAACGTATGCGTACGACAAATTAACCACAATGTTTCATCGAATCATTTTATTATCTGAAATGGACAGATGTTTATAAGAAATTATACGACAGTTTTTTTTTAGACAAGTTTGTCATAATTTGACAGTCTTTCTTTTGGTAATATCTGTGACGTTCCGATAAATATTCATCGATTGATTGATTTAATGAAGGTATTTAATTCAATGATTAATAATATAATGGAACAAGAGACTTAATATTAGAATGAGGATCAGTTTGATTTTATAAATTTTCTTTACTGTAAGATTTGAAGATTTTTAAAAATTGTTAGTGAATGATTTTTTAATATTTATGAGGATTTTTTTTATATTATTTAAAAGAAATTCGAATTTTATGAAATAATATGCATTCAGTGTTAGATTTCTATGAATGTTTTAGAATGAAAAATTGTAATTAGATTGAAACTTGGCAAATCATGACTTAAAATAAAAATATATCCTAATATATCATTTAGGTTGTAAAAATTTTAGAAAAAAAAGAATTGTTTATTAATTATTATTTCATTACATTTTATGAAGAAAATTCAATTTTTAACAACGATTTTTAATGAAAAAAAAAATTTTTTTTGATATTTTCTATATAATTATTATATTTTAATGTATTTTCAGTTTTGATAAATAACAAAATTTATATAAGAATAACAATACGCTTGCTCTAGATAAATCAATTTGGAAATAAAGATTTATTTACATTGAATTTCATCTTTTGGCAGTTTTTCAGAAAATATATAATAGAATAATGTCTATTTTATAATTTTCTATTCTTATTAATGAAACTATATGAAAAAATATTAATAAAAATATTAAAAAATTGATTGTTTTTATTTGAAGCAAGAAACTGTAATTTAAAAAAATAAAAGATGACTAGATTTGAAATTATCTTCATTATGAATACACAGTTATGTATTTGAATAAAAAAGAAGAGATCTATAATCTTCAGTCTTGACGCTATTTTAAAAATAATAAAAATAATAGTAATAGTAAATAAAAAAAACATTCAAACCGGTGTCAGTGAAAAACGCCCGATTAGAGCTACAAACAACGCCGCTGTATCGCAATTTATTGTCTTATTCTCACGAGACTCGCATGTATTCAATCTCTTTTTTATCCACTGAGCCATATTGAGTATTCAATCGAAACAATTAAATAATTAACAGGAAGGTAGATAAAACTGCTCCGGCTGAATAATTAAACTGCTTCCTATAAACAGAACGTTGCCAATTACGGGGTTCTCTTATTTCTTAATACACTCGACGGACTGCACGTTCGGACTGTAATGTTTAATTGTACGTCTCGTCGCGATAATAATTAACTGGAAAACGTTTCAATTCGATCGAACAGCGAACGGGGAGAAAAAATGCAAGCGCACAAATCTCGATCGGTGCGTTGCGCCGCGGCAATAGGTTATGTGTTCGGGTAGTGAACGGAATTGATCGGAAACTGACAGAGTCTTTGACCTGGCGTTTAATATTTGTCAGTGGACGATGTTGGCCAGTGAACAGAATACGTGACAGCGGGGGGTGCCGCTGTCCATGGCAGCCACTGCACTGTTTTAATATCCGTCGATACAGTTGTCTGCTGGCCAGCATGCTTTTTAAAATATCTGGATTGATGTTGGACGGAGAACGATAAATTTTTACGGTTGAAAATTCAGACAGAACGTTTAATGGCTTCATTTTTAAAACGCAAACACGCTCAGATAAGATTTAATGTACAGAAGATTCAATTTGCTAAAATTCTTCTGTACTTTGTCAAAAAAAAATATTTTTTTTTTGATTTTCCGATTATTCAATATTTCAAGAATATATACTTTCAAGGAAATTTTAAAAATCGAGAAATTTCTTGTGTTATAAGTGTTTAAATAGCTGCCGGTGTATGGGGAAAACCGTTGTAGTATAAAACATTAAACGCGTTTTTCTCTTAACGTTATTTTTCAAACTGGGACAAATATTTTAAAAATTAATCGATCCATTCACGTGAACTTTTTAAATTAAAGAAAAAAAACACTTTTTCAGTCAGTGAAGTATTAATATTTTGAAATATTTTAAATTTTCAATTTTTTATGAAGCCGAATAACACAAAAAATATGCATTTTGCATTTAAAATATTAAAACTTCGTCAAAAATTTTTTTCTTAGTGTTTGTAAATTTTCTGCCTCGAAAATTTTATATTTTTCAAGAATATATTCGGTTTTGATATTTCAAATCCATATTTAAGGAGCTAGACGTCCCATCATCGAAGAAGGTTTCTAATAGGTTCTCTACGAAAACCATTCCGACGTTATTTTGTTGTTAAAAAAATTAAAAACCAAAAATTATTTTGTAATCTCAAACAGATGTTCAATGAAATGTAGTAAACGTTATAAAATTTTCTTTTTTATTTTCTTTAGAAAAAATTCTTAAAAATCATCATTTTTCAAGCGGTCTAGACTGAGAATGCAACTTAAATGAATTATTAGGTTATTTTTTCTTCATTTTTTAGTTTGTGAAGTCACGCTTTGTTGCGTCTCGATTTCGATCGAATAGAACACTGTTCCTTCAATGAAAACATTATAAAACCCATTAGAATTATCTCAAATAGAGCACACGAACGTGACAGTAGCGTTCGAGCAACAGAACCACCTGTCAGAGATCTCAACGCCAGATGTGTGAATGTTACAAAACGTCTCCGCCGATCGTCCTGTACCGTACGTTTCCTCGTACGCGTCCAACAACTTATACAATACGAATGCAAATTTTAATAAAACATAATAGCTAGCGATTTGATACAATGTGTATAATCTACGAAAAATTTAAATAATAATAATACACATGTTTAATTGCCATAAAGTGTATGTGCGCGTTTATGCAAAACTCGACGCCATTTGAATAATTTTCACATTAGCTGTTATATTTTATAATGTACATATTTATTATAAGAGATAATTAACGATTTTTCGTGAGCCGTGCAGCGACGACGGCATATTGTGCTCTCGAAACGATGCAAACGCCGATGTCTGTTGTCGACACCGGTGAATGAAGAATGAACCGTATCTTATTGAGGTGTAATAAGTAATTGAGAATCACACGGTCTGATGCGTTCGGCTGTGGTGCGCGCACCACTTCGAATTTGAAAGAAATTCGTGTTGTTTGTGTGGTATTGGATTTACATAAAAGTATATGGTCCGGCTCGTACGGTCGAATTTTAGGACGGTTTTTTTTTTTAAAAAATAAACATATTTTACTTATAAAATTTCATTCGGATACTATTGTTAATATGTAAAACTATCTATTTAATCCTCAAATTGAAGCGCGAAAAGTCAAAAAAATCTTTTTGATCAGTTATATTAAAATACAAAAAGCGAACAAGTCAACTTGTTAATTTTTTTTATAGATATTCATTCATTACATATTCAAAACGGTTCTAGGACAATTACCCCCTGGACAAAATACCTCCGGACAGTAACCTCCGTCAATAACCCTTCGGAAAATAACTCCTGTGTAAAGAACCCACGACATTAACCCCCGTATAAAAACCTACTCGGACATTAACCTCTCATATAAAAATAAAAACTTTAAAAAAAATTCCTTGACACAACAAACAATGGGATATGTTGTCGACAAAGACAGATGGCCAGGCAGTCTGACTTTGACTAGTCAATATAAATTCTGATTTATAAAAATAAAATTTGATCTCTTTCATCCATACCTTCATCTTACCCCTCATCTACATTCTCACCCTTAGCCTTCTTTGACCTGGCCAAGCGTAGGTATACAGCCCTGAGTAGAGGTTCTACTTCGGACTTTGCCTACGACACATACAAAAATCTATTATAATATTTTCATATTTTAAAATCACATTATTGCATTGGTAATCCCAGTTTTTAAAATTAATTACTGTACCAGAAAATAAAAGGCATGGAAAAACGCTGTCTTTATTCAAAAGGGTCAGTATCAAGTATTAATGCGTAATTAATAATATTAAACTACATTTCCTGTAAAATATTTCAATATTTTAAATGAATTGGTTTTCTCTCTGTCTATCCTAAAATGTTTGTATTAGGTTTTAGTATAATTTTAAATAATAATATAAAACTACATAGAGTTATGATTGATTCAATTTCAAGGCACAGAAATCATTTTTGCGACGAACTTATATCATTTTTAAGAATTTTTTTGTATATTTAATGCATCACATATTTCTTCGAAGCTGAACAAAACATTCGTGTAGCTTCGGCAGAATTTTTTTCTCAACTGAAATATCAAATTATATGCAATTTTTACACCTGATAAACACAAGTCTAAATTTTAATATTCATTCAAAGAAAATAGTTATAAAAAGTAAAACTTTTTATTAAATGGAAGCTTGATTTATGCAAGAATGTATGTTTTAATCTCTTTTATATCAAATTAATCACTGTTATTATCGTTTTTGAATCATATATTGTTTATCGAAACAATTTCTTTATTAAGAAATCAGTGTTCGAATAATAATATCAAAATTAGATTAAGAAATGTTCAGTCAAGAAGTATCGAAAGTATTCTTGTCCGTGTATGTAAATGTATCGAGATCGAAAGAGACAGAGACTGTATTTATCGATCCTATCAGAGATGAATTAGTTTGTAAACGACTTCGAACGTGTGATCCTTTTATGGATCAATCACGACGCGACAGACAGCAACAATATCGTACACACGGTCCGTACACGAGAAAATTTCGTGGGGGCCCCCCCGTGTGACGTATCGTATGTACCGTGCGTCCCAGCATCCAGCCGCGTGTACACAACCGAAATGATAACTAATGACTATCTAATGACAGAATTAACTGACGAACGTGCATGTAATATGTACGATAATATACACGACGGACGGGATATGTCGTATGTAATGGCGGAGGGTCGAACAAACACCGGGAGGTATAAAAACCTCATTAGGTAGTAAGTCGTATGTTTTTTCGTTTCGATAGCCGATAGTTCTTCGCGTATGATACACGAAGAGACGGCGAGTCCGTATCTCCTGCGGTGAGATTCCATCAACGTGGTCATTAAGCTGTGGCTACTTGAAAATTTATGGATCGCTGTATATCATATGGTGATTTTTTCACGGGTTTTTTTTCACGTTTTGTTTTTATTATTTCATGTACGGCCGTCGTTATAACATACAAGTACTGTGGGATATTTACATATTTAGAGTACATGTATCTATCTATCTATACATACATATATACATATATATATATATATATATATATATATATATATATATATATATATAATTATTTAATAACATACGAATTGTTGGAATCAGGCCCGTAAACAGACGGTCATATTAGAAATTAAAACACAATTTTTGGAGGAAGCAAAATGTTTTATGACAAAATTGTTGGGGGTTACGGTGGAATTAATTTTAATCATCAAGATAAACCTATTAGGAAGATTCTACCAATGATTCTTCATAATTTACACAAATTTACAAATCTTCTAAAAGTGAAGATTTTGTTAGAAGGCTCAATGCTACTTCCTGTCCACCCCTGACTATAAGCCTGATTGAAATATCATTGATTCACTTTCGTTTCAGTTTGTCAATTTATTTTTTGATTTTAAATGAAACCGTGAAACTAAAAAGAAAATTTATTGAAAACTTATTCTAGAACTTCTGTGTACAAGATATTCATAATTGATTTGTGCCCTTCCATACATATTAGAGGTACATCTGGAGAGACAAACATACAACTGACCGTGCCGGAATACTGTTTCATTGGAATCAACGAACATGACAATTCGTCAAATATCGGAAATTAAAATGGTTAACGTTCTACTTGTAAGAGTGAAGTGGGGGGAGAAAGGTGGGGCTACAATAAAAAAAATATTTTATGGAAATTTTACAATTGGATTATTTTTTAAATACAGAAATATACTTTATGTATATACATACATACATACATATATATATATATATATATATATATATATATATATATATATGCATACATGTTAAATATTTACATATGTTTATGTAAAGATGTGAACGACTCGCATTACAATTTAAGAAATTAAACATTTTTTTTTATGAAAGACAACGTATGGAAAATATGTGTTTCTTGACGTGTGGGATTTACATAAATTATATAACAAAAATATACATAAACACAGATGTGTGTACACATTAAAATATACGTACACAACAATTTTATCTACAAATGTTATATGTACAGATATAAATAATTACAATTACACGACCAGCAAATGCATATTGTTAATTAATATCCGTACGTGAAAATAATGTCTAATTATTTATTCTGTATCTGATAACCGTTAATACGTTTTATAGACGAGTTCGCGCCTTGTATCTGAATATCTAATGGAAATTGTTTTATTTATGCACGCAGAAATTATGCAAATGAGTAGTTATGTCTGTTTTATGTAATAGATATACGAATAATAAATATATACGTTGATCGAACGGCTCGTTTTGTAAATTAATACCTTATTGTTTGGATTGGAACGTATGTAGGCTTCCCTGGCTCTCAGATTATCAGTGGTATCGGGACGTGGCTTAGAAAACGTACCGATGAAAAAAATGATTTTAATTTCGGGCCTGGTGAATTAATTTATGTGCTTGTCGATCCGTACAGAGATATTATATAATGTACGCACACGGGTTGAGTAGTTTATGTGCATACTTTTCACTTAATATTAGTTAATGTGTAAATATTTTAAATAATTGAAAAAAATGTATGTTCAAAGATTCATTTATTACTTTTATGGTTATTTAAATTTTGTTCTAGAATTTTTTAGTCATATTTTTTCACTAATTGTTTATTTAAGTATGATTTTTATTTCAGTACAGATAGAGTTATGAATATTAAACATTTTCCAGTTTAAACTCGATTTTATTATCTTTATATTTTTCTGTTTCAGAAATTAATATATTTTTTTAAAAAAATAATAATTATTCTGTGTACATTAAATGAACACATACTGATTTACGAACACTTTAAGACTTGTATTTCTCATATTATGTATGTTTGAGATAAAAAAATCCAGTATTCGACATTATTATAGAATCTTAACCGGACAATAATTCATTCTCATAAAGTATTAGGTTATCTGGACTGGTACTTTTTCATAAATGAATTTGTCATACGTCTCGAGCATAAAAAATTAAATCAAACATGTTAAATAATTGATTTCTGGCCATTTTTAATTGTTGTATGTATATATTTCTTACTTCTTGAAATTTTCGATATTTCATCCAACATCAGATTCAGCTGAACTTGAATTTAATCAGTAATTTGGATACAAGGTATGGATTATGAATATTTTACCTGGTACCCAATTAACTATATAATAAAAATCCATAATTAATATCACTTTGTCCTGCGAACAAAGTGATGAGCATCTAAAGCGGTGAGAAATGTTTGTTTTGTCAGCTCATAGGTCTCAAGTTTAATTCATTAAGTTTCGTTCTTAGATATTTTTTTATATTTAAATATATTAGGTGGTGAAAAACAATAAACAGTTTTTTCTTTATATTTTCCTGACAATTTTCAGGGGCTATATACTAGTATCATATATAAACACGCAACAATAGCTGATACATTAGACGTTTTCCTCTTCTTTTTTTCTGTTTCTTAGAAATCTCTAGTCTCTCTTTGTGGAATAGTGAAAAATATATTCTAAAAATGGAAAATTAATAACTTTTTTTCGATTCTATAAACTTTACATATGAATCACATTCATAGTTAATTTAATAAATCAAATATTTTATGTATAAAAATATAAATGCTGACAGGAAAAGAATTGTATTGACAATTGAATTGATATTCATTTATAATAAACAAACCTTAAGTGCAATCCCTTGTTCGACCATAAAAGTGTTCAATTTTATTAACATTTAAAATAAGTAGCACGAGTTCATTGTAATTAAAACGATAGTATTCTAAGTACTTGAATTTTAAAAATGAGAAAGAGGTATTAGGGTTGTTTGTTTCGAGATGTTTTAGTGATTAACGTAACGACTTATCAGATAAATCGATAAATTTAATTTTATTCTCTTCTGATAAGATTTTAAACATAAAAGAGATATAAAATAGAAATTCTATTCGAGTCACTTTATATAAAATACAAATAGATGTGAATACATTATTGATTTTTTATCTAAAATAATTAAATGTTTAATTAATTGAATTAATAATCAGTTGTTTATGACAGGCTGAATATTTTGCATGATTCCCGAGAAATAAAAGTCACTTTTTTAAAGAAACGTTTGTTGAAAATGAATATTTCATATAAAATAATGAATATATTCAAAGAGGAACTTACTTTCCTGATCAGAAATTGAAAACAAGTTTTAATCCATTCAAACCTACAGCTAGTTCCAACATATCTAGTCTAGTTTTAAAAAAATAAGTTATTTTTAGTTTAGTTTATTAAAATGTATATCACGAAGGGCGATTTACAACACAAAAATTACTTTATTATCATTTTCATTATCTTCCAAGTAGATCTACAAGAAGTTCGTATTGAATTAATCAGCAATTAAGTGGTTTGAGTGTTAATAAAAATAATTTTAATTTATACGAACATCTACATAATGAAAAAAAGGCAAATCCGTTGATGTCCATACGAAAAACATGGATTCTCACCAACTGAATAAATTAATCTGTAATTTTCTTGCACGCCGTTAGATTTAACTTTGAAAAGAAACCATTTAAAAAATTCACGCACGTATTAATTACCTCAATTATTGTGTATATATTTTTTAATTTAGTTAATTATTCCATATATATATATATATATATATATATATAATCTGATTAATTAAACAACAGTATGATTCCGTATAAAGCATTGTTTGCACAGTTTGTCTAAACATGCTTATTAATATTTAAATTTGAATGAACTCATCAACGAGCGACTGGAATAAAAAGTCTAGTACCCCGCAGTTTTAATTGAAAAATAGCAATCATTTCACGCGATTAATTAAAACGTGTACCATTTTTAGACACTACTCTCTGTACAAATCGTAACACCTTTTTCTATGTAAAACGTAATCAGTATTTATATTCAAAAATAATTAATATCTATCCAGTATTAAGTAATTGTAGGATATATACAGAATTTTTATATCTCAATTTGTATGAATATTCCGAATATGAATTTTAAAGGAATGGAAATATTCTGATTATAAATACATATATAATTTTATATTGTAGTGTGATATATATTTTTTCATAAATATATTAAGTGTTATAAGGTAATAAATTTAATAATATACTAGTTATGAATGAATGAAACGTCGTTGAAGTAGAAAATAAAGCAATGCAGAATAAGAAATTGAAAATAGAGTTAGGTTTTTGAACTGAAAATAATTAAAAGTGTCTTATATAAGTTCTGTATTGATAAATTGTGTAGATAATATTATTGTAATTGTTGAAAGTTTGGGGTTTCGCTGTAAAATCATAGTTTAATTTATTAAAATGACAAAAGAGCAGTAAAAACTCGAATTGCTTCTTTAAAATCTAAGAAAATAACGATACGTAAATGTTTCATAAATTAATTTTTTTATTTCACTCTCAAAAAAATTAATTCTACTCAAAAATGTCTAAAAAATCATTATTGATCGTTTTTAATTCTTACTGATGTTTATTTGGAACCTTAGAGCTTTTCAGTTTTTTCATATTAGAGTCTTTGATTGAATATGTCAGAATAGAATTGCTTCTATTTCGAATAAATTCCCTTTCACAAATTCCAATCACTGTAAAAACTAAGATACTTTTTTTAAAAAACTAATTCTTTTGATATTTCACCGGGTCTCCAAAAGATGAATAACTTTTCAGCAAAATGTTTTTCCTGCCACACTGTTAAGAGTATAAAAATGATTCAAGAACCAAGTCTTGTTCTATTGTTAATTGAATCTCCATGAGAGAAAATTAAAAGCTCAGAAAAATAAAGCTCATAAAACAGTGGAACAGGTCCGAAAATGCATTAAGATTTCATCGTCTCAAAGCTGCCATCTTTTTTTCGACAAGGGATTTATCAGTTGCAAAATTATACAAAATAATAAAAGATATATTGAGGATTGAAATGTATTCCATTTTTCTATAAATAAAAATTAATTTAACATAAAAAAGACACCGAATTAATTTGTATACCTAATGTATATATATATATATATATATATATATATATATATATATATATGTATCCAGTTTGAGTGCATTAATTATTCCGAAATTCCATAAGTCGGCTTCCGTACGTAAACAAACATTAAACAAGCAATAAAAATCAAAGCAGATACATTTAAATAAGAACCGGACACAGACAGAGGACCACTATGTAATTCGATACCTGTCTAAAATAGAGCCGTGAACAGGTCGACACGACACGCAATACACCGAACACTAATGTACATTCGATTTGAATATACGCATAAATCGTCATTAATTACTAATAAAACAAATTGAATTTTTTCCTGGTCCGCGATATCAGTCCGATCGTTTGATTTTATGCGCATCGGACACGCAATAATTTGGCAATTATGAACAATTAATTATTCATTGTAATATAAATTTTATGGATATAGATATTCGGTTGATTCGTTATGGCGCATTCGTCGGATTTAATTCAAGCGGAGAGACGTTGTTTGTCTGTGTTGTTTAGTTCAGGTAGATGAGGTCGTTAGCTTTCGATATAGATCTAGATTAAAATGGATAATAGTTAAAGTAGATGATGCTTTTCTAGTATATTTCAAATGTAGAAACAGTTTATCCTGAAACAAGAGTAGAAATTTCAAAATTTAAATCACAGCACAATAAAAAAATAAGTACTGGGTGTAAAAATCAATTCCGTGCCTATAAATTCAATCATTCATAACACTATTTTAAATTAAAATATTATTACATCATTTTAGAATTTTTAAGCACCAATCTTAATATTTTTTTAAAAAAAAACACTATTTTGGCTAACTAGTTGGCATAATCTCACAAAACAGTAATGAACACAATAGGTTCTGAAAAGCATAATATTAGGCATTGCATACTTTTCGAATTCCAAATGAAAAAAATGCTGCTTAAGTCATTAGTTCTCATTTAATATATCTAGTGATTCATTGATATAATTCATTAGTTAATTTTTCATTCTTTGATAAACTAAAAAAAGTATTCTATCCAAAAAAAGTCTATAATAATTCTTAATCAGGCAGAAATATTTCTGGTTTGTAGGGGAATATATAGTTGATTTTTTTAAATATAGAACATTAATTATGAGATATTTTAATAAAAAGTTAGTATTCAGTATATTAATTCATTTGTGAAATTGAATTCGGTCACAATGTCAAAGAATAATTCGTACTGATATCAAAATATAAAAAATCATACTTGATATATAATACTGTCCTATATATTTTAAGTAAAACTCACAGATTTAACTTTTAATTAATAAAAAATGAAATTCGTGTATTTATCTTATACTAGCAGTATTATTTTTAGCCATAGTACAGTTCTGACACTGTATCTAAATTTACTTTCACAAATTAACTCTTTTTTCGACCCGCAACAAATTAATCCTCTTTTCACTCCACAAAACCATAAAAAAAAGAATTTATTTTCTATAGTTTGTGAGATGAAAGAATGATTCGTTTGTGAAATTATTTTCAATGACACAAAAATCAAAATCTAATGATTCTTTCTAGTTTTATAATAGATATGTGATTGTTGACTTCATTAAAGAAGATTTTATTAAAATTTTACACAAGTAATAAAATATATTGTCATTAATTTATATATATATGCGTGTGTGTGTGTGTACGTTTCGTTTTTACGAGGCTCTATATAATATTTTATCGAACGTTTAAGTAGCTGAGCAGCTACATAAAAATCATCGAAACGATTCGAGGCAGTGCGAGTGGAAGTCAGCTGAACATATTTAATTATCTTCGCATGTATCCGCAGCTGACGTTTTAATACTCCGCTCTCCGTTCAATTTATTTATTGTTGTATCGTGTCGAGCACATTTATACGATGTAATTTCATCGTTTTAATAGTTTATTTGTCGGTTTTATCGTCACACGGCAATAAAAATTAAAAATACATTATATTATAATAAAAATTTCCAAACGCGTGCTCCAAGTACGGTGGCCCACGGTCATTGTGCGGTGCGAGTAATCAAACTGCGGATGACTTAATTGTTGTTTCGAATTGATGCCAGTACACAAAGTTGTGTGTGTGTGTGTGAGAAAAAAAGACATTTTTTATATCGTCTGATAATCAACATCGACGGTGTTGAGGAAGTGCTACAATTTATGCTGTTTAATTCTTTTTCTTAACACTGCGATTATTGCTACATCTTTTTTTTTCTACTCGTACGTTCTTTTTCAGTAGATGGTTTATAAAAAAAAACCGTACGGGTTTCAAAAGAGACGAACGTATTTAGATTACTTTATTTAGGAATATGTAATTACTTTTAAGTCAGTCTGTGTAATTGCAATTCATTGAACTCCGCAGATACAAAAAGTTGTATTCATTTAAAAATGTAATAACGATATGACGATTTTCTTTCTTTTGGAAATGAGATGTTTGAGAAATAAAATAAAATAAACATACTACAGCCTCGCTGTGATATACATTTGACTGAATTTACAAATATATAATTTAATACACTTCTATTATGTAGTTTATTGATCACAGCCTATACTTTTTTCTTATTCGAACCTCATCAATCATTTATATATAAATAAATTATCAGCGACTGTAAATCTTGAAATTGTTGATTCTTTTAAAGAGAATTCTATTCTTAAAATGCTCTGCTTGAGAATAGAATATTTATGTGAAATAGAACATAGTTCATGTGCTGAAAATTTCACTTTATTTACATTAAATAATTCATTAACAATTATAATTGAATCACCGTTCTAATGTAGAGTATCAAGTGTCTGAGACGAATGTCTTAACATCCAGTAGAGTACTTTTTAAACTAGAATCCCTAGCTCAGCGGGATGTCGTGAAACTGGAGTCAACAAACCTCGGAATATTTAAATATTCCAACAATGTTTTTATAATGAAGTCAAAATTTATAAATACATTATTTATTTTTAACACTGTAGATAAATGTTTTAGTATATAGATTTATTTTTTAAACATATAATTCTGAGAGTAGTAATAGTACAATTTGACAATCAATCGTAGGTACAGATTTGTTTAACGATTTTTGACTACGGATACGACGAATTTTCTCCACTTAGTTTATAAAATTAATGAAATAACACTCTGAAAATGATTGCTACGTCATCGAAATGTAACATTTTTGTTGTTTTTTTTTAAAAAAAATGAAAAAATTATTTATTTATGAAACCGAGTACGATTTCTTCAACTTTTCTTTGAATTAACTCTACGTCTCGTATATTTCGTATAGAATGATATGGTTTTTATAGTTAATTATGTTAAAATAAATTTTTCATTTTGTTCAATAGAAAACATGCACAAAAAATCAGCTGATATCTTAGCAATAGTTTCACGTTGTCTATCAATAAATTATTTTGAGAAATATAAAAGAATATTTAAGGAAATGTGTCTTTTTAGCTGTAAAATTTTTCTTTATCTGAAATTAATCTTGTAAATTCTCTCTCTCTCTCTCTTTATATATATATATATATATATATATATATATATATATATATATATATATATATATATATGTATGTATGTATGTAACTACCAAATCAGCTCGTCCATCATACAACCATCGATCCACACTCACTGTTATTAATTTCAATCAATTAACTTTTATTATATATTTACCGATCGTTCGCCGTACGCGTTATTACACTCGATCAAGATAAGCTTTCCATAATATTTCAAAAATTATTTAATAACATCGTAAATTGCGTACAGGTTTTTAATCTATTAATTATTCGTGGAACAATGAAAAAAAAAATAAGAGGATGACGACGGCGACGACCATTTACGACGACGACACACGTGTGTGTGTGTGTGTGTCTGAGATAGCGGACGAACGGAACGAGGCGTGGTCCGTAGGTTCGACGTAGTGTTAGAAGGAGGAGCGCTGATTAACTGTATTCCTTTCAGGCTCTGCTTTCATTATTACGACGGTACCGCTGCTTCTCACATATACAAGTCGATAAGAAACGATTTAGCATGCCAATGAATTGATATTGTAATTATTATGTGTATCAGAGCATCCGGTTTTAGTCATATTACTTACATTCACATACATGCACACACACACACACACATAGATATATGTATATAGATATATATATATATATATATATATATATATATATATATATATATATATATATATATATATAGCAAGGGAGAGAGAGAGAGTAACGATTTCATTATAATTAAATTCTCAAAATAAAGAATTATCTTCATCGTATCAAACAGAATGATTAAACGAATTTCGTTTTAAAGAAAAAACTTTTTATTGTAACAAAATTTGTGAACTGAATTAAATGAATTTCGAAAATCAAATATTATTTGCAATTATTAGAGTTTAATACCTTGTGGATAGATATGTTGAAATTGAAAACCATTATAAAGTTATGTTTTTTATTCTTATAGTCACTATTTGAATTTTTTCTACTCCCTGTTTCTTCTATTGTTATCTTCAGGTGGATACTTCGATAACGAACTAAAGATGTTGATAGTCGAAATAGATAGTTGAAACATTCAAATGGAGACCTCAAGGAGTAGAAACTTAATTTTATAATTATTTTTAATTTCAATATATCTATCCACAGGATATCAAACTCTAATAATTGTAAATAATATTTGATTTTCGAAATTCAATGAATTCAGTTCACAAATGTTGTCATAATGAAAAGACTTTTTCTTTAAAATGATTTTTTCTTTAATTATTCCGTTTGAGACGATGAAGATAATTATTTATTTTGTCAATTTAATTACAATGAAATCGTGAGTCTCTCTCTTCAAATTTGAAATAGTTTAAAGCATGTTCGGTATCTAAAATCCAAGAAATGTTTGATTTTTTAAAAATAATGACTGGTTTATAAGATATGGGAATAGGAAAGAAAGAAACCTAATAACATAGTAACATTTTTATTAAAAAAATATGAAAGATGAAAAACTGAAAGCGTTTTATGTTCTTTATCAAACATCCGAACTGTATACTCGTATCTCTATACAATTTTAATTCACTGCATATTTATATTCAGTATAATACTGATATTAACGATATCTATTCGTGTACCTTTTTTTTTTGTTCTGCGTATCTAACTATTAATAACAGCAAACATTATGTAGCTACTGTTCTTACTGTATACTAATTACCATAACAAAGCCCGTATTCAAATAAGCTGAATATGAGATTCGAACGCACTGTTGAAAACAAGTTGGAACAATAAAGAAGAGATTAATAGTCGGTATCGGGTTTTAAATGAAAGAGTATCGTTTTCAATCAACAAAAACGGCTGTAATAAAATTTTGAAAAGGACTCGAGATTGTTATTAAAAGCTTATTAATAGTCGGTCAGTAACAGGTTGTCGAGAATTTATTGACGACGTGATGGTTATGTAAAACAGTAAGTCGCAGTCGATTGAAATCCCCATGCATGACGAAAATCTGTATTTTGTATGCGAGATGTGAAAGCATGTTACACATTTTATGGCCGGATCGTCCTACGAGCGCTTTCAAAGTTTATATTAGGTTGGTGCAAAAATAATTGCGGTTTTTACGTATCGAGTATAAAGAGGAATATATCAGTTAAAATTATGTTCATTAATCAAAATAAAGACCATTGGCCTGGCACAAATTTCTCGCAACGGGAAACGAGTTTTTTTATTCCTACGAGATAGAATTCTGGAGTCCTGGAATTAACAAATTCATCGAAAGCACTTTGAGCTGTTGCCTGATCTTTGAAAATCTCCTCTCGTAGGAAATTACTCGAATGTTAAAAAAAATATGTAGAAGACAGGAGGGTGAAGTAATGTTTCATAATCCAGTTCATTTATTTTTTTTAAAATCGTTTGTGAGACGTGTGGTCGGGCGTTGTCATGAAGAGAAATTGGTCCTCTTCGACTGACTAATGCTGGCCGTTTTCAATTTCATGATAATATTTTTCTGCTGTTATTATATCCTCTTGTGAACTGAATAATGTTTTTATTTATCCTCCCAGATGACTTTTACTGATAGGGATGAAAATATATCTTTACATCCAAGAAAACGGAAAAGAGCGATAGTGCCCGCAACGTCTTCTGATGAAAATAGAGATGTGATTGAAGAAGATAATGAAGATGCGGTTTTACATACAAGGACACAGAAAAGAATGTCAGTAATTTCAACGTCTTCTGATGAAAGTAGTGATGAGGATGAAGAAGGGAATGAACCCGATAAAGAAAATAAAAATTCAAATGTACAATAGAATAATTGAGGTGGAGATCGAGCATCATTTATATTTACT
This sequence comes from Acanthacorydalis orientalis, assembly GCA_034766995.1. Lineage (NCBI taxonomy): Eukaryota > Metazoa > Arthropoda > Insecta > Megaloptera > Corydalidae > Acanthacorydalis > Acanthacorydalis orientalis. The sequence goes on along the minus strand of CM068319.1, from coordinate 39,893,320 downwards.
GCTCATCCTGTCCCAAATGTCACTATTCCCCATTCGTCGAAAACCAAACGTGTGTTCTATATGGAAATTTTTTAGATTATGACTTACTAAACATGATAGTGGAACAAACTAATTTAAATACTGAGTGATATTTGGAAAGTCGCCTTAATTTGAAACAATATTCAAGATTAAAAAAAAATAGATGGCAACAAGCTGTAATGAAATACGATTTGTGTATTACTTGCCAATCAAGTTAAAATTTTTTCAAAGAAACAACCAAATAAAAATTGTCATTTTGTTATAATTTAACTCAATCTTACAGCAAGTGAATTTACTGTATTCTCGTCGAGTATCACGTCATCACCTAGAAATAATTAAGCACACCAGTGCACATTCTCAGAATAAAACAAAACCCTTAAGGGGCTAACTCATAGAACAAAATCGTTCGCTCCTTTTTATTCGATGACTGATTTAAGAGGTTATATCCAATAATACTAAAGAATGAAAACAATAGACATAAGGTGAAATCAGTAGTGCTAATTTCATTGTTTACAATGGTGTATCACATGATTATAGCAAAAGATGACGGTAACTAGAAAAATCGGCGACAAACTTAAAATGATAAAAAAAAAATATTTTTGCACCAAGCAAATAATAGTTGTTTTGCAAGTAGTTCTTCGAGTCTTCGTAGCGTATGTCTGTTTTTAGTGTCCATTCGATGGTTCTCACGTTCCGAGTAAATTAGTAGTCGGATGGAATGCGAACAATTAATTGTTCTTGACTGTGAATACTTTATAAGACCGCGAATATGTCGAATATCTTTACAGGTTTTGTGAGAAATACAGCCATGATTGCGAGAAACGAGAATGATTTCTTCTTAAAGGATTATTAATGGTGGTGTCTCTCGACATTTCCAGTAAGGAATCAGATTGTACGAGATTAAAAATCCAGTAATAATTACAGTCAGTTATTTTCAATCGAGATAAATAGATTTTTTCCAGAATTAAAATCGAAGATTAAATGAAATGCTGTATATATTTTTTTAAAAAAATTTATTAAATACACTTGTTGAAATAACTTGTTTAATAAGTGAAGTCTGTACGCACCGTAAATAAAATCTACTGATGTTGTTACAGTTTTTTTTTCTAGGCATGTTTCTAGAGTTTGTTTCTATTAAACTAGACAAAATTGTAAGAAAAAAATCACCAGTAGCGTACTCGCATGTACTGTCAGACACGTAAAACGTTTATAAAACGTTTTTGCATTTAGAAATCAATGAAGCATATCAGTACGAGTCTCTTGACATTCACAAGTTTGTTTTTGTAAACATGAACGTTCCCTTTTTTCGTCTTATTGTCGATAAAAAAATTTCAAACAGCACGTATTTACCAATACCAAGAACATATCAAAAGATTCCATCGCTCACTCTCTCCCCCTCTCTCTCTCTCTGTATGTGTGTGTGTGTGTGTAAATGTACGGTGTTTATAATACGGAACGTTTTTTTCCCGATCGTACATTCTCGTTCTATGATTTTATGAAATTTTTTCCGACTGTTAAATTTTATTATCAATTATATAGTCGAATGAGTTTTATTTACGTTTTTTTTTCTGTATACTTTGTTGTATATGGCATGTATTTTAAGTTAACAGGAATTTTATTCAATGAAAGTTATATATTTTATCAGATACTAAGAATATTTTAGATTGTTTGAAAATTAAATGATTAATCTAAAATCGTTCGTTTTAACTGGATTTTAGCGATATTTTAGACTTTTTTAAAATCGAAAGTCTAATGCAAGAACATGTATTTTTTCCATATTTTAGAAATACTTTAGATTTTTTGAAAATCGAACGTTCTATCTAAGAGGATGTATGTTTTTCTTGAATTTTAGGAATATTTCAGATTTTTTGAAAATGCTCAATCTGTCATGTATATTTTTCGGTATTTTAGGAATATTTTAGACTCTGAAAATCGAACATTTAATCTAAATTCGTGTATTTTATCCACATTTTAGGAACATTTCAACTTTTTTGTATATCCATAGGCTCAATATAAAATTATGTAGCTTTTATTGGATTTTAGAAATATTTTAGACTTTTTGAAAACCGAAGGCTTTGTCTAAAATCATGTATTTTTTATACATTTTAGGAATATTCAGATTTTTTAAATCTGAAATGTTTAATAAAAGTATTTTCATGTTTATTACCGATAATTTTGTAATTCAAACAATAACAAGATCAATAATTTATATTTACTATAATTTAATTACATGAATTATGAAACCAATAGCAAAATTTCCCAAAATGAATTCATTTTTCACCCACAAAGCACAAAATATAGATTTTTCTGTACTTATACCCTCTGAGAATGATTGACTTACCATTTAAATTTATATAAGCAATAATTAAAAAAGATTTATCAAACATTTTTGATCAGAAAACATTTTTTTTTGTTTGTAAAGTAAAAAAAAGAATTCATTTGTGAACTTGGCCACAGTATAAGAACGGTACTGTTTCAACAGATAATATTATAAGCCTGTGTTCTTCAAAGTAATGAAATAAAGTTAATCGAGATAAGATCCGTGATAATAACAGTTAAATTACTGTAATGGAAAATAACGATATTTATATTACTTATTGATATAAGAACACGGTAATAAATATTAAAACTAATTATCATTTTATCGAATCTTTTATAATTGACTTATTGATCATCTGAGTTTAAAACCGTCTGGTGATTCAACTACAACAGAAATATAATTTATTTATGTAATTTTACAGACAAATATTACTTCGCCATAAGTTCAATTAGTTTTTGACGCTTATTAATATGATTTTTCGACGAAATACAGGTTTTATATGAGTTTACATTCATGATTAAGATTTTAATTTGCCAATTTTAAGTCATTGTTTTAATTAAAGTAGTTTAATTTTTTAACATCTATTAGAAGCTCTATGTTATTTTTTGATTATAGATAATCTGAGGTGTTTTCATAAATTATTTCTTTATTTTTCATAAACACATTTTTTCTGATTGAAAATCTTCAGTAATTGATTCTTGTCAATTTAATATTGATGTCAATGGCGTCAATCTCAGAGTGTTAAGGCAGATAAAATACTTGTATATAGACTTTGTTGATATTTCAGATTTGTATATTATTTTATCAATTTTTTTATCTAAGATAGAGCATAGTATTCGTTCTTGAAATATTATTAAACAGATTGAAACATGTTGCTTCAATAAAATGCCAATAAATCATGTAAAAAATTTAAACTATTAATTTATTTCTCAGAAATATCTACTGATAATAACGAGTAAAATAATTTTTTTTATTCGATTAAACGAATTATTTTAAACTTTCGAGAAAACTATGCATTTAAGGATTAAAATATGTAAGTTTTTCATGATACTGTTGTACTTTTCTAAAATTGTACTTGTCGTTCCATCAAGTATCAAAATTGAAAATAGTTAATATTATAAAACACTTTCAAAGTTAATCAATCAATGTTTAATGTAGAAACATCATCGTTCGATATCTGAAAGTCCTCCCATGCTTCGATCGCTCGATTCAGATATTAAACACTGTACATATCTGTGTAATTGACTCGTACCGCAGTCTATTTCTAAACAGACCCGCCGAAGAAGAAGAAGAAGAGTATATATTAAAAAAAAAAACCGCCGACACCGCCCCTGAGCCGAATCGATCGTCGATCAATTTCATAAAATTAGATCTCTAATCACTGTCTAAGAATAACAAGCGTGCAATCTGTACGTGTCAAAATATTTTAGCGCGCATTCGTAACAATCCGATCTAACATTACACACATATTATGATATCAAATGTTAAATTGAGGCGCATCAACCCCAACACACATTTCACAATCTTCATTATACGGGAATCGGGCCTCGATCGATCTCATTATTCGACTTTTTGTTCCGTCGACGAGAAATTAATATGTCATACATGTCCGAAATTGACTCGAGCGAATGTAATTATTTTCTCCCTGGTTGCCCGAGTGTTATTCATTACAGACGAATCATTCAAAACAAATTGAAAAGTGGACAAGTTGCATAGTCATCCTTAGAGTAATTTATGTGTGTGCTGTGCCGGTTCGACCCGATGTCGGCGGCGCGATAAAGGGACTACAGTGGCGTACGTATCTACACATCGACGCGTCCTGAACATCGAATCAGATTGTAGATCCGTTGCGTGATCTACACAGAAATTGTTTTCGTACACGGGGAAATACACTTCTGTTTAATTACTTGGATGAAATTTATTAAAAGTTTGATAATTAAATTTGACGTTAACTGTTCTAAAAGTAAGACATATTACTAGAGAGGTAACAGAGCAGAAACAAGTTAATTTTATATTAGAAGTAAATACGTTCTTCATTCACATGTTGATAACGAATCTAATTCTATATTCAAGAAATATTAACAGCAAAAATTTGACTGCAAAAAAAAACAATAAAAATTCCTAAGGAAAGTCATTATTCTATCAGCAAAACTATTTATATTATAAAACAAGACATTTATTTAAATTAATGTCTTGAGAAAATTTATTCAATTATTTTATATAAAAATATTCTTAAAAATAATAAACCGAAACAACATTCAGATAAAAAACAATTACATAAAATAATTCACAAATAGAGGCCTTATGCTCAAGGCTATGAATTATACTAAGAATAATAAAATTCGTTTTTATTTTATTTTTTCTCTTAAGGTCATTTTTCAAACTGGTGGGACAAATATTTTAAAAACTAATCGATAAATTCACATAAATCTTTTTTAATTTTTTTTAAAAGTTTATCCAGGCAGTGAACTTTTTTGAAATATTTTAATTTTTTAATTTTTAAGCGATCGAATTACATAAAACAAATTACAAAAATATTCACTTTGACTTTGAAATGTGATAGGTTTGTCAAAAAAAAATTTTTAGTGTTAACTGTTTCAGAAATTTTGTACTCTAAGAATATATTCGATTTTTATGTTTTAAATCAACACTTAATGAGCTAGACATTCTACTGTCGAAGAAGATTTCTAATAGGTTCGCTACGAAAATCGACCCGACACCATTTTGTTTTCGAAAAACCTAAAAATTAAAAATTAATTTGTAATCTCGAACAGATGTTAAATAAAATGCAGAAAGTCACATAAAATGATTTTTTCCTTTTCTTTGGAAAAAAATCGAAAAAATTATTCTTTTTCGAGCGGTCTAGACTAGAAACTCTCCTTAAAATTAGTGGGATGTTAGCATCTAGTTGATCATAAAAAAGACAACCCCCAGAACAACACATCAATGTGATTACAGGTGTAAAAAATTACAATTATAATTAAATTCAATCAAACATTATTGTTTTTATTATTGTTTCTGCATATGCGTATTTCGATGACTAACCCTTCACCTATTGGTATTTTATAAACTAATATTTTATAGATAAAGATAAACGTATATATTTCTATTGATCCGTAAATGCCTTACATGCTTTGTATTTCAATTTGACAAATAATGAACTCGATGCTGACTAAATACAGTTTATAATAAATAATACATTTAAATTATTAGCTAAACTAAGTCTATAAAAAATGAATTTGAAATTTCATTTGGCCTCGCCAACAACACAGAAAATATTATCTGCGCGACAGGTACGATAGATCTTCGGTCGATCGAAAAGGAGAAAAAATCAATAAGCGATCAACGCCAACACAAAATCCCCGGACCAGATTATATTCGATCGTTAATGAAATCAATCAATAAAATACAGTTACGTGCAACGATTTCAAATACACCGGAACGTTTCGCTCGTTATTAAAGCTATAATTATGTATTTACGACGACGGATATTACTATCATTGCTAACTATGTAAACACAAGATCTAATAAAATAAAACGGCCGTAAAAATGATTCTAATTACATGCGGAACAAAAATTTATCGGTACATAATAAACGTCCTACACGGCGAACACTGGAACGATACATCCATATAGTGTGTATTATATGTGTATATATATATATATATATATATATATATATATATATATATATATATATGTATATATTTAATACACACATATACATGTTTTTATTGAACTTGTCTTAGTGACATATCTGCATAGTATCAGGAACTTGTTCGACAAGAATAATAAAAGTCATTTAAAAATAATTATAAGATCAAATAGTTAATTTCGTCGAGGAAGACTCGTATAAGAATCGCCCACGCGAAACGGTATCACATCTGATGTTGGCTTTCGATTGAGTCAATGTTTATCATCGAGTTGTACGACAGGGTTCGTTATTTCATTGATTTTAAGTTTAGTTTTTTTGATTTTAATATGTATAGTAGTGTTGCAACACTAATTAGAGTTTTACAAATAAATCCTTAGAGTAAATTATTATTGATACTTTTTACGTTTTGAAAATGCTACTATCGCTATTGAAATGCATATAAACACCGTTCAAAAATGAGCAGTTAAGATTTATGATTTTTTTATGGACTGGAAAAAGAATACGTTTATGAAAATAGACAATATCTACAGAAACTTGTCAAATTTGTCATGATGTGATTAATGTGCTAATTTAATGTCGGACTCTTTTTGTTGGTAAAAAAATGAATAACAAATTACTTTTTAAGTTGAAAATGTATTTAAAAATGATTGGCATTCATTCGAGTGCTTAAAATAGATCTAAATTATATCAGAAATAGAAATAGATACTTTCTTTCTTGCATGGATATGAATTAATTGGTGACGTCGTGGAAAAAAACAAAGTGGAATAACCTCGAGGTTGAAACTTTTAATAATTTGCTACTGAATTATAACCGAAGTATTATATATATATATATATATATATATACATATATATGTGATTGTGTGTACGTTTTCGGTGTAATGAAAAATTCGTACGATTTTTTCTCGCGTTAATAACACCCGACTGACAGAGACCGTGCAGTAGATTCTCACACGCAGCAACTGGCGAGTGACATGTCATGCAGTGTTACAGGCTATTAAGACAATTTTTCTCGGATTTCAAATTAAAATATTTTAAAATTCAAATGTATTCAGAATGCCATGTTCGGCTATTAATGATATGCAGAATCGTCTGGTATTAGCTAGCGGTCATCGACTACTCACTCGCTTCTATTTCGAACTTAACGCCAGGCTCGACTCGCTTGTATTCGAACCATCGAAGAACACTGACGCCGTTTTCACACCGTACGATCGAATCAGAGCAAAAAATCGAACCGTGTGTATATATATATATATATACATATACATATATATATATATATATATATATATATATATATGTATGTATGTATAACATGTATTAAAAAAAGAAATTAAATACTCCAATTTTTACAAATGGTTTACATGTGATTCATTAGGATCTCTATTGAAGCATGATCTGTTTTATCAATTTATACAAATGAAATAAATGAAATAAATCTTTATCTAACAAAGATAAACTGTTTAGCACAGCTGTACTTTTTTGAAAAATTGCAAAAATCAATTCCAGTACCTAATTTCACAAATGAATACTTTAAACTCCAGAAATTTTAATAATAATAAACAATTATTCAATATTCTAATCAGGAAAACCCTATAGTGCTTATGGAATAAAATAAAAAGTGTAACTAAAGTGTATGAAAGTATCATGAATTATTAAATTTATGTTTTGTTTTTGAAATATACAAATTAATTTTTTTTTGAAATCACAAAAAAAAAATTTTCTAATCTGATTGCTCGATAAATCATTATTGATAATTTTTGATTATAACATATGCTGATTTTATCATCTTCAGAGTACTAAGGTAAAGAAAAATTCAATATCTAGTTCATTTAACTCGAGATTTTAATAGAATAAGTGAATAAGTGAAAAATAATGTATCAGACTGAATATCTATTTATAACGTTTCTGTAACTAGTATGAAAAGTGAGTGGATTGTATTATGATAAAAATTAATTGATTAGATTATCAGATACTTATACGTACTTGATTATTTAAAAAATCTGTTAATATTCTCACTCGAAACACTATTTTGCTCCATAGCATGTTTTATAAATAAATTATTGACCTAATGAAATTCATAGATTGGCCGAATTCAGTTTCACAAATAAATTCTTCACTCTACAAACTTCAAGAAATATTGCTGATCAAAAATGTTTAATAAACAATTATTGATCATTTTTTATTCTAACATATTTCGATAGCACAATTTTAGAGCTTCAAATCTGAATTGATTTTTATCTCATTTAATATTTCAATTAAAAAACGAAGCTGTCAAAGATTACCTATTGTTTTTTTTATACTTTGATTCGTTTCCGTGTACCTGGATTTGAAGTTATTTTTTTATCCTTGAGATTTAAAGATTATCAATTAAATCAAACGTTTTTAAACGAATTTTTAAATTTCAGAAAATATTTGAAGTATGTTTGAATCTTTATATCAGCATCCTGTGAATAATTATTTTTCTACTTATTCACAAGTGAATATAATATATATATATATATATATATATATATATATGTGTGTGTGTGTGTGTGTTTGTTTGTATAATCATAGTATACATATCTATCTATACCAACTGCTACATCTATACTTTTTTATTATAAAACATGTACCAAAAAAAATTCCATATAAAGAAAAACAAACCGTAACAGTAGCCAAAGTACACAAACATAATAAGCAGTCTTACACTCTCTATGAATATTCATTATGTAATGTTTACTACAAAGTAAATAAATTGGGATTTGATATGCGAGCTGCCTAGTTAAATCGTTGAATAAGTATAACACACACACACTCGAGTGGCTATCGGTTTGTGTTTGCTCTGAACGCGCTGAGTCCTGTGCTACAGGTGCGTTCGAATAGTCAACATTGTCCGTTTATTTATTCTGATTTTTTTATCATACATATGTACATAAATAAACGCGTATAAACATATATATATATATATATATATATGTATGTATATATTACATACATATGTATGTAAGGTATGTTGATTTTGAGATCGTTTGTTAGTTTTATGCGTATAATTTTCTTGTCCGAGTATAAATTTCGGTGGGCGTTAATGTATTTCAATTTTTACGCGTGTCTCATGTATAAAATTTAATATGTTGCTTTATAATATGTAAAAACAGTACGGTTCATTTACAGACATAAAATTAAGAGTTGGAAATAGAGAAGTGATAAATATTAGAATTTATATTCAAACGCTGGTACGTTTCAGAATTAAATGAAGATATAAGGATGTTTAAAAAATTACAAATTTATGAATCATATATATATATTATAAAGAAATCTTCCATATTATAGAAAGGTAGCTAAATGGATACATATTTTAAATAGGAAGACAGGCAGAGAAAACAATCCTTGAAAATATACATTGAAAAGGAAAAGAAAGATGTTTTGTGTGAATAATGTATGGACGAAGAGCATTTAATAAAGATCTGTGAAGAAGTTAGTGAAGAGCAGGAAGAGATAATAAATGAACATGAACATAGATAACATTTACGAATGAATTTTCAGTATCCACGACCCTAAAATTGGTCAAAATGTTCAATAACTGATTATAAATCATTTTGAAAACAGTTTAAACTATTTTATTATACAATTTAATGATTGTATTTGTATTTAATTTTCATATTTTTTTCGTTTATACCAAGTACAATTTTCTACTGTTCCTTCGAATGGATTTCCAAAAATAATAATTAACTATTAATCATTTTTATAACAATTTAAATTTCTCTATTATACCATTTAATGATTGTGTTTGTAGTTTATTTCTTTATTCATGTCGAGTAAATTTTTCTAATGTCTTTACAATTATAAGATTGATCAAAATAGACAATAATTAATTATTGATCATTCTGATAACAGTTTAAGAGACTTTATTATATCACTTAATGATTGCATTTTTGTCATTTATTTCTTTATTCATCCTGAATAATTTTTTTAATACTTTTTCGAATGTATTTTCTGTCTCTACAACCATGAGATTGATCAAAATGTTCAATAATTAATTATTAATCATTTTGATAATATTTGTATTAATAGTTTATTTTTTTATTCATTTCGAACAAATTTTATACATCAAAGTATTAATTATTATATTATTTTCTGAATTTTCTCTAAAATTGTCATTTTATATGAAATGTAATTTCAGTTTCACAAATGAATTATTTTTTGATTCCACAGAACGTGCTCTGATCAAATAATTGTTATTGATTGTTGTTTATGTCCGTACTGATTCCATCGTCTTTTAAACATTTGATTTTTCTGTATTTTTTCACACTGAAAATGATGGAATTACTATCTAAATGCAAACGAACAACAATCATATGATCAATAATGGTCTGATTGAAGATTTTTGATCAGATTTTTTTGTACTTTGTGCTATTGAAACTAGAATTTATTTGTGAAAATAATAACTAGTGATAAATATATTGGTAAATTTAATATCCAGTGAAAGAAAAGTTGTATATATAATAGATGATATTCTTAAACATTTATTAGGAACAACATTTATTATTCTCTTATTTTTTTTAAAAAAGACAGTCAATTTTTTAAATTGTATTTGTTTCAAGTATGAATATATATATATATATATATATATATATATATGTGTGTGTGTGTGTATGTAGTATTTAATGTATAATTTGAACCATGCGTCCATGATATGAACACACGATTGAACAAAGCTCTAGTGTAGACGTTTCAATACATCAAAATGTCTAGAGATGATTGAATGTTAATTAAAACAGGAAATTCGATTTTAAATACCTTTCAAAGTACATAATATACGGACGAATGATAATTACCCAAAATGCTAATTGGTCAAAATATATGTGGGAATCTGTCAGACGTTGACAATCGGATCGGATATCGTTTCGGTCGTCCGTACATTTTTTTATCAAATGCACGGAAGATGATCTACGATTCATTTCCTAATTCGTTCACATCTGCCACCAAAAATTGTTTTATCTATGATCTTCAATACTGTGAGAACATCCGAACGATTATTTATATTGTACATAAATGATTGCAGATGAAAGATGATTAAGAAAGGTCGTTGGTTGGAAATGAGCGCGGTGAGTTTTGTAAACCGCCGGTTGTTTGTTAAATAAATCTCATTTTTTTAAAAAAAAAGAAAATTAAGAATAATTGTTAAATAGATAATATCTTAAATATATTTATTTACTAAAAATGTTTTTGAATGTTATTGACCATGCCTATTTTTTCAGTAAAAATTAATTGATCATCTCTGGTAAAAATATAAAAAGAATATTTATCCATCTTACAATTGACACTAATTCTAACTTTAAAAATTATAAAACTATACTTAAAAAAAGAGTTAATACAAAAAATGTTTTCATAGCTATCTTATTCTTCTTTTATCTCTTGTAATTCTCAACATATTTCTTTCACACTTCTCTAAATATGGATATTAATATGCAGAGAAGTATATATTTGGGGTATAAATTAATTCGATGAATTTTTTATAGAAAATACATGTTTATTTACAGAAAAATGGAATAGATTTCAATTCTTAAAATATCACTCATCATTTTGTCTAACTTTATCTGTCGGGTAACTGACAAATTCCTTGTAGAAAAAATATGGCAGCTTTAAATCGATGAAGTCGTCAATTCATTTTCGGACTCTTCCAATGTTTTAAAATAGGTATCAATCAGATAATGCTGGAACGACTGGAACAGGTGATGATCTGACGAGGCTAGGTTCAGTTAATGTGTCACATGAGGGATAATTTCTCATCTCAACGAACAAATAACGTATTTGGTGCCATAGGGAACATTGCTTACTGGATAACTCCGAGTTTTTGATCAAGTTCCTGTTCAGTCTAAGCGAAATCTTCAAAATGTTTATTTGAATTTTTACTTAACAGTTACACAAGCTCCTCATCTTCAAAATTTTTCGATTGTCCTGGACTTTCTCAATTTGAAAGATCAAAATCACCACTTCGAAACGTTTGAAATAATTTTTTGTATGTATTTTGTATCAATTCACCTTCCATCAAACCTGAACAAATCATTTCGGTGGCTTCGGCATCATTTTTTTCAACTGGAATTCGAAAATCATGCGATATTTAAAATACTGCTTTTCGAACTCCATACTGTGCATTACTGTTTTGTGAGGTTATGAGAAATTGCTTGACCAAGATATATATTGTTTTTAAATGTTAAGGTTAATACTTCAAAATCCTAAAACGATCAGAAAGTATTTTAATTTTTTTAGATGAATTAGAAACGTATATTACAGAAAAATTAATGACTGAACTGATTTAATCAGTCTCGTAATAAAATATAACTATACGTTCTATAATACTGCGAGGGAGTCATTAATTTTCTGTTATGTTTTCTAATATAAAAATGTATTCAATGAAGTGTTTCTCGAATGAACTTTGAGCAGAGACACACCTCTCCATGTATGTTACATATATTGATACCATATATATATATATATATATATATATATATATATATATATATATATATATATATATATATATATATATATATATATATATATAAATCGTAATGAAAAATTCGAGTCATTTAATGACATAAACAAATTGCATTAACATTCCACAACGCCTTCTGTATAAAATACATTAAATAAAACAGCTCAGAGCGTTCACAATATCAGGTTGATTTAAATACTTGTACTTAGGAAAAAAATTCATCTGGTTCGCTTCAATAAGTATTCATCAAAATAGACTGACTGACTGACTTCCAGTCGTCGTGGTCGTCGCCGTGTGTATCACAAAAAGTCTCGACCAAAAAGAATACAAACCGCACACACACACACACACACAATCGTATACGTAATTATACAATATTCGTAGCAACATAAATCCGTCATTCTTATTTAAAAGCACTTCTTGTGCGATTGAACCAGCAATTATGTCCGCGAAAATATAATGAGACCGTGATGAACTGCTGCGTCAAAATATTGTTATTACAGCATCACATGATACATTGCGTAATTAGTAAAATTTCCTGCTCTATTAATATTAATTCTCATATGTACATATATATATATATATATATATATATATATATATTACACACATATGTATGTATAAATCATTTTAAGTATTCAAAACGTGGACGCGTTATCGCTGATCTTGTCTCTAAGCAAAGCTGAGAGTTTTGTTTATAGCTTATTGAAATAACAGTAAAAATGATTACTTTTCTAGTCCTATATCAATATTTTATCTTGTATAACTAATATATGAATCTATATTGGATTTTTAGTTCCAAGGTTATGTATACTTTTAAATTTCTGACAATTCTAAATCGCTTTTATGAAATTTACAAGCGTTTCAAACGTTCATTGCGGAGAAATCACTTAAAAATAAACTTGAATCGAAAAAAAGAGAAATAAAGTTCCCATAATGAATATTTAGTATATAATCTCTGAACAAATACAACAGTCGTTAGTCATGTGTGTGTAGTTAAAGTGTATTGCTAATTTAATTTGCTGCAAGTGCTGTAAATGAATTCAGTAAAAAGTACCACGTTCCATATTGAGTGAGGCACTTATTTAAAAGCTCCTGGGAGTCATTAACATAGGAAAAAACTGGACAGGTTCATTAATAATACATTTGCTGTACAGTGTTTGAGTTTTGAAATTTGTTAACAGAGATGGGTAGCTCTGTGTCGAAGAAAATGTTGAACTTCTTCACTTCAGTAAGGGATTTTTAAAAAATCTCAATCTTGATGGATGTTTTAATGTTTTATGGAAAGAATATAGATTTTAATAATTTTCAAAAATTGAAAAATAAAATTCAAATTTATTTATTTCAAATTTTAAATCATTCTCATTGCATATTTCAAGTTTGTCTCAGAGTTCTAAATTAGAGATTTATTAATATCTATTTTTTAATTAGAAATCGTACTAAAAATTTAAAAAATACAGTAAGAAATAAAATATACAATAATAAAATAATTTTTTTAAAAAAATAGAAAATATGTATGGATGTGATGATTTTATGTTCTTTTGCATCAGCGAAGTTTTTGTTCTTTACTAGTTTCGGCACGTATGTAACCTTTAGGTAGATTTTAAATACTGATCTGACATTACTTAAATTTGTTTAAAGAGTTTAGATGATCTGAAAAGATTAATAGTGTTAGGAAAAAGCAGGGATCACAGATATAAAAACGTTGAATAATTATTATAAAATATTTAATTATTTTTTGTCCTGGTGGTTTTTGTCTTTTTTGATCAGAGTTTCTGTTCCCTACTGCCAGTTTTGGTTTGTGTATCATCTACAGGTACATATTTTAAATCCTGATTATTCATTATCTAAAATCTACTTAAAGAACTCAGACGATTCAAAAAGACGAATACTGTTAGGAAAGAGCATTAAATGGATCACAGATACGAAAACAGAACAGAAACAGAATTATAACTATAAAACATTTATATATTTTTTATCTGTCTTCGTCCTTCTGGATCATGTGTCTGTTTTCCTTTACTAGTTCGAATATTTGTCATTGAAGACACGATGAGTTTTAAACATCTATCTGAGAAGACAATCTTGAGACCTGAAATAATATTTCCCTGGAGGAAGTACATGCACCAAAACTAGTAGTAGTGAACAGAAACTCAAATACAATACATACTCATACAATTACAATTTTAGATCTTTTTTTTATTCAAACTATTTGAACTTAATTGAAATTATGATTTTTTTAATAGCTGTGTAAAATTATAATTACAAAAACAATGCGAAAATGAGATTTGAATCATTTATGATTAGTTTTACGAGACATTAGCACGCACTGTCTATGTTTTTCGATTCAGTTTATATGTATATTGAAGAGGTAGATCGAAGATTCAAATCCCTGTTGGTAAAAATATGTCTCAGGTAGATGTCGCGATTTCTTGATCTAAATATAAAGATGAAGTTCCATTGTTGTAAATAATTGGAATACAGTTTATTTTTAAAACTGAATGTTTTCTACATTAAACATAAACGTACGATTTTATGTAAGATTTGAATTTGAAAAAAAATACTGAATAAACTTGTAGTTGATTGAGATTAAAAATGAATAAAGAATTAAGCTCACCCTAATTAGGTTTTTATGTAAGCAATTGTAGAGAAGTTACAAACTTTCATTTACATGAAAAATATAAAATGTAAATGCTTCGAAATCCGTTTATTCATCTCATACAATTTATTCTATTGTCGATTGACGTAATTATAAAGACAACTGTACTGTTTCTTTCGAAGAAAAAGTACAAAAAAAAGGAAACGCACACACAGTTCTAACATAACGGACGCAAAGAATGCATCGAAATCACCTAAATACCGACCGCTCGACTCCGTGTGTTCTTTTTTGTTATCATTTCGTAAATGACCGCACGGCCGGCGTTAAAAAGAAAATTATCGGATAAAGAACACACTAGAATTAACTGAAATGACTATTCATTACGGCAAACAACTCACCGTGCACAAGTAATAGCGAGCAGCACGCGAACGCGTTTGTATTTTTATTTCATAGATGAAAAAAAAAGAAACGCAGCGCCGAGAATGCCTGTGTAAAACGCTGCCACATCTCACATCTTAATATTCAGCTCGGGGAGATTCTATTCCCGGAAATAATAAATTTTTCACGTACGTTTTACGATCGAATCTATATTTAATTTTAATTAAGTACGATTTTTCGTTTATAATCTACTTAAACGAAAAATTACACGAAGATGGATGTGCCTAGCAGGTTGATGACTCGCAGTGATTGATATCGCGAGAGGTGCTTTTTTTTAATTGAATTTTATGTCAGAGAATTAACATTTTCGGAGGTATGATGTCAGAAGTTAAAGTGGACGTGAACAGAAGGACTTATTAAAATTACATTAAGACTGAAACTGGATAGATTCGTTTCTACAAAAAGTAATCTCGTGCAAGTGTTACACGAAGTATGTAAATAATATATGTTTGTGTGCGCAGATAATTGAGATGTTAGTGGAAAGGAGGTATATTATTAAAGTCATTTCATAACGCAATTAAAATACAAATTTGATAATCATTCGAATCGATCATGTTCTCAAAAAGAAATTATATATTTTCACATAAATCTAATTTAAACACTCATTTTATTTTAAAGAATCAACTCTGATTTCAAATAAAATAATGATAAAATAATACAATTTGACACTAAAACAACACAGTTCGAACACTAAGTAAACATTTACTGTCATAATTTTTTTTTCACAGATGAATAATTAGCTAAAATTAAGATTAAATTAAAGATTCGATTTAACTTTAATTAGTTTTGTTTATAAAAATATCATTAAATAGAACTTTCATTTATATGAAATATAAAAAACTTGAACGTTTAAAAATTTGATTATTCTGTACTTCAACGCATTGAGAATCATAAAATTACTATCGAAATGTGTGCAGGTAACAATCAAAAACGATTATTAATTATTGATCATTTTTGACAAATTTTTTTGTGGTTTGTTAGATATGTGGAAAATTAATTAGTGGAAATGAATTTAGTTACAGTGCTAACTCAATAATTTATTCATTCGTTTATTTGTTCAAATTTGAAATCAAGAAATTAATTTATTTCATAGATTTATTTAACAAAAAAACATGTGTATGTGTCTATCATTCAATTATAATTGAATTGACTGCCCGTCCAGTATCAAAACTTAGACAGAGGAAGCAATCAAATCGATTAGTTGATCAATCATCTAATAACCTTGTAACAGAATCCAATGATCTCGGTGTGAGATTCTGTCGTCGCGTTCTTCGAACGGAAAATATGCGGAAGAATATATCATAAAACGACGAATGAAATATTCGATAAATAATCGAAAAATAAATATAAATTTATAGTACATACATAAATGTAATGTTAAACAAACATCGAGCCTAAAGATACAATGTCCGCTACGAATAATCTGAATTAATTTACATGCATGAAATATCTTGACTTGAAAATTACACAGTTCCTCACACGTATCGCCAATGGGCCCATCGTACGATGTATTCGCATGTTTAATTATTTATATTTTCTAGTCAATCCTATTTTTTCTCATCGATAAAAATGTGTACGATGACATTACCGAGTCGGTGTGTAATTATTGTTGACGTGTCTTCGACGTCGACAATCTTACACGGTTCTGAAAAATAGGCTACGAAAGTCACGATCGGATTGTACACAGTAGTTAATTATCTAAAATAATTGACTCGAGCATCTCGCTTGAAAAATGTTAACGACCACGAGGATTCTGGATTGTTTACTTATATTAGTTTGAATTTTATTTTCGAACAGTTTTCCGAATCACTTTCAAGATATTTACACCTTTTTCTAAAACTGAAACTCATTTTTTTCTGGTATATTCGTACATAAAATAACAAGTGTGTACTTGTTTTGTCTTGTCAGTAGTAATTATTAAATCTCATAAAATTAATTGTGGAGATAAGAGACTATAGATGCGCCATTCTATTTAAATTTAACTAGCGTACTTGTTCTTCAAACATTTTTGAATGAAAAATTAACTAGTAGCAGGTCGATTGCTAAAAATAGAAATATAGAGAAAAGTTACAGGATCTGATATTAATATAAGATTTATTTAATTCATCTATATTCATTCTTAATTTTATTCAATGTAATGTATGTGTTTTTTGAATCAATTGTCAGATAAATTCACACATTAAAACTTAACGTAAAAAAATAGTTCTATTTTTAAAAATTGAATATTTCTCAATCAATAATTTTCTTTTTAAACTATAATAGAATAATCATCCTATTTGATTTCAAAAGAGATAAAGCGATTACTACATCTGCAGCAGATATCTTAGTAAATACAACTATGAATTGATTTTCATTGAGTTATAAATGAATTTAAAGACATGATTAAAGTTTAAATCTTTCTCTCTCTGTATATATATATATATATATATATATATATATATGTAATTCATACTTTTAAGATTTGTTTTTCATTGAGTTCAAAATGAATTTTAAGACATATGGCCCTTTTACTAATCCATAAAATCCAATTAACTACAAATTCATTGAGTTTATTCAATTCAGCTCACACAAACTCAGTCGTTTAAGTTATAATACTTCAGAGATTTGAATTTTATGGAGTTATAAATGAATTTATTGAGTTATGAAGCTAAACTTGAAGTGTAAATCAAAGAATATATATATATATATATATATATATATATATATATATAAGATTATATTACACGTGCAAACACTTCAAGTAAAAAGAAATCGTATATGAAACGAGTGCACCAGTTACGACCAACAATGAACGAGTCGATTTTCTAGCAGAAAATTGACACCGCTTAATAATGTGATTATTCGAGCATCACGAGATGTACTTGATTTGTTATGTCGAGTTCGGGTATCGCAAGTGAGTCGTTTGCACGTTTGTGAGAATTTCTATAAAACATTTCGGTCCGGATTGAAATTTTATCTGAATCAATTTGTGCTGATTTATTTCCGAAGGTTTCTTGTAACAGAGATGGACCCGTTTTTCGTATATATACATATATATATATATATATATATATATATATATATATATATATATATATATATATTTGTGTGATTGTTATCGTGCGATCGGTTCGTAGTCGTTCACTTCATAAAAAAATATGTCATGTCTTGTAAGTTTATTTGTATTTAATATATCTTTTACTTGGTTGATTTTTTTTCTTGGTGAGTAAATTCCGTTCGTTGTGTTATAAAATATGTCCTGTAATATGTATATATATATATATATATATATATGGATTTTTATTAAAGCTTTTCTTGAGTGTTTTATGACTTGAAGATGATTGATGGACATTCAAAGGTCAAAAACTTTATCGCTTTTATATCAAAAAAATGAACAAGTTTGTATTTAAATAATTCACATTTTAGAGATTCCTTTCTCTCTCTCTCTCTATATATATATACACATATATATATATGTATGTATGTATACATGGTTGATTAATCAGATTTTGAAGAATTTCAGAAACGGACGAATAGTCGAACGATTCGCAAAACGTGTATCGGACAGAAAAATCTCACAAATATCTATGTGTACAGATCATCGGTGATTGCTGCAATACAATCGATTAAAATTTCTTATCACGCGGAACCATCTATGCGTTTCCGAACAAATTCGACATACGAAATTTCACCAGAACCGCTCTTTCTCGTCTCGATTTCGTATTCGAAACGTGTCGGCTTCGTTTCCACATCTGTCACGGATCGTACTCGAACCACATGACTAACACATACGAACCACATGACTAACACATACGAACAGGGAATACTTAACAGGCTATTTTCCATTACATTCGTTTCGATAGATTTGATAATCGGCTGAGGTTCAATCGATTAACATTTTTTTAATTGATTTTTCAATTACACGAGACGGGGATCTTTACAAAAAAAATCAATAGGTTAGGAAGAGATTGCTTTCATAGAAACCCTGAAACTCTACTTGCTTTAGTAAGAGATGTAACTCTATCGATAAACCATAAACAATAGCTTTAGCACTACTAAAAAATACCAGAAATAAGACACCTTCAAGAAATTTAAGCAGCATGTTTCGAGCTTTAGAGCTCGGTACTAGTTTCTGTAGAAGTTCTTCAAGTCCTCCAGTCACAGATGAAAAAATCAAATCAAAACAGAATACTGAACTTTCCACAAATGTTTTTTTTCCACTTCATAAATCAAACCAGAATTTTTAGTACCTTGATGCACTGAGAATGATAAAGTTCCCATAAAAATATATCTATGTGACAATAAATAATAATTTATTGAATATTTTTAATAGAAAAACTTTAATGCGACTTATGGGGTGAAAAAATAATTAAATTATGAAAAGGAATTAAACTATTGTCAGGACTGTTTTATGAGAATTTTAAAAATCTATTTTTTGTTAAATTTTATATCAATTAAAGTATATTTTCTAATAATAATCTTGAAAATTAAAAAAAATACATAAATATATTTATATTAAAATTATATGAATATTTTCTGAATGAAGAATGAAATTATTTACTTTTATTATCAATTTTACTATTCTCTTATCTTTTGTTTTATCCATAATTTTCTCAATTCTTAATGGAAAAAAAAGTAAAAAAACATTAATAATTATTTTTTTATATAATTAATTATAAGTTTTGGATAATAAACTTTCTATTTATTTTTCTTCCACAAGAATAAAAACCTGTCGCTTAACCTTAAATCATATAATTTTATACTGGATTACAGATAAAGATTTTTGTGTACTCTGATGATCTGTATATGATTACATCATGTTTGAAATTAGCTTAAATAACAATCAAAAATGATCAATAATTATTTATTAAACACTCAAATGTGTCTGAGATTAAAAAAGAGTCATCTGTAAAAAAATCTCTGTATTAAAAAAAAACTACTTTTTATTTTGTCAATAAAAAAGTATTCTGTTCTAATATTCCATTCCTCCATCACTCTCAAGTTTATTGAATTTTCATTATATAAACTTCATATCATTGATACGTAATTAATAATGATGAATAAGCAGGATTACGAACCCACAGTCAATAGAATATGAATTAGAAACCAGATATTTATCATTAAAACCAAATATTTATATTTATTCACTTGAACGATTAATAGTTTTTAATCTTAGCTCTCGCTTTAAGTTATTTATATACATATATATATATATATATATATATATATATATATATATATAAATGCACACGACATCACTTCACATGAAACTTTAATAACATCATGAAACATTTATGAAAATCATACACCGCTGTTAGAAACACAATAGCGATTTGTACGTTTTTGTCGGTACCATATCAAGAATTAACATTGCAATTAATAAACGTTACATTAATGTTACTAATTTTTATTTCTGCGTGAATCACGGGCACATTTATGTATATAAACGTAGACAAATCGTCTACTGTTACGCTCATTTGATTCGATACAGCTGGTCGTTTCAGCCGTTCATTCTTTTCATACGTCACGCAGATTTATAAATCCGATATCAGTGAATCAGAACGCTCCGTATGCATTTTTCGAATCGTTACTCTTACACGTTTTCGCTCGATAATTTCGAATCGTTTGAGTTATTCGGTCATAAAATTAAGTTGCAAAATGATAGAAGCGAAGTTGTTGCTATGAGGGTGGGATGAAAGGTTTTCGACCTAGCCGACAGATGGCACAAATTGTCATGAAATGTCTATGGTTTTGTGCAGTGATGTCTTTCATTAGTTTGACGTTGAAATTACATAAAATTATGTTAAGTAGTCTGCACTTGTCAAACGGTCTATTCGCGTTCTGGTTGGCTGATGGGGATTACTTAATCTGATTTCTAATTGGTTGATATCAGTGCATGATCAGTGTTCTATTTCACAGTGTGTAAGAATTAGAAAAAAATAATTAATTTGAATTAATAGAGAAATAAATATCTTTCAGTTAAGTAAATATTTAATATTTAGATATTTTTAATAAAAAAAATATTTCTATTAACAAAATCAGTTCTGTTATCTTCAAATAATTTTTATTCATGTTCTATTCGACTGTTGGAAATCGCATGATTTCTGTTCTGATTGGTTGATATCAGTAGGATGATCAGTGTTCTGTTTCGCGGTGTACAACGAAAGAGTGTATACGATTTCAGTGTAAAACTGATAAGAAATTTATTCAATATATTGTAGTCACTAAATCGTTGGAATAAAAAAACGGGTACACATTCTAACATTGTATTTTGCTGTTATTTTTTATAAATGTTTCCAATAAAAATTTTAAGACTTACATTTTATACAGATTATTTGTGTGTATAATTTGTTAAATTCTGTTATTACTGTTAGTAAAGAGAGGTGACTCCCTCCCCTCGGAAGGGGGTTATCGAGGTCAGTGAGCAGAGGCCGAAGTCCCTCTTATTTAAAAAAATATAATTTTATTTTTCTACTAAAATAATAAATTCCTTACGCTCTACCTGACATGTCAAAAAATATTCAGTATATAAAATTGAATACACATCTGTAGTCTTGCAGAAAATTAAACTTCTGCGAGAAATGTTTATTTTCTTTTTGCAGATTTTTAACATCTAGTCGAAAATGTTTAAGTTTATATTTGGACGTGTATTAATTTTTCATTTCAAGCAACGATAACCAACAATAATAAAAAAAATTACACGAAACGAGATAAAATCGACGGTAGATAATAACCGCTAATAAAAACCAGATTTAGATTAAAATTACTAACATATACATTCAGTCCGAAAAAAGTATTTACACACACACACACACATTGACTGAATATAATTAATTAAACGGAATTAATGACTCTCGACGAAATCCGTACTTAACAGTGGATTGACATTGTCCGATGATGTCTACGACTGAATGTACACGTTATCTTAAATAAATCTTAATTAATTTATATACTAATATGCGAGTAATATAATTCACATACATTTTATACACAGATATAATTAATGACATAATTAAAATAAACGATTGGAAATATAAGAAATTGCAATATAGAGTTACGGACCACCTGTACGCCAGAAATAATTTTTTGGTAGCTGAATCGCTTCTTCCGAATTGAAATTATAATAAATATAAATAATTTATGACAGCGTTTCTATTTTTTCTCGGTCTCGTGAATTTTTATCACCGAATGATCTCATATATATATATATATATATATATATATATATATATATATATATATATATATGTATGTATGTATAAATTCATGTGTGTGTCGTGTAATAAAAGCAACGCACACATGTGAATGATGGAGAGAAACATTTCGGACGTTCGTATACGAGATTTCGTTTAAAATGGTTTTCACAGCTGGACTTTGATGTTTGAAATTTCAATTACGTTTTTAAATTAGTCTCTTTAGTGTATCTGATTTAAATTATTTAAGATAAATACCGATTTGTGTTTCGTTCCTTTACTTTTTTTTAATAAATGAACATATGTTAGTGTTTGAAGGGTTGCAACAACCGTATAAGAGTTTCAAAGAAAATGTCATAAGAAAATATCGAATTGTATCTAAATTGTTATAAAGTTGGTATAATTTTAAAGATGTTTATGAAATCGTCCCGTATTTTCTTACAATACAAATCTAACACTGTGGTTAAATTTAATTTCACAAGTGAATTATTTTTGTACACTTTATTTGTGAAAAAAAGGTCCTGATCAAAAATTTTTAATGAATAATTACTGTTGGTTTTCTTTTACACATTTCCATCGCAATTCTATCTAGATGCCACTGTGAAGAAAATCACAAAAGAAATCTGAGTAAAAATGATTAATATTTATACATATTTAGATAGAGATGCCACCCATCATCAGAGCATCAAGATATATAAAAATTTCAGACTAAAAACCTGAGCTTTTTATATATCTTGATGTTTTCGAGACGGAATCTCTATCGAAATGCGTATAAGGGTCAATTAAAAATAATCAATAATGATTCATTGTACATTTTTAATTAGAAAAAAATATGTTTCCTGGCATTTATGAAACTAAATTTATACCACAGTGTCATAATTCTATCATCATCGCCTGGAAATAATTAAGCACACCAGTGCACAATCTCAAAATAAAACAAAACGTTTAAGTGGTTAATAATGGCAAATGATTGGGATTTTAATAAGAAACAATGTTTTATTTTCTACAGAATTCTTCTTTCTATTCATTATGAACGGTTTTCATTAAAGAGGCAGTGATTTCAAAACAGACAATTCTAAACTTTTATCATAAAAATTGATATTATTATACGTTTATGCGCCTCTGATCGATTTTGCAACGAAACAGACATCGATTTACGTTCAATTCGAATAATCTAAATTCTATACATCTCTTGCAAAGTGTACCCGTTGCATTTCTTAAAGAAAACATGTACGTCTCGTACAAACGTACATACTCTTCGTATCTTCGTCAATAATAAATCACACGGACAGATCGAGCGACATTTATCAAAAGGAGCAATGCATATTATGTAGATCGAATCGATACGATAAAATGTAATGTGATCGATATCTTCGATATCGAGGTATCGATTACTGACTAGTAACATGATTGATCACTGATTTAATACGTGGTTTTCTCATGTAACGAAATCGGTTACATTTAAATTATACCATTTGTACATCTATCAATACGGACAAACAATAAAGCAGTATAATTATAAATACATGTATATATATATATTTATGTATGTTGATGTGTACGTAAATAAAAAAAATATATATACAAGCATGGTTATTTCTACGTATAAAATATCAATTACTGGTTTTTATATTAAAACGAATCGACATGGTGTTAAACTTGAATCTTGTTTCAAAACAGTTATCATTATGTCAAATGAATCTTCTGCGTGTGAAAATATATATTTTTTTAATTTAAACACTGGTTCGTTTTAAATTACATTGGAATAAACTACAACGCTTTAACAAAACTACAAACTTTTTTTATCGAAATATTCTTTTGATAAAAATGTCATGTTGCTGTTTATTATTATTTTTTTATTTTTAATATTTTGTACTTGACTAATTTCATATAGTCTTTGTTCTTATTATACATATTGGTCATTGATGATTAAATATTTTATTAAAGAAGAGATTAATTCATTATTTAATAGTAAAAGAGTAAATTTTATAAAAGTGAGATGATTTTCTTCAATTTTAAATAAATACAAAAAATATAGTCAATGACACGTGGGATTTTATAGACATATTTCGATCCGTACACATGAATTTGATTTTTATACCTTTTCAATTTTGAAGTAATATCGGATCCATATATGAAAAAAAATTTTAATGATTCAGTAAAGAATTTTCTATCTTTTATAATTTCTACAAAAAACATATTGTTATAGGGAATAGAATTTAAAATTAATTTTAATATAAAATGTTTCCACGTTCACAACCCTTTCATACTCAGTCAATTTCTAACGTTGTCGCCTTATCGGTTAAGATTTATCATAAAGATAAGACAAGGAATCGGAATCGAATCTATAATCGAATTTATGTTTCAATTCAATACTTAAAGAGCTAAACGTCTCACTGTCGAAGAAGATTTCTGAGAGGTTCACTATGAAAACCAGCTTGACACTAGTTTGTCTTAAAAAAAATGAAGAACTATTGTGTAATCTTAAATAAATGTTCAATAAAATGCAGAAAACCTCATAAAGTTTTATTTTTTCTTTTCTTTGGAAAAAATTCTTAAAAATCCTCTTTTTTCGATGGATCCAGAGTGAAAATTCCACTTAAACGCATTGTACTAAGAAATTCTTCGATACTTTCTCTTTAATACTAATTTGAGACCACTGGATTCTTATCTGTATTCCTAATTTGAGAATCATGTACTAATTCTACATTTATAAACTGATAGAGACAACCAAGCAGAAGTCGAACTAATTAAATTTGTAAAAAATATTTTTTCATAGCCAAATGTTTGATTTTTTTTTATTATATATAAATATCTCAACAAACATATCGATTAAATAGAAAAACAGTTTAATCATATGCTCAAACCCAACTCATGTGTCAATTCTTATAACTTATTTATTTAGATAATTAAAAATAAGACTTTAAACTTTCTGTAATATCTCCTTCTATTTTTTAAATATTTTTTCACACTCTACAAAATGTGATTTATACTCATTATTGCAATCTCATAAGAAACAAATAATATTAATTTCCTTTCTGTAATGTACAATGGAGATATAATATCACAAAAAACAAGTACAACGTATCAACAAACATCTGACTCGATAGATAAATGTATTTTTTTTAAAAAAAAGAAAGATAATGACTTATCTGAATTAATAATACAGGAAATTAATATTTATTCCTTTGTACGTACGTATAAAAAGAATAATTAAAACCGAATCGACAATTAAATTACACAACGAACATCAAACAACAACATGTAATTAATTAATGTACGAATTAACAATTTTTTTATGTTATCTCGTTCTAATTAATGATCGGAAATCGAACGATACGATTGAAGTAAACGCACATCAAGAGGAAATACTGGCCCATTTGGTTGCCGGATCGAAAATCAATCAATCATACACACATATTTTCTGAGAGTCTAATCAGTGGCGAACGTGTAATTTCAGTAAATCGTCTTCTGTATAAATAATTAACAATGGATGCCGAGTAAGTTATCATCGGTTCGTTTAGATGAAGTTATAAAGCAGCGAAACGACGTCACTTACAATAAAAGTAATTAAAAATATGATTGAAGCGACCGAAAAATAATTAAACGAACATATTTGTTTTACTGTTAAATCTCTTTTATATCTTTTTTTTGAACAGAGTTTGCCAGTCTGTTTATTTGAAGTGTTTTTATCTTCTAACCGAAATTATTTTATATTTGTGAAGAGTTTCTCTTAACTAGAAGAAGTGAAGAGTTATTATTCAAGGTATTTGTTTAATGAAGAGTTCTCTAACTGATCAGATCGAGAAACTCTCTGGACATAAGATTTTTTCTAATTAGATATCTTATTTTTATCAGATATCTGATTTGAAAAATCATAGGTTCAGGAATTTTCTAGATCTGATATCCCTGGTATTATTTTATGTTTATAGAAAAATATTTATTTTGATAATTCAGATATTTGAACAAAACTGACAAAAATATCCAATTTAAATGCAGAAAATTTAGAAAATGTAACAGAAAAGAATAAAGTAGGGAAAAACGAGACATCAGCCGTTTTTAGATATAATTTTTCATATTTAATGTGTGAAAATATGATAAAATTAATCAATATTTGTAACTTACAGGCTATATTTTTTTATTCGGTACAAAAATTATAAATAACACAAACTGGATGATTGCACTCTTGAAAATTCTGTATACACTTTTGAAAAATGAACTTAACTTACTGAAAATAAAATTCAGATTCTATATTTTTTTCTACTTTACCTCACTTTAACAATCAGCCAATCAATTAGAAAATTTTCACATGCGAAGAGGTCTAGATTTCACGTAATAAAAAAAGATATGAGTATTTACATGTCAATGGTTTAAAAACCTGATTAAATTAATATTAAGTTTTCAGTTGAGAGAACTGGCTATTAAGTGGTTAAACATTTCGAACTGAATATCAAATCATTTCGAATTACAAACTGAAATATATTCACAGATAAAAATAAATTTATTAGGTTTTTTTCCATTTAAAATGCTCGTTTATTCCTTATTTGGTCGAACTAATTTCCTAATTGAACCTGTTCGAACTGTTTTTTACAAGTATCTTTAATCAAAAGTGTATTAAACAAATTACATATCTAAATTGAACCACAAGATTACCAAATTAGATATAACCGTATTTTAAAATCCCTGTCGAAAGACGTAACAATCGTTGACCTCAACAAACGGCAGTTAAATAACCCTATTTATTTTATTACCAAAATTCCAGAGTGAGATTCGTTGTACTCGACATGGAAACAGCTAATAATTCGCAACAATTAAATAATTTATAAATGAAAGTACAGCCATAAGGCACGCTCGTTCATGAAATGGAATACTTAATAAATCTCGTGATTTTTTTAATAGCTCATAAAGAATGTTCTGAATGACTCACCTGTATATCCAGACAAAGCTTGTCAGTGGTTTGTGTGTTCCAGCCGTGCGTTGATCTCGTCGACGATCCAACCTGTAAAAATGATAATTTCTTTTATTATTCAAGGCCCAGAAGATATTACGATCGTTTGATTGTATGAATGAAAATGTATAATTTCATTCCATATATATAAATATATATATATATTTGTGTGTGTGTAAATGTATATATCTATTTTATGGTTGATATTTGTTATATTTTATGGTTAATGCTGTGCGGTATTTTTCGGAATAAATTATTTTCTGATGCGGTTTTGCTGTTTATATGTGTAACAATAAAAATATTTTGATATAATTTTAGCGCTGTTTACGACTCATAATTTTCGTATATAAGTTTTGTGTGTATAATTTATGGTTAGATTTTCGAGACGAAAAAACACGAATGACCTTTAGAAAAATAAATACATCCACGGAACATTCATAACGTTTCGACGTGAAATGTTTAAAGGATAGTAAAATTAATTGTTGTGAGAAAGTTGGTGAGGCGACTCGATGGACGAAACTTGAACAAAGAGATCGTTTTGTATTTTACATGGATTTTATTTATAAAAGATTCCAATTATGATCAGTTTTATTTTATTGTCTAGTACAGTTTATTTAATGAATATTAATATTTATTTAAGTTAGTAATAAGGTCGAGATTCGAACTATTTTTTTTTTTAGAAAATCAAATCAGATAATTAAGATATTTATAAAATAAATCATCTACTAGAAATTCATTTTTGACTTTCCTGCAAATCAAAAAAGATTTTTTTCGATAAGAGATTCTTCAGTTGCCTGACAGAAGAATCAGAGTTATATTTGATCATATTTTGATGATTGAAGTATATTCCATTTTTCAATAATATTAATTTTCTATAAAAAAGACACAGAATTAATTTGTACACATAATACAATCTTTGTTACATATTAAAACAGATTTTATTTTTGGAATATAACTTTTTTAAACATATGTTACAGAATTTAAAAGAAATTGAATTAAATTTACACTATAAGTTATATAAAAACAAGTACATTTATAAACAACAACTTCAATCATAACTTTCCATCAAAAATCTTCTTAAAAATTAACATCTATCAAAGAAATAATAGATTCGAGATAGAGACTTGCCAGGAATTCTAAAAGAATCGAAAACATTAAAGGTAGAATTCGATTAGTTATCTTTAGTGCTTGTCCTCGAGCGATTGATTTTATTGCTTGGGTATTTTAACGAAACAGTTTTATATATTATCTTATAAATTGTATCTTTAACAGATCTTATTATTATAAATTGTCATCATTATCTTATTATTATAAATTATATGTCAATAAAGAATCGCTACGAGGGAACGGATTTAAATATTTAACAAATTAAGTTGATATTGATTTTTATCTAAATACATTACCAATTAACGAAATAATATTTAAGCAGGATGGTAATAAATATTTCAAGTTTAATTATAGTTGAGCGTTTGAAATTCAAATATTGTAGAGATGGAGTGTTTATATTTGCAAATTAACAATGTCTACTTGACAAACAAATAGATCAAGACTACCAATTCTTAATAAAACTCTTATTAAAACACTCATAGCGTAAATGAGGCTTATATAGGTGTATTGATGTCTCGGATGTAAGGAAGAATCAACGAACAATGCTAATTCTTATTATTTTTTCAAAAATATATCAAATTATCTTAAGATGAGTTGAACAATTAACAATTAATCAGTTATGAGATGAGGTCGATTGTCAAATTCTTCAATGATGTTCTCTAGAAGAAAATTATTGGTAAATTTTTGAAGTTATAATAAAATTATAAAAAATTATAACTAGTGATACAAAACAAAGACAGAGCTTATTCAGATTTGAATAAATATGAGAGTTTTACTATCAAAGACAGTATTGTCATTGGTTGATTATTTCCAACCATATATTGATTATATTAGAAGAAAGGCTTTAACTGGGATTTTTTTTATTTTTCTTGACTTTGATCGACTAGATTTTTACCTGATCCTTAAACTAAAGAAGAATTTATATGATATAAGTTTCTAAACCGATTTAATCGTCTAAGATGAAAACATGAGGAGAAGTGTTTCAAGTTTTCGAACATCCGTACTAAAAGTCTAACCCTGTATCTAGTCACCTCTCTTTTTTCTTTATTTGAGAAGATTTTTAGTAGTAGAGCGATTTTATATAATACGAAAAAGACATCAGTAAAGGATTGATTCGAAACATTAGTAGAAATTTTTTTCATTGAAGGAAGAAAAAAAATTGTTTGCTGACAAGTCAATAGTCTCAGCTCAATATTTCAAAAATAGTTTCAAATGCGTGTAACTTGATAAAGATGATGAAATATATTCTTTTTCTTTAATTTACAGCAGACTAGAACTTATTTCATAGATGAGATTCTTGTTTATTATTCAGTCGTTTCTGAAATTAATATTTTCAGTTGATACGAATAACATTTCCCAACCGAGTACATAATAACTTCATCGATAAAAAAATAAATTAAATTCAGTTTGTGTATTCCGATAGAGATATAATTTGTTCAAGTAAAATAGTATAATAAACGATTCGACCAAAAACATCTAAGCAATAAAACCGATCGCTCGAGGACGACCGATACAGAAACCCAATCGTATTCTCATTGAAGAACTGTTCGAATCCTCCCCGTCCGTTCGACCTGTCGGACCGATTCTGAATTTATTTAATACGTTCTTGGCCCGAAACCAACGCGCTACTTTAAACACGGTGAATAAATTGCACAAATGACTTTATCGTCCCGAACAGAAACGTTCACGGACCGTTCGTCCGTTCGACAGCGCGCACCTCATTTTCGAGCACATCTGATAAAATTAAATTAGTTTCACCGATTGTGTCCAAACACGTGTTGTGTATCGGCTCGTATATTGATTTCTATTTAGTTAAATATCTTATTTATCTTCGAATATAATTATAGGCTTGCGTTGATTTATGCAATGAATTAATAGAGAACACCTATTTAAATTCGTGTATTTGCTTTAGGGATAGTTGATTTGATATCACGTCAAATGTTTCACTATATGTGTTATTATCATTTTATATTTATACATATTTATTCCCTCATTCAAACACACACACACACACACACACATATATATATATATATATATATATATATATATATTAACATTAGCATTGCTCATGAATAATTAATTCTTATCCGGTTTCACCTAGACTGCAGATTATTACACCTCATCTCTATTATGCCAGTTTTATGTTAATTTCTTTAAGTTAAATTAATTTTATGATACTAGTCAATGAAAATATTGATTTTATAACACTAATCAAAGAAAACAATGTTTTTCCTAAATTATGATAGAGTTACAGATTCAAATAATATTCCATATTCAAAGTTTTCACAACTTTTTAAAATCTTATCTAATATCTGTGCTAGTTTGTAATGTCTATGTTTTGTATATTTTCTTTAAATATATAATGTATGGATCAAGGAATTGTAATAGATTAATTATAAATTTAATTAAAGAAGAATTAAGTATTAAAATTAATTTTAAAATGATTTTGTGAGACAGTTGTTGAATGTTTCTCTAAAAATTAGCAAAAAGATTTGCTGCAGTTGTGTTAACATAATCAAAAGTGCATACTGAAAAGAAATATATACTTTATGTTTATATTGTTTTATATATTTTAAATATAGACACTTTTTTGTACGTCTTATAGTATATTTTTTTAATTTTTTATTATCATATTTCTTAAATACTTCAAGTACTTGTCTCTCTTCCCATTATCTTACATAAATCACTGAAAATCAATTTCATAAATAAATTCTTGTTTTGATCAAAATTTTGGGTATGGTTTGTGATGTGAATAAAGAATTCTTTTGTAATAGTGAAATTAATCAGTGTCAGTACTGTTTTGTGTTTGAAAATTAAAAAAATAATCGTTTGGTTTTTTCTATTCCGTTGGTTTATTTTAGGAATTATTAACAATTATAATCTACAACTGTAGGGATTGTAAACAAGTTCATACATTTTATATGAAATATATAGATTTTTTTTAACCATATTTGGTTATTAAATTATAATTCTATGTATAAAATAATAATTCAAGATAAAACAAGTCAAATACTTTATACAATTTATAAATGAATAAAAACTGAAATTGCAGATAACTTGTTTTCAAGAATGTGTGCGTTTCTTCTTAATAATTTAATTGAATAGCTATTTTTTTAAAAAAATATTTCAAATTCTTACAGATATAGAGAGCTATGACAGTTATTGACGGCGATTGTTTTAATGCACGGTTGATATCACAGATGGAAACACCACACTCATTAATTCGGTTCTCTGTCAGAATATTCCGTGGCACCGAGGTGCATTTTGCGTTTGTTTGTTAATAATTATTTCAAATAAACAATGTGTTACGTGTTGAATCAATTTGTGTTGGTTGTTGTTGGGATTCGTTGCTGTTATTTAGCCCAGCTGTTTGATCCTTCTTGAATCCACGGTAAGAGTAATTGGATTCATTTTTTGAACATTTTATAATGTTTGTTTTTTGTATCGATAGTGACTTTCATTTGTTTTAAACTAATTGTCACAAATAATTATTTTCTAAAAAATAGATATATATATATATATATGTATATATATATATATATATATATAGATATATAGATAGAGATATTATATATATATATATATAACTTTGTCAACTTTTCTTTAGCAAATCATTTTAATAATTTGCGGATTTTTATTTATATAAAAATTACTTCACAATATATTAATTGAAATGGAAATATTTCCTGTAAAAATTATCTCTAGAATAGAAAACTCTTATCAATAAACCAATTATATATCTTTCTCCTACAATTGCATTAAAACAAGATTATTATTATCTGATTGATCGTGATTTTAATTAATCTCCTTAATTTGTGTAACGAAAAAAAGGTATTATTACATTTTTACTTATATTCTTTTCATATTTCATATTTTTTTTGCGCTCTTAATGTTCCTGCAACGAAAAACTGTACGAAAACTTGCAAATGTTTAATTTTAACTCTTATGAAATTGTATAAATTATCTTGTGAGTGAAAAATTGATTATATATAGATTCCGTGCTAGAACACACACCAGTTTATTTTTCTCTAAGAGTGTGTGAATTTTTAAAGAAGAAACAAATCGTTACAAGGGGAAATCAGTCTTTCTGATTGATTTCCGAATATTAAATCGTTTAAAAAAGAAATTTTAAAGGTATTTCACTAGACAGTTCACTTTTTCACCAAGAATGTCAGAAATGTTTAATGTTATACAAGAAGTTGTCAAGTGACTATTTTGAATATTTTTAAACTGTAATTATCTGTAGAATAAAACCAGATTATTGAATTTTAGCCCTGAAGTTTATTTGTAGTGCTTTTTATTTGTTTCTATGTTCATTTTATTTATTAAAATAATGAAAATGTACAGTTATTGAATTGTTGTTATAATAATTTAAATCAATATATTATTATCATTTTACTGTCATTTTATAAGTATAAGAAACATAATAATAATAACAGCATGATACAGATTTAATATGGCGAAACTGGCGACGTTCTCGTATGTCTGTTCGTAAAAAAAGTTGATTGAAACAAGGAGACTATTGTTAAATGTCATACAGTGATTGTCGACGATCCCAATTCAAACACATCAATATATGTAACGATGCCGGAAAAATGGAGATCGACTCGTTAACGAACACAACAAAAACCTGACGAAATATTAATTAATGGATGAGGAAATATGCATATTCGTTCGACATAAATAACGCGTATGTACGCGAGAGAAGGAGACAAAAAAAGCCACACATCTGCTATCTGGTATGTCGTTCGAGACGGACAGCGTACATTTCAAAATCGCTAATTGACGTTTTAGCACATTTGAGTAATCGGTCTGTGGGATCTCTTGACACTGCCGATTAGAAATATTCATTTTTATATTAATTAGCATAGATACAGTCTCGGCTTGTTGTTGTTGTTGTTGCTGTTGCTGTGGATCGTTCAACGTCCATTCAAACGGTATGAATACATGTACGCCTTTTTTTCGAACAACGTTCCTAAGTAATTATTGATGTATGTTTAACGAGACGCTACAAAAAAGTTAATATATGAAATTATTTAAGTAACGCTACACTTGCTCGAAAATCATTATTTATGTTTCGGACGAATTCTGTGTTTTAGGTTAAGTGATTTGTTTATACAAACAGATTTTTTTCGCGATACTGAAATAATAGTGCGATTTAAATGAATATTATTCGTGGATTTATCTACACGTTCGTTGATTTATGTCTTGAGATATACACAATTCCTGTTTAAGATAAGAGTTTTTTTTTTAAGATTTGTTTACATTAAATAAAAATACTATTCCGTATCAGCTGACATTCATTCAGATTAATTTTTAATAAAAAAAACTGGTCTTTTCAGTTGTAAAATAAATCAGTAGAAATTTTAGAT
This sequence comes from Acanthacorydalis orientalis, assembly GCA_034766995.1. NCBI lineage: Eukaryota > Metazoa > Arthropoda > Insecta > Megaloptera > Corydalidae > Acanthacorydalis > Acanthacorydalis orientalis. The sequence goes on along the minus strand of CM068319.1, from coordinate 39,859,213 downwards.
TTGAAAATGAGAAATAGCGGTTGTTGTTTTATACGAAAAATGTATACTTTAATGATTTTATTATTAAATCAAATGCAAGGATCTTTCAACATTTCATTTTTGTCCGTGTAAATTCTTTTCATTTGCTCAAATATGATATATTTTCATAAACATTACTTTTTATCCGCAGAAAATGTTAAAAAGTATTAAAAATGATCAGTTATTTTTTAAAATACTTCTACCTGATACATTAGTGATGCTAATAGGTTGAATATTTCAAATTAAGTTTTTTTTTAAGCAAAACGAAGAAAAAAATGGTTGGAATGAATTCTTCTTATTATTTAAGATTATTTTTTTTTGCTGTATTTAGAGTGTGTATATATAATATATTTTTTTCTGCTATATTTAGAGTATATATATACATATATAAATATATATATAAATGTGTATGTATAATATAGTCCTATTATATATTCATCCGGTATTAATTTAAATCAGTCCAGTCACGTTAAATTATGCCATTCATCTTCTTATGACATAAAAGTAATTTCCGTAAAAAAAACAAACATGCCATCAAGTGATATATCGGCAAAATACAGATTGTGTGCTGACCGCCTCTGGTCAGATTTAACCATTAAAAGAGAGAACTCTCTGTTCGTACATATTGGATGATTCAGGAGATACAATAATTTCTATCGGACGTGTTAGCCTATGAATGTAATATACATTATACTGAACTTCTTCTCCGTTAATAAGTAGATAAATCAATTGTGCTCTGAGGGGGAAACGGTTCTTTTTTCGTAAGGTCGACACGTTGAAAGAGAAAAAAAGTGAGTGTTCGTACGGGGATACAATTTCAAGTCACTGGCAATCGAAACGATCTCGGTCTAGTCAGCTGTTTTAATTAATTTTCTTTTTACTAGTGTAACTGCTGTCGATGAACTTTACCAGTTTTTTTTCTGTCCATTGACTCGTTCGGTCTGGATCTATTCCAGATCTTTTGTGAAGTACCTTGTTTAGATAAAATGTACTTTAAAAATAAATCATACAACAACAATTCGTGATACGATTTCATTCAAATAGACTGTAAACAGAAATTAAGTATCTAAATACGCAAAAGATTAAAAATGTTTCATGGTAAAACATCCCCACAGATTTCTGAAAACTCTCTTCGCTATGAAGAGAGTTACATAGTTCCGAAACAGCATAACTGTTTCATTTTTATAATATAGAAAGATAAGTATCAGGTTTATAAATTAATTCTAGCCATAATTTCTAATCAAATTCATTACTGCTTTTTCACTTATCAAATCATTGGTAGTCACAATTGGCTCTTTTCCAGTTTCTCTCTCTCTCTCTTTATATAAATATTTACACAAATCAGTCCAAACAATTAATCAAACCATTCGCGAACGATTTCATGGACCCGTTTGCAGCGTACGTCATCCACATACCCAATTAGAACTTATTGATTATGCATAAAGCTGCCGTTTTAATTAAAAGTGTAGCTGTACGCTCGAGGCATATTAATTATCCAGTACGTGAATCCCTAATTAGAAACTAATAGTTAATTTTTATTCATATTACTTAATAAACACAACTTGACATATGCTACTATAAAACACCATATATATATATATATATATATATACATATTCGGATACGTGCCGAGCGCTGACGCAAATAGACCGGATGACACCAATTTTAACACTAGCCTTTAAGACACAAACCGATAATTAGCTGCTTTGAAAATTTATATTTATATGCAATCGGTGCGGCGCTCGTCGAGAACACTGGAACGTAGTTATTGTTTTAGAACGGTGATTCATTTCATTTTTAATTACATTCCGATAGGGTTGCTTGCGCTCGAGTGTTTTGCATATTATTTATATATATATATATATATATATATATATATATATATATATGTATGTATAGATAGATAGATAGATAGGTAGATAGATATATAAATATAGATATATAAATATTCACACATGGATTAGATGCGTAGAAATTAAATATATGTATATATTAGGTGTACAAATTAAATCGGTGCCCTTTTTATAGAAAATGAATGTTTACTGAAAAATGAGATGCATTTAGATCCTCAAAATATCATCAATTACTTTATATAATTTTACTCCGTCTATCGGATAACGTGACATCCGTCGACCTTTCCCTCTAACCTGAACAAATCATTTTCGTGACTCCAGCAGCATTTTTTTCATTTGAAATTCAGAAGGTATGCATTGCCTAATACCTGGCTTTATCCATTGTGTTCACAGCTATTTTATGAGGTTATGCCTACTGCTTAGCCAAGATATATTGTTTTTTTAAAATGTTAAGGTTGGTACTTGGAAATTCTAAAACGACAAAGAAATATTTTAATTTAGAACAGAGCCATGATTGATTCAATTTAAAGTCATAGAATTATTTTTTACACCTGATAATATTTATCTGTATCTTGATACTTCGAAGATGATGACATCACCATAAAAATGCGTATAAGCAGTAATAATGATTTATTGAACATTTATGACCGGAAAAAATGTATGTTCAGTGTGGCAAAAAAAGAATTCATTTCAGAAAGCAGTATGGATTTTTATTTAAATAAAGGAACAACGCATTTTTTTAGAATTGTTCAATACAGAATAAAACAATTCGATGACTGTCCTATACGTTTTATTTGAATAAGATTCTAAAAGAAATACGAATATCCTTCTATTCTTTTTCTTATTCTTATACACGTGTGAGCGAATTTAAGTATATGAATGAAATAGAAACGTATCAAAAAATATACCGTAATATAATACATTCACATCGTTTCTCAAATCCTTAATTATATACTGTTTCAATATATATGTGCGTGTGTATGTGTGTAACATATGCGATACTCGGCTCTGAACAGCATGTATGTTATTTATAAAATTTGCATATATATCAAAAACTCATTGATCGGAATCTAGTTAACATTTTTATGAGGCTATTTTTTACAAGAATTCAATGTGGACTCGTCGAAGCTATATAATTTGATTAGTTTCAAATTACTATTTTTTTTATTCTAACATAAATATATATATATATATATATATATATATATATATATATATATATCAGTTTAGATCAATTATACATACTAAATATATGTCTCTTTTTGCAGTCAGTGTATTGATTTTTTGCGACGATATACATAAACAGTTCTATCTCTAATTCAATAAAATTACAATGTTTTCAATCGAAAAACAGTATTTATCTGAAATTACATGATAGGATGCCGTGTTCTTCGATAAATATCCAATCACAGTTTAATCAAACTGAATATTAGTGAGGAATCGATTTTAGTAATCGAACAGCATCTTTTTTTATACTAAATTTGAATAATTAGTGTATTTATTTTTAAATAGACTCATCCGAAACATCTTTTAATATAAATGATAATAATACACTTGATAAAAACACATTAATTCGATAGAAGGCAATAAAACTATAAATCATTGAATATTCTAGATTATTATTCAAACAATTCTATTAGCTCTTTGAGCGCCAGTGGACATTTTCGTACGTTTACAAAAGATGCCAGACAACTAGGCAAAAATTTAGGGTTATAGAAAAAAATTTACATTTCGTATCTTTTTGACTAATTTTTCTACCGTCGAACTAGGATTTTGTTCCACTAGTGTTCGCAGGATCTCATCACAAATTCTTGAGGACGTACTGACTTTTCTTCATATTCCAGGCTGTAGATCCTGGACCGAAATAGTTGAAACCATCTTTGAGATTGGATAAGACTAATAACATCTGAACCAGAAATTTTCCACATTTTTTTCACCGCAGTTTTAGCGTTGTTGTCCTGACGAAATTCTCAAAGAAAATATGCCTAATATATTATTTTGACACTTTCATGATAATTAATATTTTTTCTTATAAATTTGCATGATCACTGTTAATCTTCCACAGTGATAATGAGAAAACATTACCTACAATTGAGCAGCTGACACATCTGATACTTTATTGCAAAAATTGCAAAGTATTACATCATCCACTTTTACTTATATGAAAATACCATATTATATATATATATATATATATATATATATATGGAAAAGATTTATATAACGTTCATATGTATGCACTTATATAAAAAATGCAAAATTTCTTGATGCAAACAGCTCTATCGTGTCTTTATTTCGGCTAGAAACAATTATGTCACCAGAACTGTATATAGTAATAACAGATGATTGAAATTCAATATTTTATTTAACTAGTTCTGGAATTTTCTGATCAGACATCGTACAGAATCTATTAGTTCGAATTTAATTGCCCATACAACCAATTGTATAATAATTTGTCAAATTCAGTTCTGAATTGAAATTCAACACAGATTTTTTCTATATAGATTTTAAGCTACGATAAAAACTCGACTGAAATGTACGAGAATTGAATTTAAAAAGAATAGTATCACTGAATATAATCAATTAGTTTCTGGTTTTAATTAATGTACATAATTTTTGAAAAAGAGCGTTCGGAGGATCGTTCGATTCCGTCGTTTCGTCTCGATACAATAAATCCGATAAACAGTTATGCATTCCACATAACTGATTAATAGTTAATCGAGTTCTGTGTTCAAAACAGCAAATTGAAATTCGCTACTGTCACATGTCAGACATGAAACATAACGAGACACGTTGACATTGGATCAGATAAAACTCGGCTGCGCCACTGGCTGCCCGCGACTAAAACTGTGCGCACGCCGTTCAATAAACCCTAGATTCGAACACGGCGTAGATAATGAAACCGAAGATAGCGATGCCCACGATTTCGTTATGATTATTATTATTCTAATTCTATTTAAATCGTAACAGCCGGTCGTTCGGACGCGTCGCCACTGTCGCGTCCGGCCGACATTCGAATAATATTTGAAATGTAACGCGCGTCGCGATTGGACGTACTCGACGTTCGATATGGCAACAACGTACGAATTAATTGACAGCTGTTGTGTGTATGTGTGTGTGTGTGTTATTTTTTTTAAAAAATATAAACACATTCTATCTCTTATCGTTCCGTTCGTTTCATTATACGATTTTGTTCTTTTTTCGTTCATTATTATCGAACTTCGAATATTGAAGTGTCTGTTATATTTAACGGAAAGATAAATCATTTATTGATTTATTTCATTTACGTTCGCTTTTTTCGCATGTTAAATGCATTTTTTACGACTTGTTCAGATAGATCTATGTCGAAATATCTATATTTGTGTTTCGAGTAAGGCATGTTTTTGTGGATTGGGATTTCAGTTTTGTTTTCGATACCGAATTCCACTTTTTTTTCCATATAAGTTCAATATCCGATTAGTATTTATTATTATAAATATGAAACGTGCATATACAATGGAAATTCTTATTCAATGAAATCATTCACTGAATTAAACTGTTTTAATTTCGAACACTGTGTCTTAAAATAACTACATCTTGTGATTATAATCAAATATCAGGATTATAGAATATAATTAAAAAACATTAAAACATAGTTTCGAAAATGAATTTTTTTCGATCATAAAACGTTTATCTAGTCGACAGTATGGAACAAATCATCACAGTTTGTGAAAATGAAAAATTGAAAAAAGAATTCATTTGTGAAAATTAATACAGCCTGTCAATCTAATAAATTAGAGTTGTATAAAAATTATAAATTTAAACAATACCGTCTTATATTTTCTTGGAAAATAAAATTTCATTAAATTGTTTAACACATTTTTTAAATGAAGATCAGAATATTGATAAACGATTTTTCACTTTAATCTCTATTTCACTTGTTATACGACCCCGAATGAATACTATGACTGATTATCATAATTTAGTTAAATTTTCCTAACATTAGTAAACCGTTTAGATTCTCTTAACACCTATTTACCGTGAAATGATGCCTATTTACTTAAGAAGAATACCTTAAAAACAGTTTCGTCGCTATAAATTATTAATCCTATTCATTCATCTCCTGTATTATAATTTCCTTAAACTGAAATCGTGACCAGGAATATCTTTTAATGTCTCGTGAAGTAATCTTTGTATACAATGCTTAAATTTAGTTACCTTAAACACTTTGAAATTAAGTAGTGAATTAGAATACCACATACTGAAATGTTTAATATCTTTGTATGATGACTAATCTACGAATCATCTCATTCTATAATATTCATAAAAGATATACAATTTATTTTTAAAAAAATCTCTTACTAAACTTCATAGTTACCAGTACTTTAACCTTTTATTTACTGAATCAATAGAAATATAAAAATAGAACAATGTAATTTTTGTTATAAAAAGGAATAACATTTGAAACCACAACAAAAAGAAATAAAATAGATTTTTTTTAAAATGTAGAACATATTTTTTTATTATTTCAGACACAGATGAATGATGAATCATTGATTATTTAACATCAATTTTTTATTTCTGTGACTCGAAATTCCTGACAGTATATAAACGGTTAAGACATTTTTAATACTCATGAATTATAAAGTCGAGAATTTCGACCGTATTTCATACGTTTTAATGTTTGAAATGGGATGTCAATAAATGTAGTTCACTGCAATGATGTAAACTTCTCATATTTATATATTTCTATGTAGATCTTGTAGCAACGATCTCGTTAAGGAAATAGATCAGCGTTTTCTTTTTCTTTAAATGTTACAGTTACGTCTGCATAAAGCCTATTATCTACACCACTGTTATTACAGTCAATAGTCGGAGAGTCTTGGCTTGTAACAGTCCATGTCAAACTGTCACCATTCGATTCGTGCATGAATGAACACAGACACTTAAAGTCTTGCATACACTTGAGTCTGATATATATATATATATATATATATATATATATATGTTTGTATAAGGTTTAATAATTTTTGGATTAATATTCATAAAAGATTTCAATTCTCGATTGTACAAACAGTTCAAAATTTTATAGAATAATATGAAAATACTTAAACATTTCCTGCAATTATAGAAACACGATTCGCATTTCTTTGTTTTATGAAATTAAGTAAGAACTCTTGTCAATGTATAATAAAAGTATACTTTTCTCCAAAAAGTATGCAGATTGTTCCAATATAAAATAAGAATAACATTTTTTTCGCATATCTCGCTTCTCAGTTTATATAAATAGACTTCTGTAGAATCGTGTATAGTGAACAAACAATAATAATTATCATGTAAAAGAATTAATATTATACAAGACATATAATATACATTTAAGTAATTCTTGTAACACATTTATGGTTTGAGGAAATAATTGGCTCTTTGCATGGGTGTAACGAATATTTAATAAACTGAAATAATTACAAGAACGTGAAGGAACAGCTCGGGTTTTCATTAATTAACCGAACGGGAAACCACAACCGTTTATATTTCTAAATGAATATATAATCTTGAATATATATTTTTCGACGTAAGTTTCTGTCTATTCATAAAGAAGTGCATCTGATATTGTTTGACGTGTGTAATGTATATTTTTCCTTGCTTCGTAGGAATCTCATAGAATATAGTACAATAAATTCTAATCTTGATTACAGTGTATGGTAAATGAATTTCAAGTATTGGATCGCGCTTATACACTAATAAGTGTTTATTTTACATATTAATTACTGTACACACGTCTTTAAAATTAAAATTACAATGCACGAGAGAGACATTGTATAAATTACTGATAATCAATGCCGTGAAATATTTTGTTTGTTTTCGAGTAATTTGATTAATAGAAATTGAATACGAATGATATTAAATATTTAAATGGGCGCGTGAGTGTTTAACATAATCGGTCATATTTTGAAGATTTAACTAAAGAGAACCTCTTTCACTAAACACAGACGTCATTAATAATAATTATATCTAGTTAAAGTGGCAGGAATGTAAAATAGTGTACATATGTTGTATTGTACGGGTATTTAATACAAGCATTCGAGCCTGAAATCAAGTTTAGTCTTATATGTATGTTTTTTTTCTAATTGAATAATTTTTGAAAATGTTTATTTAGATTTTTCAGTATCTTGATTCAGATTTTTATATATCTTGGTGCTCTGAAGATGATGATGTAGCCATCGAAATGAGCATAATCGACAATCTAAAATAATCTATAATAATATTGAATGTATTTGATAAAAAAAACTTTGTGTGGTTTGTGGAAATAAAACACATTTATTTATTTTTTATATAATTCTCGGATAATCATGATTTTAAAAATTAAAGAGTTAAAACTATACAAGTTATATATATTCTTTTCTTTCCTTTAAAAATTTTGGTAATAAAATTAATGATCGTATTATTAATACCATCAATATGAAAATATAAAGATGTCTTTCATACATTCAAAAGAAATTATTTTTTCTTCATGCATAGAATTTTAAAAACATTAACAATACGTGGTTTTAAATCAAAAGAAGTCTGAGTAAACATCATCAATCTTTATTTATAACAAAATATTCTAAATTGATATGATGCTCTTCAAAATAGTCCCCTGTTGCAGCTTCACACCACTGCCAAAACCTTTTTCAGTACTGGAAGCTCTCTTTGTAGAAATTTTTGTGATTCGCTGTTAGATCAGTATTCGGATTTTCTTTTATCTCTTCGATCATTTGAAAACATTTCAAGAATTGTCATTTTAATGAACTGTTTAGCTTTGGAAACAAAAATAAGTCATACAAAGCCAGGACAGGTCCATATAGTAGAGGATTTATAGTAGAGGATGCAGTAGAGGATTTTGATAATATTTTGAATCTTTAAATATGTTTTTATAACTGTGGAGTTCTTTTATAAAAGCTTCTTTGGCCATTTTGAATAAAAAATTAATTTTTATATTAGAACTTGGGATAATTATGGGTAGAAGAAATGTCATCATGCAATTATTTCTGGTTAAAATTGACGGTCATAGATTTTTTTCATCATCTCACAAACTATAAAGCATCATCATCAAAATGCTTGGAAGTAATATTGAAAGAGATCAATAATTAATAACTGATTAATGTTGATTAGAAAAAAATCTGTTTCGTGATGAACTGAAAAATTAATTTTCGAATTTTATCCTTTTTTAAAAAAAAACGTTTTTAAACACATTTAAATTAACATTACAATTACGTCCTGAACAACAGAACATTTTAATGAGAATTCCGACCAAATTACAAGATCCGAAGCTCCGAATCGAAACGAACACGATTCCGCTTACAAATCTCTATAAAAAACGATTTGTCTGCGTACGGAACGTATTCTCGAGAACGTCTACTAATTGTTATGTACTTTTTTCGTTAATAAATGAAATTAATTCGCAGTACTATTAGTGATGCTACAATTAAATCACTGAACGCGTTATTTTCAACTTGTATAGTTTTTTTCCATTTGCTTGAAAGGAATTTCTGATTGCATATCAAATTTATTCGACGAATTATAATTTAATTATTGCACGGTAATCATGGTTCTGTAATATATATGTATATATATATACATATGTGTGTATGTGCGAAAAGGTGTGTATATAAAAAGTAGCTTGCCGACTTGCATACACTTAAAATTGTATTATATATGATTAAATTCAATTAAAAAAGTCATTATGCTATGTTTTTGTGTCCGCTAAATAAATTTGCTAAGTAATTAAAGACCGATTCAATACAAATTTGAATATGCAATAGAAATTTTAATAACTGTTGTACGTGCACGATTTTTTTCATACGGTAATCAATTGGAATTTGTTGTGTTTGACATTTCACTAGCTAGAAAGGCTTTTTAATATTTGATTAGTGTTGTTATGTCCATAAATTAATTATTCTCTCATTTCACAACACGCAAAAAAAATGATCAAAAATGTTCATATTTTCTGTACTGTAATGAGGAATCGCTATCGTAATGCTTATGAGAATATCTACAGGTTTTGAAATGTTGTCTAGTTTCTTGAAACACTTGTGATTTTCTAGGCACGACCTCAATCTAATAATCTACTTCAAAGCACCAAGGTACAGATAAAGCTCAGACTTTATCTCAGATTTTTATTCTGATATTTTTCTATATCTTACTGCTCTGAAGATGAAGCCATCGTCTTCAAAATATTCTTAAGAAGCAATAAAAATTGATCCATCATTTCTATTACTTCTTACATGTATTTCGAAGATGGTGCTAACATATTCAAAGCAAGAAGATACAAAAAACACAAAAATTTTAAATCTGAATATTTTCTATACCTTGGTGTTCTGATGTTAATTTTATCGTCAACAAAATACAAATGATTAACAATCAAACATTATTAATAATGATTTATTAAAGATTTTTGGTCAGAAAAATAAGAATTCATTCATGAATTTAACCACCGGTTCAGAACGGTATCATAAAAATGTTTTTGTTTCAGTTAATTGTAATTTTTTATACTTTATCTTTCTAAAAATGATTGCATTGTTATCAAAATACGCACAAGTCGTTATCAAAATAAATAATAATCGCTTATTGAATATCTTGGTCAGAACAGAGTTTTATGGTGCTTTGAGCTAGAAAAATGATTTGTGAAAATTCTATAATGTTGTGAATATTCATTAACACATGATTTAAATCTAAGTTTTCCTGAAAGTAATATGGATTCTCTTTGCTTAAGATCGTTATAAAATATGACATAAAAATTTTAATATAATTTTTTAAACATGATTGTTACATTTATGATATCAAAAATATCCAATAGAATATCTAAAAAGGGAATAAATATCTTTCTGAAAAAAAATCAGTAATATCGTTGATTATTAACAATAAAAAAATCCTTATTAGTTTTTTTTTTCTATTAATCTAAATATCAATTACTATATTTTGATTATTTTATTATACATCCAGTCATTCTAACAGTATACAAATACTTATAAACCACAAGAGGTCGAAAAAAGTATTCAATTTAAAACGATGAATCGACAAACGAGTGCACATAAACTTTTCTCAAATTAATATCTTACCAATTAGCATAATTGAATGTCTTGAATAAATGTTTGTAGATTATTTTAATTAAAATATAATTATATAAAGTGCATGAAAATGAAATCCCCATCAGATGCACTTGAATGCATGCGACGATGTATGCATGTGTGTGCATTTAAATAAATGAAACAATTTCGTAATTATTTTTTAAATTATCCTGAAAAGAATGTACACGATGATAATTTAAAATAAATTATATGCATATCGTGAGATAAATATGCATTTTCGTGTCGTGTAGTGCTTTTCGCTTTGTCTAACACTCTCCTGTAGTCTAATGAATAAATTAAACGCTGCTTTTCTTAATTACAGTCCGTTACATTTTGTTAATTATTATGTTGCGTTTTATGTTCGAGATTAATTGTTTATAAAAAAAATGTGTATTCATTAATGTGTGTGTGTGATGTTCGTTACTAAGGTCACAGCGTCTACAAAATTGGGTTTTTGTGTGTTTTTATCTAAAATACTGTATCAGTTTGTAAACGGTTCGGTTTAAATTTTCAGTGTTGCATTATGTGTAGAAATTACACAGTGTTAATTGGTCTTGTGGAACGTGCACCTGTTAAATAAAATTAGTTGAGAACTAGTCAAATTATATTTTTTATCTATATGGGGTTTTCCTTGAATTTTTTTTTTAAAAAAAAACAATTCATTAAAATGAAAATTGGAGTAAGATGTTATCATTTAATTATTTATTTACACTTGTAGAAAATAATAAAATATTTTAAATTCTTGATTTTTTTATCACTAAAATAATAACAGTAAAATACAGTTATGATAAAAGAGTATTTCATTTTCTCCAAATATACATTTGGAACAAGAAGTAATCACAATTCTGCTCTGATACTGTGACTAAATTCAATTTTACTTAAGAATTCCTTATTCATTCTGTAAACTTTATAATTTTTTCTTGTCAAATATATTTAATAAATCATTATTTTCTGTACTTTGGATGAATCTTTCTCTGAAGATGATGGAATCATTATCGAAATACGTATAAGCAACAATTAAAAAATAATTAATTATTATTTATTCAAAATTTTTGATCAGAAAATGTTTTATCGTTTTTGTGGAGACAAAAAGAATTCATTTATCAATGGTATGGATTAAAATTTCGTTTGTATTTCTGATGTGAAGTCTGTGATTCGATACAAGATATCTTAATCTAATTTAGTTTCAATATAAACGTTCGAATGGAATTATATTATCTTTATTAGGTGTTTTTTCTGTCAAAATTTTATTCATGTGTAAAATCTGGAAGGCGCGTGTGAATTCGATTCTTCTACTAACCAATTCAATTTTCAATTCAATCGATAAATGATTATCGATTGTTCCTTATATACATTTGTATGGCGATGTCACCATCCTCACAGTATCAAAGTACAAAAAAATCTTTATTATAATTCTATTAAAGCGGGAAACTGATCAATATGCTTTGTATTCAGTTCGTATTACATTCATATCTCATATTCTAGAGAAGAAATAAATCTCAATCAAATATTAAATGATGAACAAAAAGTACACTCTTTTTCCAATTCATTTAATAGTTTCAAATAAATAGATATTTTTAAAAATTAGGTTCATAAGATCTCTGTATTGTTCATTTTTTAGTTTAGTCAGTGAATGTATTTTAATTGTATAAGAGAATGTTTTAAGAAGCTGTAATTTAAAATTTGTATTAATATATATATATATATATATATATATATATATATATATATATATATATTGAAATATAACTGTATGTGTATAATAGAATAAAAGAATAATAATGGCAATAAAATTAATTAACATAAAATAGCCGTCGGCTCATCGAACGTTCGTTCGAGCCGCGATTTTTTCATATCGATTTATAATTAGTTCGAGCGCAGTTAATTAATTAAAAAAAAAGTAAATAATAGTAATTTAAATAGATGCGAAAATTGCAACTCACCGATAGTATCGCGTCGACGGCACCGACACCGGCGCTCTAGAATGCCGACTCACTCGTTCTTTGAACATATTTAATCCAGATAATTAATAGCACGTTCCATTCATTTCTTCGTTCTTGTACAGTGAAAGAAAACATGCCCGTCACTTTATATCGTTTCGTCGTCTCGATTTATTACATATTTATTTATGCTGTTACACAAAAGTTTAGCGAAAACGTTTTCATCTTCGGCGTATTGTTTGGACGGTCTGTGTTCCGCGGACATGATTGATAACGAATCGAAAACGTTTTGACGGATCAACGTATTCGGAATGAGTGTATGGGGATTGACATGAGTAAGTTTGACGTTTATGAGGAGTTTTTGTGTAAGTAGATTCTATGTATACCTAACAAGGAACTGAGAGAAGAATATGTATATATTTCAGACTATCCATCATACATTAATAATCGTATACTTATATTTCATTCCAATACATCATTACAGAACAATGTATGAACCATTTTTTGGCATAGAGCTAATTTTTAAACATATAAATAAATTACTATGCCTGATCTGGCAATTATATTATAAAGACATGTAATTTCTAACTTCTAATTTGATAATATTTAAATATTTAATTCACACGAAAAAATAATCAGAGTTTAAAATCCATACAGTTTATTTATTCAACGAAAAAGATTTTATATTGCGACATTCTTGATATATTTTAAAGTTCAATTTTATATAAATAAATATTATATAAATATATATATTAAAACTAAAATAAGTTATAATATAAAATTATTCATAAGCTGATTTAATATTTTCTCTATAAAATTACAAGAACTGCAATTAATTTCATATATTAAAAAATCGAAAAATAATCTGTATTAGATCTAAGATAAAGTAACACTCTTTGAAGAGTGTGTAATATTGGTTCGTAAAAGAACTTTCCATGTTCTAACAAGCCATATATTTTTTTATAAAGAATTGCTATTTATTTTGTCGTTTGTGCGTATTTAAATGATAATACCATCATTTTCCAACCGAATAGTTACAGAAAAATCTTCTGTTTAAATGTAAAGTCTCTAAATAAAACCATACTGTTTTTATTAAACTCTTTAATAATTGAAAACCATATTTTTTTTGATTACGATTTGTAAATAATACTCACTTTAATTCGAGAATTACACAAATATTTATAACATTTTTAATGATATGAATAATTAAGTAATCAATAGATAATTGAATATAATAATTCCTGAACTAAACCCTTTAATTCATATTTCCTTGTCAGATCGATTAAACAATAGATGAAAATTGGATCGAAATGTGTGTATAATACATTGTTCGACGGAACAATCAGCTGATGTGGCCCGATATATTCGTAAGGTTAAATGTGTGTTCGATATATGAGTGCACAAAAAATATATTTGGTACGAACAAGGTCAAACGGAATGTACTCGCAGGCATTTATTCTTCAGCCATTGTTCTCTTTTTTGTGTTGTGGCAAGAATGCAAGCACATTATTTACGACCACTCTTTAACGGCTCATAATTTATCGGACGGACATATTTTGCATAAGTTTAGTAACAATCGGATGTGGATGGTATAATATGGATCATAATAGGATGTATGAGTTGTTGTGTCTGTTTTTTTTCCGCAAGTATCTCTGAATTGTTTTCTTATAAGTTGTATAAGTATTGCATACGGCAAATATTAATCTTTTTTTGTGCAATTTTATGTATTTATTCGAAAATCTATTTGAAGAATATTGCTAGAAGTATTTCGTAAATGTTAAGATACACAATCGGATTTTTTAGCAAAACTATTAATTACAATGAAAATTTATTGAGATTTACAAATTAATTTTCAACTCACTTCACAAATAACACAATGATTTCTAATCAAAAATATTCAATAAATAATAATCAATCGTTTTTGATTGTTACTTATTTGCATTTTGATTTTCTAAGCATTAAACCACACACAAGTTTCATTTTTAAAAATCTGATTTTTCTATTCATTTAATAAAAATTTTAGATTAGAGAAAAAAATTAAGATTTATAAGATGAATGAAAAAATGATTTGTAGAAGTGAATTTAGCTACAATTCGGGAATTAAATTATTAATCGGATTTTTACAAACTAATTTTTCACCCACTTTACAATTTATTTACTGTTTTCTGATCAAAACTGTTCAATAAATTATAGTCGATCATTTTTTATTTTTACTTATTCGCATTTTGATTTTCTAGACGTTAAAGTACACAAATCTCATTTTCAAAAATCAGTTTTTTTCTAATCATTTAAGGAACATTTTAGATCAGAGAAAATATATGTTTTAAGCGATAAATGAAAAACTGATTTGTACAGGTGAATTTAGCTACAATACCAGAACTTAATTATTAATTAAATTTTTACAAAATAATTTTTCACTCACTTCACGAATTACTCAATGTTTTCTGTTGAAAAATCTTCAATAAATAATTATCAATAATTTTTTATTTGTTAATTATTCGCATTTTGATTTTCGGAACATTCAAGTACACATAACTCTTATTTGCAAAATAGATTTTTCTAATCATTTAATAAACATTTTAGATCAGAGAAAACATATAGTTTGTAGGATGAATGAAAAACTGATTTGTACAAGTGAATCTAGCTACAGAGCTAGAACTAAATTTCGAATTGAATTTTTAAAAATGTTGTATATTTATTTAAAACGGTATTTAAAAGAAAAATCAGAAAAACTTTTTTTTTGATAAAATGTTTAAATCTACAAATCGACTATTTACAAAATAAAATTTAATGTGTTTGTGTGAACGTTGTGTATTTATAATAAATTCAATTGAAATAAATCTTGCATGAAAATTTAAAAAGTATTCAGATTCATAAATAGATTTTTTGTTAACATTTTTGACTAAAACCACAAACAACAAAACTTTGTGATCAAAATGTTCAACAATTGAGTATCAATTAATTTTAATTATTGTTTGTTCCATCATCTTGAAAGCTATAAAATGTAGGAAAGTCTGAAATTTTCTATATCTAAGTGCTCTGTCAATGATATTATCAAAATCTGCATAAAATATATTCGGAACTAGTCAATAATACAGTAGAGAATTTTCTTGCGAAATTTTTGAAAAATTCTTTGATGATAGTAAATTAGTGATAGTGTGAGAGAACTACATTGTATTAAAAATATTTTTGTTAATATTACCAAGATAAATTGACTTTTTTCAATATGTCTTTTAACATATTTCCTTCGAGATGATTTTTAATGATTTTAGTCCACTCATATGTTATACAATCTACTTTACAAAATTATGAAAGTTTATATGAAAAGTTTATAAACTTCTAATTTAAATGTATGTATTTCAATACCGCACAAATATTTTTTATTGGTAGAAATAATCAGTCACTTTTAATATAAAGATGTAAAGAAAGAATCACACATTTTCGTGATGACAAATCAAGCATTAATTCAAATAAAGATGCGATTTTTTATATACTTTTTTGTTTAAAGAATGGATACAATAGTATTGAAAACAGAAAAATATAAATCAAAAATATTTTATATAGATTTTTTTTTAAAAAAATAAGAATAAGTCTTATACATTCCTAAAATATTTTAGGGATGAAACAGAATTTCTAATAAATCTAAATAGCGTGAATAAATTATATACTGAGTAGTTTTTATAAAATATGTTATTATTTAACAAGGATTTACTCAAAGATAAGGTAAAAATTACTGAAATTCACATGAAACAAATCAGGACTTGTATTTATTAATGTAACGTTTACTTTATTAAATTTTTTTCTAAAACAACCCTGTTTTAATTTATTGTTGGCCACTTTTAAAGTTTATAAGTTGAATAACTTTTTTATAGGCTCGTTTTTATTTTTCAAACATACTTTTTTATTTGTAATATTAAAAATTATTAAGTAATTTTTTAAATTAAATGATAGTTTAAAAACCATTCACAGGTTTATTTTCTAAGAAAACTATTTTTTTATTATTTTTTATTGTAAGATTTAAATAATTTCCATCCAATGAATAGATTTATTTACCAGATAATTATAAAATATTCAAAATTTTAATTGAATTCAAAAATTATTTAACAATTAAATAACGAACGGTTATTTTTTTAAATAAAAATTGTACACTTTTTAATTACTTTTTTTTATATAATTTCAATTCAATGATTTTATTAATTTCAAAATGTACGAAAGACTAATAATTTTTTTATGCATATAAGATATGTGTGTGCGGTTTATAATGATAAATTAACAATTTTATTCAAATAGAATACAACTGTTATTTAAATTTTCGTAAATTTCACGACTTATTTAATATTTTGTTAATTTCCATTTTTATTCATCGTCTTAATACAAAACTAATAGAAATTCTAAAAGAAAACAATAAAAAATCATTGTTTAAATCAGTTTAGAAGATATTTCCATATTTCACACAAAAGATTTTATTTTTATTTTAGAATTTTAAAAAATAAATCTTCACTGTAGAATAAAATATTTAATATATTACATTTACATAATTTTCCAAATACTGTAAAGACAAATTTATTATTTCATTTCCTAATAATAAATCTGATTTATCTAGCTTTTTATTTACTAGAAAATCTATTTAGTAACATTTTTAGTTATTAAGAATAATTATTTATTTGCTTTAAAAAATAATTCTGAATAAATTGAATCACTCAACTTTTTTTAATAAAATAATAATTTTTTATTGAACATATTTTTTTTATTTTAAATTCAAAATGAGTTCAAACCATAAAAAGAATGAGTTTAAAAAAATACATATTAAGTAACCGTGGATAAATTCACATTAAAAAACAGTTTTTCATTAAATTTATAAATTACAGATATTATTTTGATCAATAATTTTCAATAATTAATTATTGATCATTTTTGATTGTTGATGTATTAATTTTGATGACAATTCTATTATCTTTAAAGTATTGCAATAGATAAAAATCACAAGATTTTTTTTTATTTCTCAACGCTCTGAAGGTGATGGCTTTGATTTTTAAATTCACTTAAGCAAGAGTTAAGAATGATTTATAATCAATTATTGAAGATTTCAAATCAGAAAGAAATTACTTGTTTGTGAAATCAATGAAAAATGGATTTGTGGCCATAAATGAGTTTAAATCGAGCGATATATTTCTGAAAAATCAAATTATTCACAAGCCAAAAGGTTTTAATGATATAAATATCTCGTTTAATATAAAATTTAAAAAAATAATTATCTAGATTAAGAAATAAATATATATTTTACAAATCATGAAATTAATTTAAAAAAAAATAAATTATTTCCAAACTAATAGAGCTCAGTTGTTATTTGATATTTTTTAATAAGATCAATTAAATTATTCATCTATATAAATTAATTAAAGAAATCAAATCGTTTTTAATATTAAATTAATGGCATTTTAAACCACCAATTAGTTTTTATCTATTGAATTTTATATAATGTTAAATTAGAATAGAATTAATTTTTAAATAAGATTTTTAATAGTTTATATTTTATATTTCGTTTCGTTTATTTTTAATTATATAGTTTTATAGATTTTTAATAAAGAAATCGGATAAAGAATTATACTGAATGATTATATTTCTAATTAGAATTAGTTACATTTTATTGTTAGAAATGTTAACCCTTTGCACTCGGAGAGTTTTTCACCTCACCTACCAATAACTCGAACATATTTTTTAACAAAAAAGCAAGTAATAAATAACTTCAAATAAAATAAATTATAGGATTGTAAATAATTTATTTATTCAATTGAAACTTCAAAAATATATTTATTAATTCATGTTTTAAAAAAAAAATATAATATTGTTATTTGTTAGAATTGCTATGTCCCCTCAGAAGGGTCATTCGAGTGGAAATGATTAAAAATTATTCCTGAATAGTAAAATTGTAGTTAAGAAATTTTCAGCCTAAATTTAATAAAATGATTAAAGTAGATGTTGATTTTTTTGAATAATTACCATTAAACGTATCTGTTTTTATTTATTTGTTACACTTTTTAAACGATTTAGTTTCTTTGCAGACATGTTTATTAGATTTATAAAAAAAATGCGAGATAGGATTTAATTTAAAATTTTTAAAAAAACTTTTCAAGGAACCTGTAACGAATTGCAATAACCAATGTCTAAAATGTTTCATTAAAACCTCGACTGTTCGTTCACTTTTCAGTAATTGAAAACCGATTTGCGTATCTAACAACAAAGAATTGATTTTGTATAAATGTATGTAGTGCAGATGCAAAAAAAAAACGTTTAGAAAGTTTTTTGCGTCGTGGAAATATAATTTCGAGATTACGTATTTTAGATTAAACAAGAACATTTCGAATCCTGCTTCTTACTGTTTTAAAGATCATTTCATATAAAAAATGTCCTTAGATATTTGTACACAATACAACTTTCGAATTTAGAATTAAATAGTAATTATTTGTGTATTTTTATAGACCTATGTTTATGTTTTATTTTTAGTTTCAATTCGGTTCGATTAGTTTTTGTATTTTTAATCGAATAAAATCTATTTATCTATCTATCTTTCTTTCTTTATATATATATAAGTTTTTTTTTTGATATTTTCAAAGTATTGAACTATTTTTGATATATTTTTAAATAGCTATCAAGTAGAACACAATTTTCATATTCTATTATTGATTGTTTTTTAATTTAGAATATATATATATATATAAATATATATATATATATATATATATATATATATATATATATATATATATATATATATATATAAATATATATATATAATGCTTGTATGTCAATTAGCTTTCAGTTCTGTTTTAAAACAGGACTGAATTTGTTGTAAAACTATTTAAAAATAGCACGATTTAATGTTTGTAAATAAAAGAAATTTTAAATGAGAAATGTTTAGAGACATATAGAGTAGAATTTTTTTAAAGAGAATTTATAATTTTTTATAAAAGGTTCAACGTTATATCTAGTACAAATTCTTTAGAATTAAGATGTAGACTAATTAAAAAAAATTTAAATCACTTTCGTTAGAATGACAGGGCTGTTGCGATAAAATCATTACATTTCTTTTTAAATAGAAACCACGTGCCACTTTATTATTACTCAGTGTCACAAGTTCACAAAAAAAGTATCTCTGAACGTAACGATCACATTTTAATCAATATATTATCACTGAAGAGTCCATCAAGTGTCAATCTATCAATGGATCAGTCTGAAACGGTGACATGTGTTCGACGAGACAGGGCTCGTGGAAAAAAAAATCGCACACGGTACGGTGAGTCCGTCGATGTGCGACTGTAGCGCGTCATCGAATATCGATCGTACGGTCGGCATCGAACTGCGATCTGTCAGATTCGATTCGTTTGACGTATCGCTGCGTCGCGCGTAACCCGATCTCAGCCGCATACACACAACACCCGACCGACCGACCGTACGTTCACGGTTGCTCAGCAGTGGTGCGTGGTCGACCACTGCTTAAGTCGTACTGGCCATCGAAAGCACACGATTCTTCAGCGACACTATGAAATAACACTGAGCTGACAGAACTGGTTCTACTCAGCCATAGTTTTAAAACTTAGACAACAATTCGTTTTCCACTAGAGGTGTACGTATCTAGTGTACCACGGCATTGCGCTGCTGGCCAAGAAGCACACGAACGTAGGGTTCTATGGACACGGCTAATAGACAGTCTCCTTGTGCATATTTAATAATATATACATACATATATACATATATATATATATATATATATGCGATTTAAAATAAATAATTTACTTATTTTTTTCAACAAAAATGCAAATATTGAATTAAGAAACAATTTATATTAATGTAAGTTCTTAAAATACTATAAACTAGATTAAAAACTTGAATTCACAAAACAAACACCTATAATTCTACAGTACAGCGAAAAAAGTATAAATGGGCTTAAGACATTAATTTTTTTTTTTGTTTTGTATAATATTTTCATCTTCGTCTATTTCCCAGAATATAGTATAAGGATAGAAAATTTTTCCCAATTACACATAAAAAGTTACATTAATTAAGTGATGCCCATTTTTGACTTCATAAAGTCGAGCTCTTTTTAAGGCATTTTCTATCACTTCTGTCAGGAGTTTTGGATATAACGCTCGATTCTCTTCGTAGATTCTTGTTTAGCTGCAGGATGGATTTTATTTTATTGACGTATACATTGTTCTATATAGCAGCTCCAGAGAAAAAATCGGGAGAGCTCAAATCAAGCGAACGCGCAGGTCAATTAAATTCACTGTTTATTGAAATTATGCGTTCACCAAAAATGTTCCATAAAAGTGTCCTACTGTATCTTACTGTATACGCTGTGGCTCTATCTTGTTAGAAACATATTTGTGGACGATTATCAACAGCTGACCTAAAATATTTTCTATCATCGTACAGTATTGAGCACATTTTATGATTACAGCAGTACTGTCTTCATTTTTGAACAAATCAATGCCTCTAATCCTTTCGGACGTTACTTCGCACCAAACAGGACACTTAAGTGGATGTATTTGTCACTAATAAAGTGCTCTTGGAGTATTTGTGGCCCATATTTTATAGTTTTGTCTGTTTATGGAGCCATTTAAGTGTAAATGAGCTTCACCACTCACAATCAAACTGAGAATAAATTCATTATTTTCTTCTGCCTGTTGGTGAAAACGAATTGCATAATCAAGGTTATTGTGATAATTTGTTGGGCTTAGCTCTTACACAAGCTGCATTTTATATGGGAATTTTTTATAAAATATTCATTCCATTTTCTTAAATGAATTGTTTTTTCATCGCACAAACGAAACAAAATTTTTCGATCAGAAATACTCAATAAGTTATTATTGATTATTTTCGATTTTCTCTTGTACGCATTTTGATAGCGACGCCATCATAAATAGTAAAAAAAATGTTGCATTAATTTAATATTATTCACAAATAATATTAAATGGATAGCTTATTCTCGGGTTATTTTTTTGTATCTAAATTTTATTTGATGCAGTATTATTTTCGAATTGGTAATCTAAGAAATAATCTGAAACTCTTTTTAAACACCTAATAAGAACAATACAATTATTTGTATACTACTACACAGTATAAAACACTCTATATTACTAAAATTCAAAAATAGTATTTAAATAAATCACATGAAAAATACTAAAAAATATAAAAGTTCTGTTATGATCTAAATGTACATAAACTACTGCTTGCGAATCTCTAGCATTGAAATCACCGCGTTTCGTGATAAAAAACGATAACAACTCCGTGCGTGTTATTTAAATTCTCTCAATGTGTATATGTTCTGTCGATTTTAAATTTACATACCTATATTACAAATACATCATTCGATTTTTATTTATATTTTAATGTGTTTATATTAATTTGGAACAGCATATAAATTCTTATTCTGCTATATGCTATATTAAGAATACGGGATTGATATTAATTATATTTTATTTGCATAAAATGTAAACATTTTAATTTATTAATGTTATTATCCGTACTATATTTAATTAATCGTTCACGTCTTATTAATATATATTAGGTGTACAAATTAAACCGGTGCCTTTTTGTTCTATAAAATTAATGTTTATTTACTGAGAAATGAAATACACTTCAATCTTTAAAATATCTCCCATTATTTTATATAACTGTACTCCATATGTCGGGTAGGTGACGAATTACTTGTCGAAAACAGCATGGCAGCTTTGAGTCGATGAAGTCATCAGTGCATGGAAATTTTACAATCCGTACTAGAAAAAACAATAACAAAACATATCTTTACATTCTCGCGAATTACAATTGACATAAAATCAACTCATTGAAAATAATTGATAGCTTATAGATATACCTAATATACAATTTTTATATAGAATCGATTCAAATAAGAACACGTAGTGTTTACAACTTCTCTCTGCAGAAACGTCATCTTTCTTGTTCGAATTAACTTTTCCCAAGCGAACAACACGTGAGCCACTGCACCCCTCGCGAAAATTATAACGAGACACGTGTGATTCACCCTGTTTTAAACGTGTTAAAAAACCTTTTATAAATTCATTATGTCAACAACTGCAGTACTATCAGTTGTATATATATATATATATATATATATATATATATATATATATATATATATATATTCAAATTTTGATATACTTGCATGTTACTTCAATTCTATAAAGCCATTCTTGGATATCATTTTCTTCCATTAATCTTCAATTCATGTAATATCTATGTCTGACAGTATTACAAAACTAGTATTGAAATTATATAGAATAAGAAGTGAGTTAAATACTCGAAAGCAGCTGAAAATGTGATTCATCCAGTGAGTTAACAGAGTTCTGTACAAAATTTAAAAACATTTTAATAATATTTTTGTTGTATTTAATAAATAAATTCAAGAAATAATTTCGATTGAGATTAATTTTTTATACTAGAAATATTTGATCAGGATAAATAATATATGTTATGTTATTTTTTATATTTGAACGAGAAATAAATATTTTTTTTTAATTTTTTAGATTTTAAAACAGAGAAAAATGTTTCAAATTCGATTTCTGGTTTAAAAATTGTATTTTATAATCAGATTTTTAGTTGAAAATTATTAGTATTTACTAAAATAATGAGGCTATAAAGAAAAAGTTGATTTAACTAACAAATTGTTTATATTTTCATTGTTTAGAATTTTGTATGAAAAGAAAAATGACTAAAAATCAAACTTCGGCTGTGAAAATTTTATTTTCTAAAAACTAATGAAATTTTTAGTAGAAAATAATTATTTTCGATCCAAACAATTGGTGTATTTCTAAAAAGTTGATATTTTGTAAGTTTTTAAATTTTGTGTTTTTGACTCTTCAAAAAATCATGACCTAGAGTATGCAAAATTTCATGAAAAATGAAATATTTTTAAAATAATTTTTATTAGCCTAAAATTAAAGAATGGATATAAGATAACACAAATCAGCAAGTTTAATCACATTTTTGGATGTAAAACTATTTTTATTTGCAAAAAACTTGGATTTATTTAAGTAGCTGGTTTTTCAGTCAACACTTTATTAAATGTTTTGCTAGCACTTTTCTCGAAACAATTTTCTATTTTTATCTCTGGAAATATTATCTTCATATATAATACTGTATTTGAAACTGAAAATTATTGTTTGAATAAAAACAAATTGTTTATATTTTCACTTTTTAGAATTTTGCAAGTAAAGGAAAATGATTAAAAATCAAATTTCGGCTCTAAAAATTTTATTTTCTAAAAACTAATGAACTTTTTAGTAGAAAATTGTTATTTTCGATCAAAATAATTGGTTTATTTCTAAAAAGTTGATATTTTGTAGATTTTTAAATTTTGTGTTTTTGACTCTTCAAAAAATCATGACCTAGAGTATGCAAAATTTCATGAAAAATGAAATATTTTTAAAATAATTTTTTTTAGCCTAAAATTAAAGAATGGATATAAGATAACATAAATCAGCAAGTTTAATCACATTTTTGGATGTAAAACTATTTTTATTTGCAAAAAACTTGGATTTTTTTAAGTAGCTGGTTTTTCAGTCAACACTTTATTAAATGTTCTTTCTAGCACTTTTTTCGAAACAATTTTCTATTTTTATCTCTGGAAATATTATCTTTATATATAATACTGTATTTAAAACTAAAAATTAATATTTGAATAGAAACAAATTGTTTATATTTTCACTTTTAGAATTTTGCATGAAAAGAAAAATGATTAAAAATCAAAATTCGGCTATAAAAATTTTATTTTCTAAAATCTAACGAAATTTTTAGTAGAAAATTATTATTTTCGATCCAAACAATTGGTTTATTTCTAAAAAGTTGCTTTTTTGTAGACTTTTAAATTTTGTGTTTTTGACTCTTCAAAAAATCATGACCTAGAGTATGCAAAATTTCATGAAAAATGAAATATTTTTAAAATCATTTTTTTTAGCCTAAAATTAAAGAATGGGTATAAAATAACATAAATCAGCAAGTTTAATCACATTTTTGGATGTAAAACATTTTTTATTTGCAAAAAACTTGGATTTATTTCAATAGCTGGTTTTTCAGACAACACTTTTTTAAATGTTTTTTCCAGCACTTTTCTCAAAACAATTTTCAATTTTTATCTTTGGAAATATTATCCTCATATACAATACTGTACTTGAAACTAAAAATTAATATTTGAATACACATAAATTGTTTATATTTTCACTTTTTAGAATTTTGCATGGAAAGGAAAATGATTAAAAATCAAAATTCGGCTATAAAAATTTTATTTTCTAAAAACTAATGAAATTTTTAGTAGAAAAATATTATTTTCGATCCATATAATTGTATTATTCCTAAAACGTTGATATTTTGTAAATTTTTAAATTTTGTGTTTTTGACTCTTCAAAAAATCATGACCTAGAGTATGTAAAATTTCATGAAAAATAAAATATTTTTAAAATCATTTTTTTTAGTCTGAAATTAAAGAATGGGTATAAAATAATACAAATCAGCAAGTAGAATCACATTTTCAGATCTAAAACTATTTTTATTTGCCAAAAAAGCTTAATTTATTCAAATAGTCAGTTTTTCAACCAAAAATTCTATAAATGTCTTTTCCAGTGTTTTTTTTGAAACATTTTTTTATTTTCTTCTCTGAAAATATTAACATAAAATTTAACAATACATTTTAAAGAAGATTTTTATATTTTAGTTCAGATAAATTCTTTTTTTCGATTTGCATTCTGTAACTATTCCCTTCTTCTGAAAATTCTTGTTACAAGATTGATTTATCTTATAAGATGTATTGTATATCAAACTGTAAGTTTTTAGGTACAAAATATGCTTTTCACTTCTTCGTTTGGTAACAGAAATATTTAGAACGAATTTTTAAATCTTTTGACATTTACTTTTAATTAATCAATTATTTTGGTTTATATACACATATATCCTCTCTCTCTCTATTTATATATATATATATATATATATATATGTATATATATATATATATATATATATATATAATTGCTTCACAGGCAAAGAAAAAAAATCTCTTTTAAAAATTCACATATAAATTAATTAAGAAAATTAACAAAGCAATGATCTTTCCATTTCACTAGGTATGTTAAATATCTTAAATTTGATACTTTTTGACGCAGGTACTTATAGAATTAAATTAATTAAATTTTACTATATATATATATATATATATATATATATACATATTATATATATATATATATATATAAACACGAGTTGGATGGATGGTTGAATATACGTAGTATGTAATCTTTTATCGGTCATTTCACTCCACAATTCAAGTGGGCAAGGCGATTTAAAAAAAAAAGTACAGGAAAAAAGAACCTAATCAAAACGTTCTAATAGAATTGCGTTCGGGCGCGGTGACTCGTGCATCTAGAAAAAAGGTGGGGGATGTGTATCTCATTTTGCAGTGATCTGTAACACGTTTTCAGTCCACCCATTTTGTCGGTGAAAAAATCTTGTTGTGGTCGTCGTCCGATAGAGACGACGATAGAACGTTTGCTGCGCGACGTACACGCTTGACAATGCGTCGAACTGAGACGGACGTCAGGCTGTACGGTCATCAAAACACAACACAAGACAACACACACACACACACGAGTGTCTGTTGAGCAAACTCTGCATCGTGCATGGTGGAAGTCGAATGCAAACATTCCACAGAGTTGTAATTTGGTGTCTAGTAGATGTTGAGGTTGATGAAACAGAGATTTAATTATTTAGAAGCACTAATTATTTTTCAGGTAGTTGTTAATTTATTTATGTAGAATCTGTTTTAAAAACAAGTAAATTTTGTAAAACAATATCACGACACTTCTTGTAACGGGTGCGCTATTGGAGCGAGAAAATTTAAAAGGGTTTAATTATTTAGCTTTGGAGTGAGAGGTAAAAGTAAGTAATATATTGTTAATTATTCACGGAAATTTAGTAAATATGCATCAGTGGTCCTATGCACATGAAGCTTTTGCTGTGAAATCGTTTTACAAAAATGACGATTCTGCTACAACTGTACAACGGTTATTTCGTAATCATTATAACATTCCGAAGCTTGAGCAGATATTGACCGCTCATGCCATCAATTTGTGAGTTCAGAAGTTGAACGAAACTGATTTTACATTAAATATGAAGTATCAAAGGTCTATAAGAACAGTTAGAACGCCAGAAAACTTTAATCGTGTTAGATTTCCTGTATTATGTAGCCCACGATGTGACTACAACATTTGTGATGCAAGAATTAATTAGATTTTCAAAAATTTCATGATTCCATCAAGATGGGACTACACGTTATATCGCTAGAGTGACCATAGTTGTTGTAAAGCCCTTTTTTCTAACCGCATCATTCCTAAAAATGGAGATATTTTCTGGCAAGCAAGATTCACAGATGTGACAGTATGTGATTATTTTCTTTGGTGTGATCTAAAGAACAGGGTTTATATCGATCATCCACACACTATCTTTGAACTTAAATTATAAATCCAACAAGCAATTTCGAGGACTTCAACAGATATTTTAAAATGCATAATGGAAAATTTCAGAAAAAAATTATAGGAATGTACTCATCTATCAAGCGTTATTTTTTTTTAAAAAAATAAAATGATCCGATATACCTAACAAGAATATATAAACAGAATTATGAAAAAATAAAAATTCATTTAATTATTGCGTTTTGACAATTTTTCGTTTCTCCGGCGCACTTTGTTTATCCCAATGGTGATGCTAATACTTTCAGAAAACTAATAAAAAATGGTTAAAACTGTGTATAACTGACTTTAAAATAATCAATATTAATGTGTACTTATTATTTATTCAGTTGTATGTAAAATTGTGTACAAAAATTTATAAATATTTAAGATCTGATTAAAAACCGATTTTTATAATACATCTTTGACACCAAATCACTCAATTAATCATTTTTGTTTGTTGCTTATGTTGTTGGTTCTGATAATAGTTAGTGTTTTTTTTCTTGCCTTGTAAAGTTTTATTTTATAATTTATTGAAAATCTCAGTCTGTAGAAGCATTATATTTTAGTTTCACTTATTGTTATGATGGAAAAACTATTAAAATTATTGATAACTAATTGATTTTTATGACACTTTCAGCTAGGTCATTAAAATATTTGTTTAAAATTAGTATATATATATATATATGCATACATAATTATAAGGTGTTACATATGACTAATTTTGATCATTTTTCTAATCCAATATGTGATTTTGGACTAGAATAGAAAACTAGTTTTTATATTCTTAGAAAAGAATTCGTAAAAAAAGTTATATATACATAAACACACACACACACACACACGCATATATATATATGAGTGTTTATGTATATAATATTGACTTCATTCCCTTTCGAATATCTGTATAAGGTGTGAATAAATGATGATAAATTATTAACTTTTTTTATATCGAAGTCGTTAGATGCTGTCACATTTCACTGCAAGTTTTTTTTCTATCGCGAAGATTGAACATCTGGGCGCGGCCCTAATTAATATTTAGAATTACAATTTATTTCATATTAATATGTACGTCTAAGAGCACGTCTAGTTTTTTTTTATTTCGATCTATATATAAATATACATAAGAAAAAGTAAGACGTGAATCCGTACAAAAGCACTCAAGAAGAAACTTTATACCGATTCTGATATAAGATTACAAATATTACTATTTGGAACCTGTATAAATGTATATATATATATATATATATATATATATATATATATATATATGTTTTTAAAAATGAATTATTAATACAAAAACCGTCAGTCATTTTTGCAACACTTTTAATTCGTCAGATTTAGTGAAATCATAAAAGAACAGAATATATTATGTGCATAAAAATTGAATCAATCATATATATATATATATATATATATATATATATATATATATTGGTCAAGAAGTCGACATAATCTTACAAAACAGTAGTGAAAACGATGGCGTCTAAAAACTAGCATATAAAGAATTGTCAACTTTTCTCATTCCAGTTGAAAAAAAAATCTGCCGAAGCTGCATAAATGATTAGTACAATTTTAAAAGAAAGTGTTGTGATGCATAAAACATGCAAAAATGTTAAAATCGTAGAAGAGAAATGAAAATTTATTGACTCAAATCCAGAATTTTTTTTCGACAAGGTCAATTACCCGACAAATAAAACAAAGTTATACAAAATAATGGGGTATCTTTTTAAGATTGAAATGTCCTCCATTTTTTTATAAATATTAATTTTCTATATAAAAAAACACCGAATTAATTCATACGCCTAATATATTAATTCAATAAATACAACTTTGTTTATTAAATAATTTAAAAAATATTCAGCGCATGATGAGTTTTATAAAATACTTTTTGTTATAATTTTATCCTTATTGATTCCATAGAGTAACAAGTATTTTATGAAATTCTTCTTATACTGAATATATCTTTTAAGTTATTCAAAAACGCAAACTAGTATTACAATTACTGTTTATTAAAATAATATATCTCAATTCTTTTATAGTCCCACTAGGTCTGAGGAATTGTAATACTGTACAATTATTTTAATGCTTTCCTGCATGAATCAACGCATGTTATACAACACCTGGATGTCGATGAACGAGTCTTGTTTGTTTTAACTTATAGATTAAATCAAAAGATTGCATAAAAATGCAACAGCACACATGTGCTGATTAATTTGTTCATGCAGTTGTTAAGTCTGTAAGTTAAAAAATCGGATTGTTTATAAAACTATAATTATTTTTAGAATACATATAGATGTGAGACTAGATTTGTGTACATTTGTGTGTGTGTGTGTGTGTACAGAGAACGCCAGAACGATGTTCCTGTGAATCGAATCGCGCTGACACGCACAGCAGGGGCATTGTCGGACAAGTGACCCCCCGACGTGACGGCAAACGCTGTGATGACATATACCTTACTCTGTATCTTACCTTAACCTCTTTAGTTCGTCATATACGCTGGTCCCAAATATTGAACGCATCTGTCAGAGATACTATGGAGCGACACGCGTGTCTCGTATGACATTTGTCATATGTTAAAAATACTTATAGCGATGTGTTTGATCCGTTGATGAACGTTACATAAAAATTTAGAACGGTCCTCGAGTCTCATTCACTAAGAATAGATTTTATTATCTGTATACTATTTTATATATTCTTTTTTTGTTTTTTAAGTGTTCAATATTTATTTGTCACGATGTCTCTGACAAAAAATTGATACGAGGTTTTCCAATAAGGATGCACTTCTTTAATTTGAAATAAAACACAGAATTTGCGCTGAAATTTCAAGTTTATTCATTGTAAATAATAGTTAGGGGATGTGTCATTTATAAATGAAAAATAATAATGTGTAAGTGACCGCTTCGTTCTTTCTGACAAGTAACCATTCTTTTGTTGAAATTTTCAATAACATCCCTACACAACTGAGGCTCTATCTCACCAGTTACTTTTCGAATTTCATCTTTTAGAGCGGAAATTGTTCTAGGATTATTGTCGTACACCTGTCCTTTAACGTGGCCTCAAAGAAATTAGTCAAATAGTGTTAAATCGCAGAATATCAGTGGCCAATTGATGTTTCCATTTCTATAAACAACGTGACAAGTTAATTTCGTCCTCAATAAATCAATTGTTTTATCAACTGTGTGGCTTGTTGCACCGTCTTGCTGAAACCACATGTCCTTCATATCAATATAATCAAATTTTGCCTACAAAAAAAATTGATTATCGTGTTTCAGTATCTTTCTTCATGCACAGTAATCGCTTTACTAGCCTGATTTTCAAAAAAGTAAGAAACAGTAACTCAGCACCAAACAGTCACTTTTTCTGTATCCATTAGCTTCTCAACTATTACCCTCGGATTTTTTTCATCACAGTTTCGGCAGTTCGCTTGTTAATGTATCCAGAGAATTTAAAATGAGATAAAGATGATTTTTTTTAAAAAAAACCGTGTTGTTCTTGCAGTATCGAATTAATAAATCTCCGACCCAGTGAATGGTCTTCTAGGTTCAATTCTTGTGTTAATTGATCCTACAACCCTTCATCAATAATCCTTATGCAAAATACGGCATGTCAAAGTTTTTAAAAGCGTTGTTTTGCTGCATACGAAGCCATGACTAAAAATAGCAATATCAAAACTTAACAAACATCAAAAAAAATATAGCTGTCAATTTGACATCTGTCAAATATAATCTCTTAAAAAATTGCATCCTTATTGGAAACCTCTTTATATGAGTTTTTAAATTTAGTAAAAAATGTTGATACTAATGGTAATTGGATTGAATTTGAGAAATTTAAGACAGTAATCTTAAGAAAGAGTTCGATATTGGTAAACAAAAGAAGTGTTATATTACATAATTTCAATGTTAGATCTTTCAGTATTGAAGAATTGAATTTAGCCGGAAAATGTTGCTTTATCTACTAATATTGTGCTATCAAACTACCATATGGTGAAATCTGTACACATTTTCTTACAAATTGAATTTATACTTTTCAAAAATTTCGAAAAATCTATTAAGGAACTGGTTGTATCCGAGGATGCAACTATTTCGAAAAATAGAACTGACAAGTTAGTCAACGAATAATAGACATTCATAAACATTGAAAAATAAATCATTTCAGAAAAATCATCTTAGTATTGCTATTAAAATCATCAGAAAGTCGCATGATTTAAAAAATATTAAAATTTAAACAAGAAGAACCATACCAGCCTCGCTGTTTGTATAATTCCTCTTAGTAACCGTTCCATCGACTTCAACAGATAATACATGAAATAATTAGTTTTCTCAATAATTATTACATGTTGTGTAACAAACGTATAACTCTTCTCTTTTAATATATGTTAGCGCTGCTATCTTCAAGTAGCATCTGCATTCTACATGCGAGACTTAACAACTTTTTAGTATTCGTAACTATGTGTTTGAAACTAATATATATATATATATATATATATATATATATATACATATGTATATATATATATATATATGTGTGTATGTATGTATATATTTCTGTATAAGCTTATAGGAGATTGTATCGTTGCAAGCGTTCTTAGTGTATGTGTTTTATTTCTCGAGGCTTTCGAACGAACACATTTTTTCGTACTTCTTCTCTGTTTGGTTGTGTCGAGATGATAGCCAGATAACGTTTTGATTTTCGTTGGCAGTAATTTGAATATAAAATTAGATTATTAAAATGACGATTCGGTCACTAGTTGTTTTCAATAAAAATACGAAAACGTAACACTGAAATCTTGTGTTTGAATCAAGAACAAGATGATTATTGGTACTGATATTCTGTTAATTAAACATTTTGAAAAATTCAATGCTTCACGTAGCTAGTTTTGTGTTTATTTTGAATAATTCAGCTCGAGTGTATTCTCTTTAATTATAAAACAGTTTTTAAATTAATTAAATTTGATTATAGAATGTTTTAGTGTCTTGAGAATTGTCTGGTCTAAATGACGTTTTAGTTTATTTTTATACTAGAGATATTTAAAAGGAGTACAAGAAAGATTCCGTTTTAAAAAATGGATTTTTTTGTATCTTGGTGCTCTTGAGATGATAAGCATCGTCATTTAAAAATAAAAAACAGTCAATAATCAACTGATGAATATTTATGACCAGAAAAAAATGTGTTTTGCAAATGAATTCTTTTTCATTCTAAAAAAAGTACAAAATATGTCTGTACTGTGTTAAAAATAAATATGGTAATGATAGTAATTATATATGCTAATATAAATAAATATGGACGATTTTCACTCCACTACGAATCGTTAAAATGTGATCAAAAATCGATTACCTTATATATTTTTTTATCGGATTTTTTGTGATTTGTAGATTAAATGAAAAATTAATTTCTAAAACTAAGTTTATGAAAAATAAGATATTTAAAATTTATAAAATAAAATAGAACATTGATCGCAATACAGTTCTAATATGTACTATGGATAAATTCACTTTCACAAATGAATTCATTTTTCACTCCACAAACCAAAAAAATATTCTGGTCAAAGAGATTCAATAAATCATTATTGATTGTTTTTTATTGTCGTTTATACGGATTTAGATGAAGATTCTATTACTTTCAAGGATTTAAAATTCATCTAAAGAAGCAATTCGTGCCGAAATCGGTCACAAAACCAAATATGCAGCTGTTCCTAAAAGAAAAGTACCTTGAAGACGAAATAGAACATTGATATTAACAAAAATATTAAACTAAAAATATAATATCTATTCCATTATACAAACCTTATATATTTTCTCTACGGCATTTAAGTAGCTGCAATTAAGTCATTTGACAATATAATAGCATAAATATTTCAGAAATTTCAATTTCGCACTGAAACACAATCCCTGTCTCTATTTAAACGTATTGTATAGGAGATTTGCATCGTTTTACTGATCTGGAAACAACAGAAAACTTGTACAGAATTGTCTGTAATGAGCGAACGGCAAGCTTTAGTAAATTGACTATTGTTCGGTAAACTTTTTTTCAAGTCCACAAACACGAGTGTGAAATTTCTGGTATTCGTTGCGGTTTGTACAATTCAATACTTGTTTTATCTGTTTGATATTTCATGAACATTGAATGAAAAGACTTGATGATTTCCCATGTTTTTATTAAATGTAAAAATTAATTCGGTGCTTTTAAATAGAACCAATCATAACTCTTTTTTAAATTAATATATTTTCTTGTCGCCTTAGGATTTTAAGGTTTCAACCTTAATAAAAACACTACATAACCTCGCAAGATAGTAGTAGACAATATGGCGTCCAAAAAAAACAGCATATTAGCCATTGAATACATCAGTGGTATTTTTTTTTGGAATCACTTGAGTGTCTGCTTTATACTTTAAAATTCTCTTTGTCAATCGTTAATTTTAGTTCTTAGTGGATAATTTTCATCTTTCGAGGATTAAAATATATTCTATTTTTCAGTAAAAATTCATTTTCTATAAAAAGGACACTGAATTAATTTGTATACTTAATATTTCTTAATCCCATTTATCTGAAGTCATATTTAAAATATCCTGAATTGAACTTTCTTGATTAATCGATATTTATTTAAGTAAATCAGCTTTATAAATATAATAAATGTAATATATTTAATTGTATCTTTCTGAAATTGTCAAAATACAGTTCAAAATACCGTCTAGTTTCATTTTTATAAATGAATTCATCTTTCTCTGACCATCTGGGCACTCTAAAGATAATATAATAATTTATTGAACACTTTTGACTAGAAAATTTTTTGTTGGTTATACTCTGAACAAAATTTTTCTTTGCAAACGTTATGAAATTGTGTTTAATATAAATTGATGTTTCTCAAACGTGTAAAGAAGTATCAGGTCTAACAGGAAGGTCTATTGTTTTTTTTATGTATAATTTTGTACGTTGTGCATACATCTATACAGATTTCTCTCTGAATTTTTATAAAACATTTATGGTTCGATACATTAAACAATCCTTAAACAATCCTTAAACGTATCGAAATCGCACACTTAGTTTCTCTCCGATTTCAATAATAAATGCGACCACAAATAACATACGAAACACCTGTACAGTTCCGAATCGTCGAACCCAAATCCGATGACGTTCGCACGTCGTACAGTAAACATATTAACATTTAAACGAATCATATTTCTTGGAACTCTATCTCAATCTATTTCCAATAGATATTTGATTTCTCCACTGATTGCTTTACAAACACACACTTAATATTCGCGCCGTTTCGTTAAGTACACGAAATTCGTTCCTTTATTCGAATTATTAACTTATTATGTTTTTATATAATAACAGTGATTAAATTTCAAACAGTAAGAAAAACACAATTCGAAATTAATTCGTGTACTCGAAATGGATCTCCGTTCTCAGGATTTGGATCAGTAGTGAGTGTGTTGAACTAGTAACGAGTTTTTTTTGTACTTCTAATGTTCTGTTACTGTACTGATTATATCTTAAAAGCTGTTGAACAGGAACCACATTAGTATCGTATCACATATCAAATATTTATATGCCTAAGGATAGCTTGAACGTAGAGAAGACATTTCGAAACAGAAACATCAATCAATCAAATTGTTCAATGTTGTTGTTTGTACTGTGAGGTTTTGACAATAAATTACTTCTAAATATCTGTATGACTTGTCAGATCGTTCTCCGTTGTAGATTACATTGAGCAAAATGTATACCTTGTAGCAGTTTCATTTCGGTTTCTTATTTTAAAAAGTGAATTATTTTCGAAACTGAATGAATTTATTTTCTTTTCTAGTAATTTGATAAAAATGTGTACATAAATTAATTCTTTTTTAATTTTACAAAACAACAAAATATTTTTTTCTATATCTTGCCGTTTAATCATCAAAATACCCATAATCAATAACCAAAAGCGATCAATAATTATTTATTGAACATTTTTGACTAGAAAAAATGTTTATGTTTTGTTGTATAAAAAAAATACATTTTTGTGAATAAATTTAGTAAACAAGTGTCAGAACTGTATTTTTACAAAAATAGTTTTCAAGTTTTTAACTAATGTTAGATAGTTGGAATATTTTTTATATAAAAATCAGAAAAATATTCATGCATATACATTTTGTTCAATAATTAAAATGTTGATTAAAGTGATTGATTTTTTTGTAATTTTTATTGATTTTATCAAACATTTTAAAATTTTATTTTGGGATTAAAACTTTAATCTTGTACTTGATTCAATTTTTAGTATAAAATCGGTAAAATTGATATTTTTAATATCTAATTCTTATTTTGAATGAAGTTCATGATTTATTTCCAATATTAATGTCTTTAGATCTTTATCGCATGCTTTTTTTGATTTTATTCCACTTATAAACAAAAATCGCTTGTTAGAAAATCAAATACTTATAAAATGAATAAGTAAATCATTTTACTTTTATAGCGTTTCAACCGTTCTGTATTCAGATATATAAATGACCGATTGTATACGTTATTCCATTTTACATATTTCTAAAAAAACATCATGACATTAAAATCGATTTTGTTTCACATAAAATAAATCGAGTACGGTGTTTATTTATCACTCGGCCATAATACAAAATCAACAGACATAGTAATACTAGAAATGAGATCGGTTCATTGGCATCGCCCATACAAACACATCGAACGGACAAAAGAAAAAAGAAATGTATGTGTGTATCTAACAAACGCTCAATCAATATTCAGCCGACCGCCCCATCAGATACTTTTCAGCCGTACATTAAAAAAAAACTATCAAAGATTAGTATACAATACGATGAAACGATCGACTCGTCGGTCGCAAATCACGTACAAAAACAACACAAGAATGGCAACGGCAAAGAACGCGGAATACATATGCAGACACAAGGTCGATCGCGTGACCTCAACGCGCGACACCTAAATCATGTCCACGTGAAACGGGCGACCGAAGTGGGGGCGGCCGAAGAAAGCGCGGGCGTCGACAGACGCTGCTGCGCCTCAACAATCTATTGGTGACACGAACGTGTGATGTGGCGACAAACCGGCTCTCGTACAGATATCGACTGAGTTTCTGTACAGAGAACTTCAAATACGGTTCTATTATTCGTTTGATTATTATTATTATTATGTTTTTTTTTGTGTTCGTCCACGTTCACTGGATCTCCGGTTTGTGATTTTGATAGAGATTTATTCGATGCGGCGTTGAGTGGGTCTATAATGGATTGAAGATGTTTATATGATTTGTTAGACTATTTATAATGTTAGTTTTTTTCTTGTTTAATGAATTTATGTCCGTGGATTAAAATTATTAGGGCAAGAGTTCGGTTAAGAATAGAAATGATTGTTTTAATTTACAATGAATTCGGCGAAGATTAAGTATTGGACTTATTTCTAACAGTCGAAGGAATCGACAAACAGCTTCCTTAAAATCAGAACAAAACATTGTCGAGGGCTCACGTTATTGTGTGCAAAAATAAACATTACATCATTACATTTATACACAGTGTGGTATTCGGAATTGTTTTTATTTAGAAACTTTCTTCTTTTAAAAAGAACTTGATTAGAAAATATGTAAATTAGACTAGATGGAACAAATACAATTCTTTTTTTCTCGTATTTAATAATTAGGCGATTTTTATACAACTTTTATATTCGATTTAAATATGGATTCTGATTTTCTCTATTATTTATTGTCATTAATTGAATCACAGGTTTTTATTTCAAACGTTACCATTTATTTATTTCTATAATTTATCCATAAAACATATATTCTTAGTCTTCAGCAGAAGTTGGTGAGCCTATTTTTGTTCTATTTGCTTTGGTACTGTTTTTATAAAATATACATATTTTGGAGATATTTACATCTCTGTATATAAAATCATTTTTATGAGAAAATAATTGATTGAATTAATAACAAGAAAACCAGGTGTAAAATATTTTAATTATATTTTTGAACATAGATCCAAAAATATATAAGATCGTCGAGAACATTTAATGTTATAAAATTTCAATAAAGGATATAATTTGTAATTCTTGACCAATCTTCTGAGAAAAGAAGTGATTGATTTCTCCTTCTTCATAGAAAAACTTGAAATAAGAAATCTCCATACAAAAAAACTATTTTGGTAGTAAAGAAATGCAATTTCTAATTGTACATTCAAAGGTGTATTAAAAATTAATTAAAAACATTCCATTCTGTCATTTATGAATTTAAAATCAACAAAAAATTTGCTACATCGTTAGAAATATAAAATTATAAACAATCATAATAAATCAGTTGAAGAATGTGAAGATCTGAGAAAATAAATGCTTGACATTTTCTTTTTAATACTGAAAAAACATGTAATAAGAAATCTGCACGTAACAAAATTACTTTGATTGGTAAAGAGATGGCATTTCTGATTGTATATTTAAAAATGGACAACAAATATTTCATGTGATATATGAAGAATATTTAATATTTACAAAACCGATTGTTCGAATGCCAAACGGGCCTTAATAGCGATGATAAACTGCTCGTACATTCGATTAGTTATTTCGATCGAACATTGCACGAATTAAACGACCAGAGCGAATGATTTCTGAAGAATGTCGAAGGGAATGTTGAACGCGAGGATGATTTGTTCGGATGTCACTACTGTCATTCCAGGACTATTCGAACACGTCGGAGAAGGAATCTGCGGGCATCGTACAGGGTACATTCATTATGTCACAGCGCCGGAACACAACATGGCTGACAGTCGGCCGTATATAATTCACGCGTCACAACCGGCGACTTATCGCACTTGTTACCCGTCACCATACCAACGGAAACGCACGTGAACTATTTTGAAAAATGCACGATGACGTCGATCCGCGTGCGACGCATTCCTCCTGCCGTCCAGTTACGGTTTCTCTTTGAATGAGACGTTTTTTTTTTCTTCAGTACGTGACATGAATTTTGCTTCGGTAAATCAACAGCGACACGCACACACACACACATTATATGGACATATACTTTTATTAGAAGTCACACGCAGTATTATTCTTATAAATCAATTAAGAAATATTGCATTTACCTCTCATGTACTGCCGAGACTTTTAAGTCCTATAAACAAAAAATGATATTAAATAATCAATAATTCATCTTTCACTGTACAGGATTTCTATGTTCAATTTTAAAAAATAGTTCCAAAATTTATATTTTTTTAAAAAAAATATATATTTCTGTTTTCAACTGTTTTTTTTCTTTATAAAAATTATATTGTTTCATTTATGTATTTTAATTAGTTCAGTAAACAAATGGCCGAGGAAATATTTATCAACAAAATACATACAATAATGTTTGTTAATGCTCACATTTTATTAGTTTCAAGATATAAAACTTGATAAAACTTTCATAGTACTCAGAGGAAGAAATAAAATATCAGCTTGTATCAGAATCTAATAAATCTAAAACTGATTTTACAGAAAACTCAACTCATTTAATATACAGATAAAGGCCATGTTTGAAAATTGATGATCTTAAAACACAATAATCGATATAGATACGAATTTAGAATGAGTTATCAGAAATTCGGAAAAATTTTTTTGGAATATATAAAAATAATCAGTTTGAAATCGAAATTATCTCTTTGTGAGTAAAAATTATTATTTTTTTAATTAATTGTTAAGGGAAGAATCAGTTTCTTAGCTAGATATTTTTTAAATATATTTTTTTTCTCTAATTAATCTGTTTTTAAAATAAATAGTTGAAATGATGTAACCGTCAAAGAATATCAATATATATATATATATATATATATATATATATATATATATATATGAAGTGGAGGGATATTCAAATCTGAATTCTAGAATCCGAACCCTTTCCGTACAAACACGGCCAGTACATTTTTCTTCGAAATATCCTTAATCTTTGCAACATGCATCCGAACCAGTATATTCCCATAAAATACAAAACGTTAACGACAACACGACGACCGACCCCAAAACGAAAGAAGGAAGGGTAGTCGAAATAAAACGAGCGAATACAAAAACACACCCTAATATCAAAGGCAATTTTGCAAATTTTTCAACAAGATTAAATTTATGCGAACTGTACAGATTTTCCTATGTGAAAACAAGCGCTATACAAGTATCTCCAAAAAATATTGCCAAGAAATATTTTAAAATCTACGCCGTAAGGATACATACGTGGGGTAAATGTAAAGAGGGGTTGTTCGTCGCGCGCGTCCGTTAAAGAGAGACACGCGTACGTGCGCCGTTCGTTTCGCGTAAGCGCGTCCTCGTCGTCGGACGACTAAGATTTCCGTTGCATCTGGTCAGCGTCTAAAATGAATCTTTTGCAGATAAACACAAAAGATGTCTCAAGATAAAAGAATAGGAATTACCTATTTAAAGGGTTAACGCTGGACCAGTGTATCAGCGTGCGTACGTGTATTGTATGGATCGGAGGAAGGGTCAGTATTATTGCACTGCTTCTTAGAACCGGCGTAATTCTTTATTTCTGTATGTCCATCAAAACAAACCGAATGGGGTGGTTGTACGAACAAGGTGTTAGTATAAATGCGATCAGTGATGTTTGCAAGATGGTCGGACTTCTAGTTTTCAGAACGAATCTCTGTAAAGATTTTTTTTCATTAGCTTGCAGTCAATTTTTTCGATATTAAATACGAATTTATTGATTTTATTCGTTCGTTCAATTCTATTTAAATAAATAAACACCACTATTGTAATTTTTAAATTTTATAAAATTAAATATTGAATGAATTCCTTTGCTGTTTTATCTCGAATTCGTTTTCTTGTAGCTTTTTAACATTTTAATTAAAATTTATGCTTCTTGTACTTAAAATTCCGTTAATAATCCATCCTGTTTGACTTCTTCTTTTTAATTCAACTGTCTGTTGTCCACCACTTGTTTCAGTATCTATCTTATTTTTATCAAGAGTTGCGGCTTTTTATAAAAAAATCTCGTTCAAAATAATTACAGTAATTAAGAATTTATTCTAACAGAATTTTTAAAATAATCGTTTTGTTTTATTTTGGATCTCTATGTATAGAATTTCACCACTTTTATTCTTTGTCACTTAGTAGTCTTTGTTCTTTTAGTTCACTTGAATTTCTGTTCTTCACTTTAATAAATTCTTCTTTCATCATCAATTTTATTTCTTGACGAATGATTCGCATGTATTAATTTTAATGATTCGATTTAATTGTTTTATAATTATTGAACGGCCATAAGAATAACAACTAATCTTCCAAAGAACCAATATAACTAAATGCTTAATTTCTTACACTTGATACAAATTATAGACATATAGATTTTAGCACGAATACTCTTCATAAGAAATTACAATAATTTAGAATTGAATCTAACAAAATCTTAAAAACCATCATCGTTTTTGACAAGCGATTCGTTAGTTATCTGACAAATGGAGTAGAATTATATAAAATATAATTTATATTATATTTTTCCGTAAATAAACCTTCATTTTGTATAAAAAAGGCATCGGTTTAGTTTGTACGCCTAATATTAATTTAATAAATACTACTTTACATTTTTAAATGATTTAAAGGATATTCAGCGTATGAGAAATCAAATAAAATATATTTGATTGTAATTTTTTACTTATGATCGTTATTATTGATTCCATAGTGTAACAAGTATTTTATGAAATTCTTCTTATATTGAATATCTTTTAAATTATTTATTTTTCAATATGTATTCAAATTTGTCTTTATTAAAATAATATATCTCGATTCATTTATCGGGTCACTAATTCATTTTCTATAAAAAAATAATATATTTCTTATATATATATATATATATATATATATATATATATATATATATATGTGTGTGTGTGTGTGTATATATATGTTTCATATTTTCTATAAAATATATAAGAAAGGCACCGAATTAATTTATACACCTAATAATTTTTAAAAATATTTTACTGTTTATTTCAAGTCGGTGTGTACAGATTCTATACTATTTTCATTCTTTATCTTAGTATCTTTTTCAGTGACTTGAGTTTGTGTATTACACTTTGATAGTAAATTCTTTAATCATTTTTCTGATCATCATTTTTTCTGGTTGAATTGTTTTATTGATAAAATTATTCGTTTGAAAATTATTTATTTGTCATACTGATGCGGAAGAAATTAATACTAATAATGTACTGTTTCATTAAAATATTAAAATATCTTTCCAGTCACGATTATAAACTGTATTTTTTTCCAAAAGGAAACAATTACCTCTGCATTTCAATGGACACGAATATCGATAGCATTCTAAAACAGCCTTGATTTAATTGAACGAAATGACTGATAACGTATAAATCGTATTACTCCATTACAATTGATACAAAATCAAAGACGTACATGCTCTGAGCAAAAAAAAAAAAAAATGAAAACGTATCATTCGAACGTAAATCAACAACGTGTATCTACAAGTGACTGTTACGGTTTCGATAACATTCATATGTAAATGTTATGCGATAATCCGAAACCTAAATCGAATTTAAACCCGTACACACGCATTGTAATATCGTGAACAATGAATATAATTATTTTTTAATTATCGATAAACGGGCACCGGCGCACAACCGTCTCACAGATAAGAAGTGAACGAAATGCGTTCGAGTGGAAGAGACGTTCCCGTTAAGCGGCGCGGTGTGCCGTGCAGGGTTCCTCGGTCCCGACGATCGGATAATGTATTCAAATTAACTGCATGAATTGCCAAAATCGTATATCGCGATAAATAACACTACATGCCAAATGAAAAGACATGAATTCAAAGTATGCTGTTTTATTTAGGACGACATACACACACGGTCATTGGACATACGTTTCGTCACATACACTCACATCTCTCTCTCTCTCTCTCTCTATATATATATATTATCACCATCTGCTGAATAAATGCCTCTTCCATGATTTTCCATTTTGTATGATTGAATGTCTCTATTTTCCACTGATTTTCAATAAAAATTTTAATTTCTTTACCTCATCCGTTCATTGATTTCTGTTTTAGACTTTTATATTCCTTGGTTCCCAGTTAATAATTTTTGTTGTCAATTGGTTGTCTTCTCTCTCTCTCTTTCCATATATATATTATCACCATCTGCTGGATAAAGGCCTCTTCCATGATTTTCCATTTTGTATGATTGAATGCCTCTATTTTCCACTGATTTCCAATAAAAATTTTAATTTCCTTACCTCACCTGGTCATTGATTTCTTTTTTAGTCTTTTTATATTCCTTGAGTCCCAGTTAATAATTTCTGTTGTCAATTGGTAGTCTTCTCTCTCTCTCTATATATATATATGCATATATATATTATCGTTATCAGTCTATGTCAATCCACTGCTGGATAAAGACCTCTTCTATGATTTTTCATTTTGTACGATTGAATGCTTCTATTTTCCAATGATTTCCAATAAAAAATTCCTCACCTCACCTATTTATTGATTTCTTTTTTAGTCTTTTTATATTCCTTGGTTCCCAGTTAATAATTTCTGTTGTCAATTTGTTGTTTTCTCGAAAATATACATCAATATAAGATAAATATCTATATAAAACACAAAAAAATATTGTGACATTGCTGACTATTAATAATTTTTAATTACTGCTCGTGCGTTTATTTCAATTGTACTTCTTGATTATTCCATCATTTACAGATAATTACGGTATCGAAATGGAAATAGCAATAATCTAAAATGATCAATAATCAATTATCAAATATTTTTAGCCAGAGAAATTCATTACTGAAAGTTAGTTTTGTTATAGTACCAGAAAATATATTCTGACAACGATTTTCTGTTCTAAATAGTTATTAATTTTATCAACTTGTTCTTCTTCGACAACACATTTTCACAAATGAATCCTTTTTGTCTCATAAATCGCAAATGGTTTTCCTGATCAAAAATGTTTAATAAATGATTAATGATCACTTGTAGTTTTTGCTAAAGCATATTTAGATAGCGATTCCTCAAAGAGCTAAGATTCAAAAAATCACTTATGACTGATTTTTACATAAAAATAAGGTTTTCCATCAATAAAATATTTACAGTGAATTATATATATATATATATATATATATATATATATATATATATATATATATATATTCAAAGTAGAGTAATAATTTCCAACTTTCAATATGAATCTACAAAACTTGATCTCATGTATAACATACCGTATGGTCCATTTGATATACATACGACCGACAACCCTATTTCAGAAAACACATTATTCATAAATACATTGAACGGGAAAGAAAGAGACGAGAGGGATGTTTTGTCAGAAGATAAATTTCGTAAAAACAGACGACGTTGCAAATACCTGTATTGCGAAAAAAACTCTATCCGTCTCTGTCGAACGCGACGTGCGGACTTGAACAGACAGTGAGACACGACATATTGCGATATGTTAATAGATTGTCTGCATAGTCCAATTGGATTGCAGTACAAAAATATTAAATGAACATACACTGTGCATGTAATCATTTATGATAGGTAATGGTCGAGTTTGTTATTTTTGGGTTAGTAATGAGTCAAAACTATTTCGTGCGTGCTTGTGTCTGTTTTTAAAATGGGGATTGATGTTCAGGGGTATGATGGAGGGTAGAGGAAACATTCTTTCTGATATATTCGTGTAGGATAAAATTTTAAAAATATCAGTTGACCGTAAGATTCTCAAATGGACGAGAAAAGAACATGTTAAACTGAATTAGTATCAGTAGACTTTTTAATCGAATGGAAAAGAAAACAAAAAGTATTTTTATATGTTCTGAATGTACAAGATTTTTTATTACAAAAAATTAATAATATATAGAACAAATTATAACAATAATTAATAATATATAAATATTAAACATTTTATATATTTTTTCAATGTACAATGTTTAATTAAGTATCAGGCAGGAAAAATCTAGATATTATTGTTAGAAATGTGCGTTAAGATTTAATAATCTTCAGAATATAGTTTATAGGCACTGGGATGAAATTTACTGTCAATTATGAATTTTTCAATCATTTTACAAACTTCATCTTATTAGATATACAAATTAATTCAGTTCCTTTTTTGTAGAAAATGAATGTTCACAGAAAAATAGAATACATTTTATTCTTCAAAATATCCTCCATTATTTTATATAATTTTGTTCGATCTGTAGTGTAAATGATTAATCGCTTGTCTAAAAAATGGCGGATTGTAATCAAATCAGTGGTAATACATTTTCGGACCTCTTTCCCTGTTTTACCATTTTTCACATGCTTTATGCCTCATAACACTTTACCTCAAATCTGATCAAATCATTTCTGCGACTTTGATGGCATTTTTTTAAACTAGAATTCGAAAAATATGTAATGCTTAATATGCTACTTCTTGTACGCCATCGTGTTAACCTGTTTTGTGAGATTTTGTCAATCGCTTAGACAAGATATAAAAAGTTTTTTAA
The DNA here is from genome assembly GCA_034766995.1 of Acanthacorydalis orientalis. Lineage (NCBI taxonomy): Eukaryota > Metazoa > Arthropoda > Insecta > Megaloptera > Corydalidae > Acanthacorydalis > Acanthacorydalis orientalis. The sequence goes on along the minus strand of CM068319.1, from coordinate 39,814,350 downwards.
ATTTTAAGATTGGAACTTCAAGATCTTAAAACTACAAGAGGATATTTAAATTTAAAACAGAGTTATGATTGATTCGATGTAAATCTATCGAATGTATTTTTATACCTAATACATTATTTCAAAAAAGTTCATGTATCTTTGCAAAGAATCGTTGCATGTAATGAGAATTCCAAGCAGGAAATTTAACTTCTTCCCTGACTACATCGTTAATTGTATGAAGTGTTTATTTTCCTAGTAGCCTGTCGTATTAATTTCTTAACATTTCACTTGAAAATTATCCTACAAAATTACAACTTCTTCTCGATCTGATATTGATAAACTCCTGTTTACAGAAGTACGTGTCTTGATAATAAATAAAACTGTGATTTGTTTCCGAATTACAAATAATTGACGATGAATCTAAATTGAAAAAAGATGTATACTGTTGGAAACAACACGCTATATTATAGGCTTATGCAAATATAATTGTCCATCTAATGGTATCGAACAGTGACCAATTCGAAAAATCTAGAACGGATCACCGAAACTCGACCAATATTTATACTTCTTGTACAAAAATTTCAAGTCCGCCCCTTTAGAATGTTATTGCCAGTGTTACACCAGCCACTGTATGTATAATCTGAATCAAGTTGGTTCGCCAGCTGACCGACAAAAGAGTTACGAATAAATAATCAGTATTTTTTCAGAACGAAAACGCACACACACACACACGTACACGAAATGCGCAGATTTGAGCAGGCGTCCGTCACCCCACACTTGATATTCCGGTGAACTCGTTCTGCAACACCCTAAGCTACCACACGTATACAGAATAAATTATCTGGACGCAGATCGAATCTCGTAAGCCACATCTTGACGTCATAATCTTCGTCTTTCTGTATTATACGAGGGTTTTTTTTTGTTAACAACCCTTTATTTTATCCAATACCTATATATATATATATATATATATATATATATATATATATGTATAATATTTTTATCAATATATATAAAAATTAAAACTGAAATACAAAGATATAGATTATAAAATTATCGAGGAATCAATACATTATTTCACAACGATTATCTCTAGGTCTATTTTATCATCTTCCTTGCATGGAGTATGAAAAAATAATGATTGAAAAATGTATAAATTAAAATCAAAATGAACAATAAAAAAATATTGAGGATTTTGATAAAAAAACATTTGTTGTGCGAAGATCAATTCATTTCTGAAATTATTAAAAACTTATTCAAGAAAGCTATATAATACTATTTTTATTTTATAGAAGAAGTGTTATTTTAAATTCATTTTTTAAAAATTGAATAACGATATATTTAACTGTTAAAACGTAGGTCGATTACTTGAGCGAGCGTCGAGAATGCACAACGTTCGGCCAAACGAAAAACGGCCACCTATGAGGAAACGGTCCAGAAAGTACACAAAATTGTACCGAACGACTGTAGATTGGAGTTGATCGAGACAGATGAGGGTGTGGGCGTATCGAAAAAGCGAGCACATCACATACTAGGTCTGTTCGATATGTACATTGAACTTACTCTGAACTGACTCTTGAATTTTATTACTTTACTCTCACTTTCATACTCTGAACGTGTTCTTATAGAACAACATAGAGTAAGGTTCGAGTGAATCATATGAATACTGTCAAGTTTGAATAATTTGTTTATTCAATAGCGATTATCATAGATAGAGACTCTCGAGTTAGACAAAGATGCTCGCGTTACTCTAACAAAAAGCTAGAGTAAGTTCAGAGTAACAAATGCCCTGTTCTGAACTTACTTTAAACTGTTCGATGAAAATTTTGAGTAAGTTCAGAGTACATATCGAACAGAAAAGTGTAAAATTTCTTACTCTGAATAAATTCAGCGTACATATCGATCAGATCTACTATGTGAAGTTTGATGGATGCCTCGATTGTTCACATAAGAACAAAAACTCTATCGTATGACTATCACAGAGTAGTCTTTGGCATTGTTCAAGTGCAATACAACAGAACTTTTATATACCAGGAGTTAAGCTAAGAGTATATGTTTTTGTTGTTAGGAATAATCATTTTCAAAAAAATATTTTTTAGATAAACTAAAAACAAAGTAAAATTTTAAAAAAACTGGTATATAAAAGTTGATAATAATTTATTACAAAATTCGCCCGGTTCTTAAAAAATATGTTTGCGAAATCGAATTAAATTACAATTTGAAATCGAATCGAATGAAATACGAACAAAAGGAATTGATTTGATAGCAGGATACGACTAATACGGGGTAGTGTTAAATAAAAATTACAGTTCCTGTTAAAGATTACTGATCTTTGTTCGTGCACGTCGCTTTCATTCCAGTTTCCACAATTAAATAATCAGATGGGCAGGTGTTACAGATCAAACACATACACTGTACAAGATAATATTTCCAGACCGTAATTACACACACTTACGGATCAATCCGTTCGGCGTGAGAAAAAAATAGATTCAATTCGATTAATTTAGAGTACGCGGTATCAATTTGATTAATAGGATCGAATTAATGTCACTCGTTCGCCATACATAGCACAGGATTGTTTTAAAAACCACGGTACGGGCCGCGCGCATACGTTGTCAAAATTCGAAATTAAGCAATTATTTATTAATGATCTGTCAAGTGTCAAAACGTGGCATTTTTTTCCCTTCGATACGTCGATTATTCGTTTCGTACCGGTTCGCCGTCTCGCTCGCTCTATCGGACGTGCGGTGACTTTTATTGATTGAAAAGGATATGTTTTAATTTCTACTAAATTACTTTTTACAGCACGGTCGATGATTAGTCATCGCTTTTATATCAATTTAATTGTGACTAATATTGTAACAGTCGTCAATTTTTGTATGTAATTTGGTCGGAGTTAACAAGTAGATATAATTTGCTTCTCATACTTGAACTATACGTGGGACGTTTGATAAGTTTGGTAAATTTCTATTGATGTGGCGCCAGCATTCATTTGGTAATGTCACGACTATCGAGTGTCGTTTTTCAAACTAGCATAGGTGATATTTCAACTAGAAGCGATGTGTTGTTCATGTTCTACAGACGTTTGAAGCGAGCATTGTAGCAGTTGCTGCAAAAATGGAAAAAAACTAGCAAGTCTTTTGCGTTGATTCGTCACCGTGGATGAAACATGGATCCACCACTACACACTTGAGTTGAAGTAGCAATCAAAGCAGTTGACAACGACTAGTAAAAGTGCGTCGAAGAAGGCGAATACCGTTTTTTCGCTTGGAAAACTGATGGCCGTTGTTTTTTTGAATTCCCAAGGAATCATCCCGCTGATTAACACAATAGAATATTATAAATTACAAGGTTATTTAGAAAATTCCATGACCTGATTAAGAAATACCGCGTTTACCTTTTTGAAATTACTTTTATTTTTCAATATAATCTCCCTAAAGTTCAATACACTTTGTTTAATACTCCACTGTCTTTATCTTATCTTGATAGTCTGATTCGTCAAAGTTCTCAAAATAGATTCTTCAAAGGATTAGCTTTCAGCTCAACATTTGAAGAAAATCGTTTACCACTCAGGCATTTTTTAAAGTTTGGGAATAGATGTCTTACTGTTGTTTGTGTAGTTTCTAGATTTTATTTTATGAAATATATGGATGAACGTTATCAGATCCTACTGGATTACTTTATGAAGACTTCTCTGTCAAATTATCTGGAAATTAATAAATAACTAGGTTATTTTTACAGTAATTTTTAAAATAATATCGCAATAAATGTATAATAATTATACAACCACATCATTAAACAAACAGTTCTTTGAGATACTAGTAACAATCAAGCTTATAGTCTTATTTAGTAATTCATGTTTCTAATTTTACGTTTTTGTTTATTTGTTTTCTTATATTTTATCTTTTTTTATTCTCAAATATCTGCTACTTTAACATAAAAGCGTCAGTTCGGTAAACATTCAAACAAGCTACGATAAGAATACTTTTCAACCACGTATGAAGTTGAAATATGACACAAAGGCATTTAAAAGAGGTGTGTTTCTTTAACACTAACGTAAAATATACAAGCAGACGGTATTAAAAAAAACAAGCTATGGAACTCCAATTCAATGATCTATTCAACTGTTCCGATCATTTCTTTCCCAATTACATTTGATTCTCTGTAACCGACTTCAAACTCAACACCATCCCTCATGCACGTACCCCACAATCGACATATATACAAATAAATATGCAAAACACACATTCGACATTTATAAAATTCGCCAAAGAAAACAAATAGAAAGTTTCACCCTTCGTATTGAAAAAAATCCACAATAGTAAAATAAATTACAATGTATATTTTAATTCAGCGTCAATTCTAGTTCTGCGCACAATGACAGCAGGTAAATATATTAAGTGTCGAATAAAAATGCGTTCAATTATAGAAAAAAAAAACATAACACAGAACGGAGGATATTCCCGGTTTTGTAGAGGGGAACTGGACGTCCGTGCGCGTTGCAATGTTCTTGAAATAGGACGGAGATGCACGCATGTGATCCGATACACGAACTCGTTCGGATGTCTCTGTCAGTGTTGAAAAATTCATTTTTTTTTTTGTATTAATAATGAGAAGATTCCAGTCGATTCGAGTTTTCGTATAAACGTTCATATTTGTCATATATCACTGATGTGGACATTTAAATATTTGTACAACCCTTCTGGCGTGTTTGTTTGTTTTGTTAAATTTGAAAATGACATCTTTTCTGTAATTCGGATTTAGATAACGTTCATTTATCAATTTACGGTATGATGTGATGAAAATTAATAAAATTTTAAAATATTTACAGAAAGGTAATACACTGAAACCTCTTTATAGAAAATATCAGTTTTATTGTTTAGTTTTTTCATTAGAGAAATATTTTTTATAAAACAATAATACACGAAGGAGAATTGAAATAACTACCACGAACTATTTTTCGTTATAAATAGAGAATTTCTTTACAGGGTAGTTCATTACACTTATATTTCATTAGATTAATATTTATAATAATTGAATAATTGTATATTTTTATATTTGTGATTCTACTGATGCTTTTCCCTCGATGGTTTTCATTTTTTCGGATTATTGGACTTTCTGTTTTCCAATACTAGTTTCAGTACGTCTATCATCTTTAAGTAGATTTCTACCTGAATATTAAACTAATTATTGTTTATAAATGTTTGAAATAAGACCTATTTTAGACCATTATTAAGATTCTTACAGTCATTTTAAAATCTCTGTACAGTTTAATATGTTAATAATTTTGTATTAATTTGTAAAACTATTTCGTATGAAAATTGATTCAATTCTTTTTGGACAGAGAGATTCTTCATTATACAGATCTGACATTCTGACTAAATTAACATTCACAAATTAATTATTTGGGATTATTCGAATTTCTATATATATATATATATATATATATATATATATATATATATATATATATTCTAAAAATTCTGCACAATACTGTTCTGATCGTGTGGCTTAATTCATTTTCACAAATGAGTTCTATTTTTCAATTCACTTTTCTATATTCTATATTAATTTAAAAACGTTTATCATCTTGTGGTAGTTTTTAAATGCCTCTAAATCTATCTAACTTTTAATGTAATTATTATTTATTAATTTCTTATATAAGATAGAAATTGGTTTATTATTACAATTCTTATAGAGTTATTTTAAACTCTTACTACAGTTTACCAAACTAATAATTTATAAAACAATTCAGGATGATAGCTTATTCAATTCTTGTAAACACAATGATTCTTCATAATACAGATCTGACAGTCTGGTTAAATTTACATTCACAAATTAATTATTTGGGATCATTCTTTATGTATTAGTATTTTAAGTTGTCTACGAGAGATGATCAAATAAAATTTTAATTTTTTCCAACGTTTATTGCAAGGAAGCACCATTAAACCGAACCATAAACCTTTTTCGACACAGTCTCAATGCAAGTCTTCCAGTGATTGACAAGTGTCTGGATTCATGTAAAAAAACGTCTTTTAGAATAATCTGTTTAGAAATAATGGCTGGGGTTTTAATATTTGAAAAGTGTGTTATCACTTCATGAAAAACTCAATGGTTTGATTTTCAATCCAATTGTTCTTTTTCCATATCGACTACAAACATGTCTGTAACGTTAAGTAATACTTCGAGAGGTGATAATTGCCGTACAAAAAAAAAAAAGAATAAAATGAGAATGAAACAAGATTCGATTTAAAGGGACGTCCGTTTCGCACGTTCGAAGGAAAACGACCGTTTCAAGATACTAGAGAGGAACAGTGCGAAAAAAAAAACAGCAAAACAAATACCTGTTTTCAAGATAGCGTCAGAGTACACACAGATGATACGCACTACAGTTTAATTCCATTTCAATGCAGTAAGGTGATGCTGGATGAGGGTAGCGCGACGCACTGTGCATACTCCATACAGTGCACGACGGACAATATCAAAAAGACACTATTTATCTCCCCTAATTTATGTCATTGGCGGCGCTGACCTACGAGGTCAGAGCGGTTCTCACGACTTGTGCACCAACGGCCTTCTCCGCCTTTTTCTTCGTTTCAGTCGGATTTTTTTTTTTGTTTTGACCTGGTCAAAAAACCAGTGCAGTTTTCTTATAGCACAGAGTTGGCTGCAGCGATGTAGATTCCAAACAAACAAAAATCGATACGATTTTTTACAAAACAGTTAATTTTTCAAGTCTCAGCATAATTTTTCCACGACCTAAATCACATTAAATATAAATCAATTCGTCATAACATCACTTGCTTTTTGAGTTAATTTAATAAATAAATTAGATTATTAAGCTTTATATTTCTGCAAAAACATTTCCAGTATAATAATTCATAACGTATTCAGTGTTATTTTTATCAATTGATTTAATATCATTCATAAATTTAATTCAGATATTTGTTTAATACATGAAATCATTGAAAACAATAGGACGTCGTAGAAAAAGAAAGAATTTGTAGTTAATGTCAAAAGTAAAATATTAAAAATGGATCTGTTAAATATTGTATTCTTGGGTAATACTATTTTAACAATTAAAATAGTTTCTGAGAATAAAAACTTAATATTAAAGAAGATATGCTATTTTTCTGCAAAAAGAGAAGTTTTATGAATGCATGTTTTTTGAACAAGGCCTGTATTTTTCGGTATTATTATTTTAATCCTGAATGTTCAACATTTTTAATCACTTTAGTAAATTTTCTTTTTTCAGACGTAAATATTTAATTTCACTAAATAAATAGCGTTTGAAAAAGAAAGAACTCCCCAATTTCAATTTTTGTTGGATATGCGATTATTTTCAAACTCGATTTTTGAGTACAAATTACAGTTCTAATATTTAAAAATATGGTATTTCGAGTAATATTTAATATGCCTGTTTAGATTAATAGATTTTTCATTAAAAATATAAGTTTTGTATTTTTCGAGCTGAAAAAATCCATCACTTACAATATGGAAAAACTGTCAAAAAAATCCTTAATTTCAAATTGTCTACAGGAAACGATTCTCTTGTGATAAATAATTTAATTTATGTGAATATAAACGTCATATTAACAATAATTTTCAATATTTGAGAGTAAGAAGCAATTTTTTGTGGATTTATTTTTTTTTAATCAGTGTTAATATTTTCATATCGTTTCTTATTACAAATGTTTTCTATCTTTTATCGAAAATGGTGCATTCTTACTCAGACATTTATTTTTTAACTATAAATATTTAATTACATTAAATAAAAAAAAATGAATACAAAATAACTCAATTCTTTCATAATTTCATAGAAAATAATAATATATTTAGGATTTGATTGCGGTAAAAAATTCTATAAAATAGTTTCTGTGAAAATAAAATAATATTAATAAAAATATGCTATGTTTGAACGAAAAAGTGAATTTTTATCAGGACATGTTTTTAGTATCAATTTTTATATCGCCGATTCCACAAATAATACAAAAAAATCTTAAAAATGAAAAATATGTAAAGTTTCAATTTAAAAAATATATCAAATATTCTAATTTTTATGTATTGTAAATATTTTTTATTCGAAGAAATTACACATTCATTTTTGTATTCAATATCATAACGTCTTTATTTAATAATTATTTAAATATATAGAAAGTCTTCTATAGTTAAATACTTTTATCATCTTATTTCTACATTATTTATCTCTCTTGTCATTATATAAAATCGAATACAGATAGAAGAATGTATAAAAGTGATTTATATAATTTATAGAGACAAATCTTACAAAATAAAAATTTAATTACAATCTAACTTAATATGAAACAAGAATATAAACAGTAAACTTTACACAACTGAACTAAATATAAATATAAAGTCTTTATAGTTTATTTACATTCTAACATTATATAAATTCATCCAGTATACAATTAAATAATTTAATGCTTTATTTTAGACAGATATTATTGTACTGTGAAATTTGAATATTAATATTACTTCAAGTGTGATACAGAGAAGCAGTGAAATAGTTAAAAGTTTATAAATAATGATTTTCGGTTTTATTTATTAATCACGTTTGTTTTCCTTGTTTGTTCAACGATTTGTGTTATTTTGTTATATTGTTTATATTGTTATTATTTTGTATAAATTTTAGAGCCAGTATGTCGGTAAGAATTGTTTATATTTTTTATAATATAAAATAGACACAGAATTGAGTCTTATTTTAAACTACAAATAACAAGAGTTACTCTTATTTATTTCCATCTATATTTTACGAATTATAATTCAAGCTGGAATTTTTTTAATCATTTTTTCTACCATATTAATTAAATAATATTTTATATAAGTGTCTAGGTACTGTAATTTGTAAAATTTGAAACTTTTAAAATTATTTTACAAATATATCAGTTCTGATACCAAATTCGCTTCTACAAATAAATTATTTTTATCTTGTATTTTTTGAAATTTAATGATTTTTAGTTGGTTTATGAATCAGTCTATGAAAATTCCAGTAACTCTTTAAGAATCATGGAACGAAATTTTCTGTTAATGAAATCAATAAAACTTCTGATTACTCACTCTGCAACTGTGGCTCAATTCAGTTTTACAGATGGATTCTTTTTCATCTTACAAACAATAGATTTTTTGTAATCAAAAATATTCATAACATTATTATTTATTACTTTTTATTGTATTTTTGTGGAATTCGATGTCGATTTTATCTCTAAAACGTTAAGACAAAAATCTGTACAAAAACTATTCATAATGATTTATTGAATAGTTTAAAGTAGATTTTTTTTGTGGTCTCTGGGGTGAAAAAAAATCACTTAGTATATCATAGAATTGTATTTTTATCAAATCTTCAAAAATATTCTCGCTCTAAAGATCTTGTAATCATCATAGAAATGGATATAAATCGAAATCAATACGAATGACAACCATTATTGGACATATAAATAAGAATAAGTGGTTGTGGTACATGGACAGTAACTCGTTCGCGAACACTGTATTAAAATTCTAATAATTCAGACCGATTTTCTATTTTAGGAAGAGATAAATAAAAAATCGTACGTAGATAGATTAATTCCTAATCGATCTATGTTAAATGTAAATCATGCAAACTATTTACTGAAAAGTGAAGAACATGCTATGAAAAAAAGCATATTCAAGTTAAATAAGAAACAAAATTCCGAAGAAAATTATAAAAAATATCTGAAAACATCTGTAGGATTTATGAACGATCGAGTCTTACCATTGACTGTACGTACTCACTCTCCTTCATCGAGATCCCTTAAAAATCGATCTAACAAATATTTCGGAGTGAATAGCACGCCTTCGAAACCGAATGAATGGCCTGTCATTGCCAGAAAGAAGCCATTGTTATCGCTCTCTAGTTTTATTTCTATTAATGGAGCCAGTTTTCGTAGTAAGTATTATTGAGATCTGTCGGAACCCTCTGCATAAGACTATATTTTAAATAACCGATAATTTTGTTTTTTTTAATATTAGATTTGTATCGTTATTCATTGGATTGGACTAAAAATGATTTGTTCGCTCTGATTAAAAACGATATGATTTTGATTGGAACATTCGACGGCGTTGATCTGTTATCACAGTATGCATTTATTTTCAAAGAACATTTGAACTTCCAAGAAAAAGCAACGGTACTTCAGTGGAACTCCGATACGACAGATTTAGCCGTTGGTACATCTGAAGGTCGATTCTTCTTTATTTCAGAGAAAAGACCATTGAAGTTTTTTGATTGTTGCTGTAGAAAGGAAAAAATTGGATTATTAGGATGCTCGATCACAGTTATTAGTTGGAATAAATTATATTCCAGTACGATCGTGTAAGTCGTAGTCATCGATTTATAATTTTAACAAGTAATGGAATATATTTGTGTACAGTGGCTGTGATTATGGAATGCTGAATATAATTAATAAAGATCAGGTTTTATGCAAATTTTACCAAAAAAATAATTTATTTGAGGGATTTTACAACATATTATTCAATTCCGATAGCACGTTCTTCGCTACATGGAAGGAGGATTCAGTTATAAATTTCTTGTCGTACCCGCAAATATCAGAAACGCATTCAATTGAATTGCCTGACCGAAGAGTTCAAGTAAATAAAAAAAAATATCTACACATACTACCTTGATCGAAAATTTCCAGCAATTTTCAAATAAAACGCTAAAATATTCGATTAATCATCAAAATTTCTTTTATCGCCTTCAAAATATTCTTAATCGCTTTCAATAGTTATGCCAACGTTTCAACCGATCTTCGATATATCGTTCGTGGTCATTGACGGTTTACCATTCAGCTTGTCAAGCGAATTTTTCTTAATGGCTTCGACCGAGTCAAAACGACATCCTTGAGTTTATGAGATAGGAAAAATCAGACGAAGCTTTGTTATGCGAATAAGAGTCGACTGATTGAGTTTTTCACCAAAAAAATCATCAACAAGCTTTGAAGTGTGAGCCGACACTTTGAGATGTAAAATCGACAAGTTATTTGTTCACAATTACGGTCGATTTTTGCGAATCATATAAAAAAAATTACTGTTCGGTTTGTGTGGTTCTTTTCAAATAGAAATTACCAAAACATTTTGATCAGAGTAGTATGTTAATTCTACTGAAAATTTTGATTTTCTTCTCTCAGAACGAACAATTTATAAAATGAATATTTATATCAGATCTTTTTAAATATATTTTAGAGTATAACTTGGCATCCGTGGATACCACATTTACTAGCAGTCGGCGGGAATAAAGGCAAAGGTGCTATATGGATTTGGAATATAAATAAGGGAAACACTCTTGCTTCTTATGTTGTAAATATCTTAGGGATTCTGGATTGTCTGTCATGGAATAAAATGACAGGGGAACTGGTTGCAAGTTTTTGCCTTGTGTCAAGTAAGTTTTGTTGTAAAATTGATACTTGATATATATTTAAACTAAATGTGTGTATATTTAGATGATTCTGAAGAAAATTCAGCGATAGAAGACGTCGATTTCAGGGTATATTTTGTAGTTCTATCCTCTTTGGATACGACTGTTGATTTATTTACAGCGTGCAGTGAGAGAATTTCGTCAATTGTATGGAATTATGAGGGAACTAAATGTAGTATGTATATGAAATTGAATTATATTTCTTAATATGGACGACCGAGTAAATTTGTGAAAGTTTTTCATGCAAATTTAAGAATTTGATCGTGCAAGTCTGATGGATTTCAGAAACTATTTTTTTTCTCAGCTTACAATTCACATTTTTTTTTCTGAAGAAAAATGTTGAATATTTGATTATCAGTATTTATAAGCATTTTGATGCAAATACAGAATAATCTAATTATAAAATCTATCACCAGTTTCAAGAAAAATATTATGATTTTTTTGTGAATTAAACATTTAAATATTTTTTAATCTCTAGATATGCGTTTGAGGATATATATTATAGAATTTCTTCAGCATTTTTGGAAACATATTTCAGTTGAAATCGAATTAAGTATATGTTCGTCCTTGGAATCGTCTGATATTATTTTTGTTTGAGTAACAATTTGTTCTTGAGTAACACGTTTAATTTACCGATTTTTATAAATTTATTTTTAGTTAACTATGATTTTTAATCAATTACTTTTAATCAATTTATTTCGAATTTATTTATTTTCTCCTACTTTCATCAAAATATTGTAACGAATATTCATTTTTCTATAAAAGTCGATCTGATCTGTCTTTTCTTTATCTTGAATGCAAGATTTTGTCTAAAAGTTCCCATAAGGATCTTCATGTTTGGCATCGTGTAATTTCTTGGAAACATTCATTAAAAATATTTCTCGATTGACCTGGTTGCGTTTATTTTTCTCTTTTAAGATAATATCTGTATTGAATGTAATGTCGAAACGTACTGAAACTTTCTTGAATTGATTCATCAATAGATTCAGAGAGTAATTACAAACAATAGCAACTAAATTTTTAAAAATACAATAGAAATAATTTTAACTGCCATCATCGATTTCACAATTTGTTAAATATTTTATTTATAATTTTTCCCTCTCCACTCATTTCTTTACCACGTAAGAAGTTAAGTTTTTCAACATACCATGAAGAAAAACTACAATGTATTTCAACTTTTATAACTGAACAGTTTATTTTTCGTTTTTTTTTTAAAAAAAAAATTAATAGCTAACTTCAGAAATCATTTTTTTCATGCTATAAACTATAGTTGTTTTTTTTTAAAAAAAATGTTCAGTAAATCATTAGCTAGTATTTTTATTTGTTATTTAAGCCCATTTTTATAATGATTTCATGATTCTAAGCTCATTAAAGTACATAAAAATCTAGACTACAGAATTTTGAATACCTGAGAGCTCTAAATATGATTGTATCATCATCGAATGGGCATAATCAATAAACAGTAATGATTTATTAAATATTTTTTATGAAAAAAAAACTGCTGTGATTTATTCAGGGCGACGAAAAAACAACGAATGTGCTTAAAACATGAATTTTTTTTTGTTTTGTAATATTTTCATCTTTTTTTATTTCCCAAAATATGATATAAGAATGGAGAATTTTTCCTAATTACACATGAAAAATAACATTAAATTATACTCGCTTTTCGCTTCATAAATTCGAATTCTCTCTTAAGCCTTTTCCATCACTTCTCTCAGGATTTCTGGACATAATGCTTGAATTTCTTCTCTTATGTTGATCTTTAGCTGCAGAATGGTATTTGGATTATTTATGTATACACGCTCTTTCAAGTAGCCATAAATAAAATAAACGGGAAGGCCGATTAAAAAAAAATGTCCCATAACTGGTCTTGATGTGTGCGTTGTGGCTCCATCTTGTTGGAACTACATCTGTGGATGATTAACAATAACTGGCTTTTAGAGAGGCGAAATAGATAACAATCTCCTTTATAAATATTTCGAAAGAAAATTAACAATTATAGTTTCAAATTTACTCGATCTTTTTTATCTAGCTATTGACTTTCATTGACCTTTTAATATTTATATACAAATATATTGGTTCAAAAAATTTAAATTAGAATTAAAAAATTGCAACAGTAGAATTTCTCTGAAAATAAATCTATTCTTCAAAGTATTATTCCACCTGCTATTAGAAAAGACTTATAATGTTTCAGTTACATGTGACCCAAGTTTAAATACTATGACAGCATGGAATTTTATGGGAATCGATAAATCAATACCGCAGTGGATACGAACTCGCGCATATTATGATGAGCAGAAGAAGGAAAATATGTCGGTTAAAAAGATGCCAAACTTTGGCATAAATATACGTTAAGATATATTGCTCCCAATATATTTTATTTATTAACTCTTAGATTATCTCCAATTAATAGCTTTTTAATATTCTGTTAAATTGTTTATTGTTTACATATATTTTAATATTTTTTTTATTTTGTTTATAAATACAAATTGATATGTTTATCGTAATTGAATTAATATTTTTATATTTCGGACAATATCGTCGGTATACATGCATGACTAACAGGTACAACTGTTTCCATTGTTATTATAACCTACACTTTGTTTCTCTGTTAATGAAAGTCAATCCTTTTGTTGTCGTCAAACAATTTTTATTCGTGTTTTGATTTGATCCAATCTCTGATTGGTTGATGGGGGTTGCTTGATCTGCTTTCTGTTGATTAACAATAAATCTGTGTTTATTATCACTACTAACATTCATTAAATTTTCAAATAACATTTTTCAAAAAGAAAAAGCGAGTTGAAGTGAACAGTGAGTCTTTCTCCGAGTACCGCCGAGCGAAATGAATAGGGGACGGAGTACCTGAGTTATTTTTTAATAAACATTCAAAAGTTAATCTACAAAAAAAGATGAAATCTCTTCCGGAATTCGATTTGTGCACTTAAAGAGGGCTAAACTCGATTAAGATTGCTATAAAAAAATTAAAAAAGGAGATAAAATGATCTAAAGGTAACTAGAAAAAAATTAATCAGAATTATAATTTTTGGCATTGGGGTTAAATTCAACTTCACATATCTATCACCATAACATATTTTTTCCAATAAAAAAAATCAATAATTGATAACTGATCATTTGGATAATAATTTATACATATTTTTATGTCGATTTTATCATTTTTAGACGATTATGTGAAGAAAAATTAATCAAACTCTTATTTTTATCTTTGTATCGAAACGATTATAAGTATAAAGATTATACTTCTTGAAAACTGTTCTAATGAAAGATGAAACATGACTTTCAACACAAACAACTTAAGTATTTTATAAAAAGACCTATCTGTATTAAAACCCAAAAGAGTATAAGTGTAACGTCACTAATCAAAACAAAACTCTTCATTCTCTTCTATTCCAAGAGGATGATTCATAAAAAAACAGTTAATTTTTAAATCGTCATATATTTAAATACCACCGTTTGATTCCGAAATATCTAATTATCACCGTCTCTCGTCATGAAATATGAATAACGTCATCATAAAAAAAAATATAAACACATCGACGTGAGTAATGATCACAAGACACACCCAGTGTTACGTTTTAATTTTTTTCCATAATTATACATTCTTCCATAAATTAGAATCAGTTATTAAAATCGTGTCGTGTACGGTACACAAAATACATACTTAAATGATAAAATTAATGTTTATCAATTAAAACGGTCCGGTCGTACGTATAAATTATGCGAACGTCTGTTATTAATCAAGACGTTTGAACAAGAGGAAGAAAAAAAACGTGCACGGATTCGTCGAGTTTTCGAGAATGAGCAACAGAAACGATGGTGTTTTGTACAACCGTTCGATAGTTTGTCATTGTGGATCGTGTTCGATATCAGGATACTAAAACACAGATTTTTTTAGTAGGAAAACCCTTATTTATTTATAAAAGTTTGGGTAGATTTTTAAGTACCATTATCTTAAGAGCACCAAGGTACTGAAATATCTGGGTTATATTTCTAATTTTTTCTAAATCAGATTTTTCTGTACCTTGCTTCTCTGAAGATTGAATGGTATTGTTTTCAAAATGTTCAAAAATTCATTAAACATGTTTTGACCAGAATTATATTTCTCGTTTGTGAGACGAAAAAGGAATCGCGGCTTTCCTCATCTTTAAGACTCTCGACCCCAGCACGAAATTTTTGAAACCACCATTGCATATTACGTTCCTTAACAGTGCCCACACTAAAAGCATCGTATATTTCACGAACAGTTTCTGCTCCTTTGCCACCCTGTTTTGAACTCATATAAAAAATTTACTTTTATTTGTTTCTTTTCCATCTTTAATTCAATAGCCCAATTTGAAGCAAAATTAATAATAAAACTAAAGTGGATGTTATCAAAATACAGACCGGAAAATGCACTTTAAAATGATTTTAAAATGAACAAGATGAAATAACACTTTCATTAAAAAAAGTTAAGGTTATAATTCATTAAACAAAAACCGAAATTGTTTTCCTAGCAACCTAATACTTATGTTTGTTGTGATATAGAATATGAGCAATTTGCTATAATAGCTTGAAAAAACCTTTAAGAAATTCGAAATGTAAAATCGTGAGCCCTAATGCTTGGCACTCTCTCTTACGGAAGGGTTTTATATCCTTCATCCTTTCTTATGTAATCTGTATTTTTTAAATTTTAGTCTCAGTACCCCAATACGACGTATCGTAAAGGTAGATTCCAGTTTTGTATAATCGACTTTTAAAAATATACAAGAAAAAATAAAAAATAATCTTTTTAATTCATAATAAAAATCACTTCTGTTTATTAATCCATACTAAAGTACATTAAATTTGTGTACAAAAAATCATATAATTTCATAAAATCCTAAATTTTCAATAATAGACAATAAAGACAAGATACAATTTCACGCACAATTCAAATGATTGATTAACAAACAAACCTTTTACTAGACTTTCCTAAGATAATTCAACGTGAAAAATGACTACATACATATATTGAAAATATGTATCATAAATTTATTGTCCGTTCACGACACAACTGTTTAATATGATTAATGGAAGCGATAAAAACAGACGTCCTGTACGAGAACGTGACGTCTTCGAATGAGAATGAATGTAATGGACCATTTTGCAGTAATACCATTCGTTTAAATATTCTATTCGTCGAGAATACACGACATTAATTATACCTTTCACATGTGACATTTTTTTCTGGACGAAGGGAGGAGAGTCAAAAGACTGCACAGACCACCGTGACATCGTTCAATTTCGTTGATACTCTCGATAAATTAATCAGATACTAGATTTACATTGATAGATGTGGCCGGATGGACGTATAGATATTTTCGGATTGTGTTTGTATTCTCGTTATGTTATTTAGTATATCCGTGATGTGAAGTTATTTCCTTTTATTAGTTGTAATGTATGTACATATGTCATAAGTGTGATTGATGTGAATGTTCAAGAATTCTCTTCTAGATTTAATAAAAATATTTAAAAAAAACGTTCAGTTTCAATAACATCAATGAATGAAGTCTAAAAGATAAGTCGTAGCGGTATTCATACAATCATTTTCAGATTAAAAGTATTCACCAATTGACTATTTATCAGTTCTAATTGTTTCTTATGGGTATTTTGAAGGCGGAGCCATTAATATTCACACCATCAACGTGCAAAGATCAAAATAAATTTTACCCGTTGTGACATCCTTATGAATCTGAAGATTATGGTATTACCATCCAAGTTCACATAAGAAATAATCGAAAATTATTTATTGAATATTTGTGATCAAACATTTTTTTAGTTTTTAGCCTGGAAAGAGGACTAGTTTTTGAAAACGAATTTAGCCACAGTGTCAGAACTGTCTTCTGATATGATAATGTCTTTCACTTATGAAATTTCCTCACTGTCGAAAACCGAAATTTTTATTTTTTTTCTTTCTAGCGTCAAATTAATCAGAAGGTACCTAGAGCCAAGCCATGTTAACGTTTTAGAAAATTCCTACGATTTTGACTAGCGGCGTTGAATGGGTTATGTTTCCAAATTAGCGATGAAATATTTAACAACAAATAAAGTTCAATTATATTTTTATTCACTGATATCACCGAATATACGACCTAAAAGTCATATATATGTATATATATATATTTATATATATATATGTATGTATGTATGTATATTGTTGTAATATATGATGTTGCTGTAGGCGAACTGCGGTAGTATACAAAGCAGCGGGCTTCCACATGTAAACCATTGTCTTTCTCAAAGCATATATACTAATGAGCACGCGGCGTGGCACAGCTAATTAATTACATTCGATCTCTAGTATGTATATATATATATATATAGTTAATGTGTGGGTGTGAGAAATTAACTGAAAAAGAACGTACGCCAATCCTGTTGTACAACAGTACAGAGTATTACCGGGATGCACAAAGCAGTGGATTGCAGTAAATTCATGTGGGCAGCCATTTAGGTGTTTCTAAACAGATAACCGACTTGATTTATGTTTTTGCAGCAGTGTACGAAACTAATTTATCATTTTTATAAATAATATTGTACTGTATATATATATATATATATAATGATTATTGATTCGCAGTAATTAATAACTTTAAATCTGCAAATATTTATCCATAGACAGTATGTCGTTGTTATTATACAATATGCTTTCTAATCGAAATTTAAACAGAAATAATTAAAAAAAAACTTTATTTTCACATGTAGATTAATTCAAATGCTAGATCAGGTGTATTTTTTTAAATATATATATATATATATATATATATATATATACATATATAAATACATACATATTTATATATACGTATGTATATATATATATATATATATATATATATAAAAGAAATACATTTATACTGTAAATATATTTGTCCACAATAAAATCAATTCGAATAGTCATATAAATGTTACATAAACTTTTTGTCCTGTTTATAAGTTACAAGAAAATAGCAGGCTGTGTAACGATACTGGCATATTTCAATTACATTATCTTCACCCTCGTTTCACTTTCATTTATTGGAACAACTAATAGCAGTGCAAACTATCTCATTTCGAAACTATTCTACACTGGAGAGCAACAAGGACAACGTATGTCCACTTATATATCTCCGTAATTTAAAATACCGAGTAGGCTTTGATTTTCAATAGGCTTTGTAGTTTTTGATGTCGCGTGATTCGCCTAGTCCGTATTAAAATTCGTTTTTCTACGTGTTTTTAATCGAATATTGTATTTTTTACTGACTGAAACTTATCATAAATTCGCGGTTATTCGATTGATCGGTACAGTTTGTCGGTACGTGTCCTAGTATCGGATTTATAATAGATTTTTCATGACCGCGTGGTCATCTGTGCGGACTGATAGACATTGTGTGTGTTTTGTTCGTGTGTGACGTATTTGTGGCCATTTCTAGATGTTTCACTGAAGGTACGTGTATGTAATAATTTAATTGAAAAATAAAATGATTCAATCTTTTGTTTCTGGCACAATTTTGTGTAAATATGTTTATATTAATACATGAATTAAATATGTTAATTCTATCGGTACATTTTATACCCATAGTTGCATTGAAAAAATGTTTCGCCAGTGTATCGCAGAGGATTATATTTCTTCAATCTAATACTTACAAATACTCCCCGACTTGTAGATTCTACATATGTAGACTCGTTTGCTTGAAATTCGCCATCGAAGTTTGTGTCTAAAATACATATTGAAATTAATAACAGATTTATTAAAAATAAGTTTTACATAATTTTAAAAATTGATATTATTATTTTGTACAGTAATGCACAGTACTGTATACAGCAGGACAAACGTTTGATATTACACGAATGTACAGTGGTTATTTTTATGCATATGCCTATACCAAATGTTTACTCTTGAGCATTATTTTATTGTGGTGTACACAACACTAGTGTAGAGTATGACCAAATATATGTATATTTCGACTTATATAATATTCTATGGAACGATCCATCTGCATAAAGTGGGGGTGTCCGTGTATTCAATATAGTAATTGTATTGAATATAATGATTGTAATAATTTTCAGTATAATATTTAAAATAATTCTGTTTATATTACAATTAAAACTTGATATATTTTTATCTTTGTTTCTGATCTGGAAAAGTATCAAGTATTTTTGAATGAAATTAATTTCATTGTTATTTATTATGTACGATAGTAAATTCTTCCTTGTTTTGAAATTAATCTAAAATAGTATCTTCTTAATAGCAGATTTATATTAGTGAAAGATTACAGACTAGGCTAGGATATTTTTATTATATATTTAGAATAATATATAGACTTTTCTATAAGGTGAACATAATGTCAATTTAATGCCATTCTTTTCTATTTTATTCTCCTGTAGTTTATATATACAGTGTTTCATTTATCTTTATGTTGTATAATTAGAAAAGTAATAAAACAGGAATATTACAATACAGTTCTGATTCGTTTTCAAATTAGCTTTCAAAAATGAATTCTTTTCCATCTCATAAACCATTAAAAATGTTCTAATCGAAAATGTTCAGTAAATGATTATTGATAATTTTTAATTGTTATTTATGTATATTTTTGTATTTTTTTAAAAAATACAGAATTATGTTTTAGTGAAGAAAAATATTGGTTTTTGATGTTACATTACATAAAATTTGATCGATTTTCTTTGTGGAAAAGTTATTTAGGCACTGTATCAAAATTCGATTTTCAGACAATCTATTTATTTAAGATTACTCAGTCAGATTTATTAAAATGTATGTAACTTTCTCTTATTGTCATCTCTTTTTCATTAATTTCGAATTGGTATTTAAAAAAGACTAAAACAATGAAGAATACCTCTAATAAAATTAAATCGATTCTTGTAATCAATTTGTAATGTGAATCTGTGATAAAAATCTCTGTTCGTTATTCTTTCTTCTTAGAGGCAAAAAGATTCACATTAAAAATTTCGCTTATTTTTTAAACTTATTTTCATCGATTAGTTAATAACTACTATGCGAAGAAGTCTGAGAAAAAATACATAAAAGTTCAAAGTTAACTGACCTTGTAACGTTTGACAGTTTGATGCCTCCTATAAGGAATTCATTAAATGTTTGTTGTTTTTTTCTTTAATTGAGAACCCATCACCGGTTTTGAACTTTGAAACTTTCACCGAAAAATTCACACACCTACTCTTGGAACATTTACCTAAATATCTGATCGACAGGGCTTCATACACACACACATATACATATATATATATATATATATATATAAAGTGCAAGTCATGAATTTATAATAATTCTCTCACAGCATAACGACTTCTTTATTGTCTTTATGAACAGTTGTGCGGATGAAAATTGTATGCGGTCACTCTCTAGGTCATCTAGAAGCAACAGGTCAGTGTGGGTGTGTCGTTAACAATTATATATACATGTTATAAATGATTTCGAATACGATTTCTATAACGTCGTGAACTCTGGTGATTTACAGTACGGCTTATATTCTGGACGATTATAAATCAAACGGACCGATTGCTCACTTAAAACGAGGTCCGATTTTTTAAACATAGATTTTCAACAAAAAAATATATCTTCGAGCAAAAACTGTGAAGCGAAAATAAAAGAATAGTTATATCGAAATATTTTTTTTCTATAAAAGAAGTTCGTATTGTAGTCGAATAGTTCATAAATTATTGATCGTTAAATACATTTCTCTAACAGAAATCACAATCAGTTGTACAAATTAATTCGGTGCCTTTACATTGAATCAATGATAACTCTGTTTTAGATTAAAATATTGTCTCATCGTTTTAGGATTTTCAAATATCAATTTAGTTAGTTATTTTGATTTTTTTTTGATGTAAATTCAGATCTTATTTTGATCCTATAATCTTCTATAAACATCCTGTAAGATTCATAAAATATGACATCATCATCAATTTCTCGCACAGTCAATCGACGATTATTCAGGAAGAAATCCTTCATTTTTTCAACATGTTCTTCATCGGTTTAAACGTCACCGGTCGTTCCGAACGAGAGTCATCTTCTACAGGCTCTTGGCCCTCCTTAAACAAACTGTACAACGTTTTTGATAGACAATCATTTCCTAATGCTTCTGTCAACGTGTCAGTAATTAAATAATTTCGTTTTTGACACAATTTAACGGCTCGTTGCTCGATAAATGTAGATATACTGAATTCGCGGAACACACCAAACACTACATTATAAAAACTTCATCTGTTAACGAATAGTTTGAGAGATAGTAATATTTTTTACAGTAGAAGGATTACCAACATTGCCATTTTAAAGAAAAATTACTTTCGGTTTTAGCGGTTCTTTTTTAAATACAAATTCCTGATATTTTTGTCAGGAATTTGTATATATATATATATATATATAGGAGGAATATATATATATAGAGAGAGAGAGAGAGAGAGAGAGATTCAATTTAGACTTCCATTTGAAAGTATTAAAAGAGACGCAGGAGTTAAGAAAAGTTGTTATTTTTTATTTAGTATTTTAGTTCAATTCAATACTAAAATACAACTGAACTAAAATACTAAATGGGGAATAAGATGATTTTTTTAATGCTTTCTTATGGAAACCTGAGTTAAATCTCTCTCTCTCTCTCTCTCTATATATATAATTTTTTATTCGAGATTCCGGTTCTTTTGTTCTGAAATATTTTTTATTGAAAATCAAATTTGTATATATTTCAAATTCATTAAACCTCCATTCCGTAACACATTCATTTAAAATCCTTTCACCAGACACCCACAACTCAAACGTCAATAAATCTCTGATTTGTCACAATAGAATGAAACAAACGTGTTCTGATTGAGATACGACCTTGTATCATCCAGATCGCCCATCTAATCCATTTTATCAGACCGAAAAAAAAATAATATACATTTCGTTAAATCCTGATAAATAGACTATGCGCGACAAGTGTACCCAAAAAAAAATTAAAAATCGGCACACGGTGCTCCTTATACGAACCAATCGTTCCGATCACGACATTCTGTGATATCTGGCCGATTCGAAACGCACATAATTTTATTCAAATTCGAATCCGAATGTCATTTAAACAAATGTTCAAATTGTTTACAATGTGTACACGATGTGGGCAGTAAAATGTGAACACGGACACGTATAATCTATTACAGGAACACGATGATATATTTCTCGTTTGTGTGTTTTTCGCGTGTGGTCGTCGGTTCGACGGCGCGTGAAGCAAAAAATCAAGACATTTTACCGGAGATTACACACACGTATATATATATATATATATATATATATATATATATATATATATTGTTTGTGTGAGCAAAATGTGCATGCAAACAAACAATAAAACAAGTACAGAAAAAATCCGAAATTAATATACATATCTAACCAGACGTGGGGTATGTATGTTAACACAATCTAATAACATATGTACTCATATTATGAGATTAAGTCCAATTATTTATTTAAATACATTAATTATATGGCATAATCTCATAAGTTATATCTATTTGTATATCATTTTTATACATGTATAAATCAGAATACGGATTAGATTCGTTCATTCTTTCACAATAAAAAAAATATAATAATATAATTAAATGTATTTTATCTGATACGATAGGACAAGATACCCGCTTCATTAAACATCTTTTTTGTATGAAATCGTTCGAACAGAATTCTATTTTAAATATACAATGGTTGAACAGAAATCGTATTGTGTGTAAAAAAAATCGTAATAAAATACTGGACGATTTTTAATCGTGATCGAACCGACAATGAAATGAATGCAGACGCTAAGAGGCAATAAACAATTGTATCGTCTAACCGCACTCAATAAATTTATGTACTTCTGGGCAAACGCTACTTTCCACCGAGAATAAACGAATAATAGAATAATACATCACATAAATGTAACGTTATGTCCGGAGGGTACGGAATACACGCCTACGCACCGAGTTCAATCTGAGAAACTTAAAATAATTGGACTCATATCTCCTTACATTCATATGCACACATTCTAGTATAAATATATTAGATGTTTTCTAATGGAATATCCGAGAATGGCATACTGAGAATCATATATTTTCAACTGAAAGATTTTTAAAGATCTTTCTATTTCTAACAATAATGTCTTTTTAGATTTTCAAATAAAATCATATTCACGAATGATTTTTTTTATATCAGAAATCAAATAACTTTTTTTCTGATCAAATTGATTCACTAAACCGTTATTGATCTTTTTCGATTGCTAGTTGTACTCATTTCAACGTCGATTCTATCGTAAAAGTACAAAAATTCTGAACATTTTGGTCTCAGTGGATAAGTCTAAGATTTATTTATATTTTAATGGTTTGATGATGACAATTCGATATCAAAATTTCGATAAGCGACAATCGAAAACGATCAATAATCATTTATTAATTTTTTTTGTTCAGATGTGAGCGAACGTTTCATTTGGAAAATTGAATTTAACTTCAGTTCTAGAATTGTATTTTGATTGTGAATATTTTTTTCCATTTTTACAAAAAAAAAATCTATTTTTCTTATAGATTTCTTCCTTTACCTCTTTTATACTAATTAACTGCCTTCTCTTCTTTAATTTTTCCAAATTTTGGAGCAGGAGAAAATTAATAAGTCTTTAATCTAAGATTTACACAACAATGATTCAATTTGCAATCAAAAACTAATAATAAATCATTCCATTTTGTAAACAAATTATTTGGTTATATCTATTTCTTTCCATTTCATATTTCTAATTGTTCTTATCTAGTTTTGTAGCATGAACGATGTAAAATGTCGGAATTGTATTATTTATTTACTTTTATATAATTTTAAATGAATTAACAATTCAACAAGAAATATTCTTGGTGATTTTTGGGATGAAAAAGAATTTGCGAAGAAAAAAATACGAAATGAAATACAATTGTGGATTTTTTAAAAATATTACCAGGGGGCTCCGCCTCCTACTAGCTACAATTACCAAGCCCCAAAGTAGCTTTGTCCACGCTCAATAACGCTCATTTTCCTCTAACAAACAACAGAAATTAACAGATAATACACATAAATAATCCGCTTAAAATGTTGGATAGCTTGGATATTCCTGTGCCCATTTGAGTTTTTTTTTGTGAATTATATTTCATGATCTTTTTTTAAATTTCCTAAGCGTTAAATCTATTAAAATTCTTCTTATTATTTAAAGTAATATATGAGTGTTTATGGAATGAATTGCAGAGCTCTTATAATAGAAATATTTATCAATGAACAGTCTTTTCCACGACTTCTCGCAATTGTGCATAAATAATAATCATATATATATATATATATATATATATATATATATATATATATATCAATAATTAATTATTGAACGTTTTTGAATATTCTTCTTCGATTTATAAAGAATGATGCTCGTTAATGAAGACTTCGACGATTGTTTTAAACCAATTATCGAAACACGAACCCATAAAATCTCCTATAAACACATACAAACTGAATCCGGTTCTGTGCCTATCAAAACTATCTGATATCCAGTCGCTGGGAACCTATCGTCCATAATAATAATCATAATAGTAATAATAATAATAATAATGGTTGTGTATAAACAGACTTCTGGTTGAGTTTTACGATGGCAGCGGCATCGATACCGTCGCAGGCGGGAGCTGTGGCCTCGGTTATTGCGATCCGGTGGGGCCGGCTCGAATTAAACCGTTCGCGGTGCTCGCACTAATAATTATTGATTCGATCTTAAATCAAATTAATATACTGAACCACTAGCGTGACTAAGTTAACGAAACAAAAATGTGCTATTATTAATCAAGAATCATATATTTACTAAGTATGTACACATGCTGAGGCTATTTTGTATAGACTTGTATGTGAGGTACGGTCGCAATAGTTTGATCTGTTAATTTTATTATTATTATCAAACTAGGTTCAAATTAAAACGTATGAAAATATATCCTGTTTTATTTGAAAACTGGTTCACAGTTTCAAAAAAGTGTTTTCTTTTCACTTTTCTATAAATTTTCAATATAGAGAAAGACAAAACTTGCAGCATATTTCAAATGTTAAAAATGATTAATAAAATTAATCAAAATATACTTATTCGTCCTGTTTTATATTTTATTAGGTTATTTATTACAAAGTGGAGAGTAAGAGGAAAAAATTCTTTTAGAAATAACCGTCATCGCCAACATCAAAAATGTTCAAAATACAGTTTTCTACGAAGTTGATGATGAAATTTTTTCGTAATATATAAGATGCAATTTTGATTCATTTCACATGTAAATATGGAACAATAAATATTATCTACTGTAAACAGAATTTTAAAAGTTAACCACACATCTTGTGGTTGATTTTTGGTTTCAGTTTAAACAAAAAGTGTCAGTATATGTCATTATTTATTGTTTCATTTTGGAATAGACCAAAATTCCATCTTATATATTTCAAAAGGATCGTCATCATAGACTATCTTGCAGAAAATTGAATCTTGAACTTTTTTGATATTAGTAAACTTTGATTTTTCAACAATCAAGCTTGTTAATTTAATCTCTAGTTCAAAACGATAAAGTCCGGTTTTATCAATGATAGTACAGGAACTTCACTTCAACAATACAGTAAAAGAGTATTTGCGCAAAACAGCAAACGGTTTATTCAATGATGAAATCCAGATACTCATTAAACGATAAACTGTCGATTCTTAGAAAAACATTTTTTTTACTTCCTAAATGCAGTTTTAATTTTTATAATTTTTGGTTTATCTTCGTTCATATATATATATATATATATATATATATATATATATATATATATATATATATATTTACACACACACAGTCAGACATGGATGTATGTCCGCTAAGGAATTAACAGAGCTCCTTACATTGTATTAACTTGAAAGCTGCATAATTTCGCGAACAATACCACGGCCGGTGGTCGAACACGTAACCCACTGTTTAATTTGCCGTCGATTCAATAAAACAACAGTGTAACATATTTCAGTCACCTCTGAAATCACAATAATACGAACGCCCGCAGTACAACCGATCGAGTTCCTGGTCACCCGTTTCTCTTCAACACACTACCACGTCCGTGCGAACATCTCAATCTAATCACATCGTCACTGTTGAGAATCAACTCCGTAAACAATTGTATTGTTAACTCTTAGAAGAAAAAAACGACATTAATTCATTATAGAGGAACGTGCGCGCCTTATCTGAACGCACTGACGTCCGTATGTTTTATCTCTATTCGTTGTCATTATTGCTCGAACGGTAGTCGAACGAGCGCACAACACTGTTCTTTATTTTCTAAATGGATCTACTAGTCTCATTATATTATGTAAATTATACATTTTACAATTTATCTGTGTAATAATCGTCTTTGTAACAATGTCCTCGTTGCTATAGTGGTATTGTGTACTTAGTATTGTGGGTTCGAATGCGTTACTAAACTAATATTCTAAAATTGTACTACAACGCTGTTATATTCGTTTCATTATAATAAGCTGGTTAAGTCGTCCGGATGAATAGTTCACTTGATTAACAGATAAAACGAGAACAGAATATATTTATTAAACGATCCTTTTATAGTAATGATTCGATTGAATATAATTCACTTTTTCACAGTAATAATTCTTCTGGAAGCATTGTCTAATCTTATTAATTACTGACATTACGGAATTTAACAAAAGATTTTTCTGTACCTTGGAAGAAGATTGTAATCGAAATTCTTATAACCAGCAATAAAAAATTATGGATATTGATTTATTGAACATTTTCTTATCAGGAAAGTTTTGTGGATTGTGGAGTGAAAAATTGTTTCATTTATGAATGAATTTTTTTTAGAATAAAATTTTAATAAAAAATTGTCGCTCTTCAAATTTTCTATTTTTCTTTCTCTCTTTCTGATATCTTTTTAAATAAATCATATATTTATTTATTTTTTAAATTACATTCATTTAAAACATTATATTTTTTTCATTTTTTTTTAAAAATAAAGTTGTCTGAAAATAAATCTGAAATAAATTTTCTAAACTGTCTTACTCTTGATTTATGAATAATTCTAATACAATTTTTCTATTTTTGACACAAATCATTTATATTTTTCTTTCGTATTTAATAATGATTACAACTATAATAAAGTATAGGTTATAAGAACAATTCAACCATGAATTTTAAATCGACTTGAAGATTCATAACACTCATTTCCTTTACAAATCTCACTCCAATAATTAATCGAATACATCTAGAATTAGAATTATGAGAGTTGTTTGCGAATTCTTTAAAAGATTTTATTTTATGAGATAATCTGTGGTTTTAAATTTATATATATATATATAAGAATAGAAAGAAATAGAAGCACATATTGTTAAGATATTGATAATAAACAGATTATATCAGATAATCACAAGCCATTCGATGCAAATTACAAGTAGATAAGTCGATATGAGAATCCATCGCGCATAGGTAGCCATCCGTGTATGTTCTACAGTAATATAAATCATGTGTGTATGTATATTTGAAAATGCGGCTCCTATTTATGTTCTGCTCTTTGAGTACAGACAAAATCACCTGTAACATACATCGCTAAGCAATAATAACGCTTGTAAATAATTATGACAGGCGAACGTTTGATAACTCACTCGTTGCACACGGATTAAATAAAAAAAAAGAGGAGTTTCTCGGCTCGCTATCAGCTACTGCTTAACACGATCGCATAATTGCAATGCTAGATTGCATAAATACTTATCAGTGGACCGTTATACGGTTCCGGAATTATAACTGTGAACTTGGCTCGGCGATAACGTTTTAATTGAATAAATTTGATGGGTTGATAGATTGGTTTTCTCTAAAGATAGATCTTAAGATGATTCAGGACAATATTCAAGTATAATGTTATAAAAGTGTGACTGGAACGATTTGTTTTATAAATGGGTAAATATCCATATAACATATGCTTCGATCAAAGTGGTTATTGTCTATTTTAACATTCTTTTAATCTGTTAAAATACATTTCAATCCTCAATATATCTCTCATTATTTTCTATAACTTTTCTCCATATGTCAGGTAACTGACATATCCACTGTCAAAAAAAGATGGAAGGTTTGAGACGATGAAGTCGTAATGCGTTCTCGGACTTCTTTCATATTTCATGCTTTATAAACCCTTCTTCCAAGGCTGAAAAATTCATTTCCGAGTATTTTTTCAACTAAAATGCAAAAAGTTAACACAATGCCTAATATGCTGCTTTTTAGACACCATCGTGCTCACTGCTATTTTGTGAAGTTATGCCGACTGTCTGGGCGAAATTTAAAGTGTTTTTAAATGTTAAGGTCGACACAAAATCATAAAATGGCAAGAAAATATTTTAATTTAAAACAGATTTATGATTGATTGAAGTTAAAGGCACAGAATTAATTTTTACACCTAATACAAATACATTTGACTCTCTGGAATTAGAATAGTTGATGTATTCTAAGAAACATAGTGTTTTCCAGTATCTAAAAACTTACGGTTATGTAGTAATTTATATTTAATGTCTATAAAAGAAATCATGCAAAAAACTCGATGCCATTCTTAAAAGAATGATCATTATTAGGTTTAATAAACATCTTAAGAATCAAAATAGGAAATTAAACCGATATACACTGGTATAGTTTCATAAATAAATGTTAAATCTCTCTCAAATCTCTAAAATTTGTATTATAAACCGTTTTATTTATTTTTCAGTCCATAAGCTATAAAAAGGTTTTCTGATCAAAAATATTTAAGAAATTTTTATTGACTATATTTGATTGTTGCTTATCGCATTTAGATGGCAATGCCATTATATTCTGAATGCCAAGGTACAGAGGAATCTGTATTGTAAAAAATAATATTAATTTACTCATTGCTATATAAAAAACCAATTCATTCCGCATAAATTTTAAACTAAATCGACATTTCACTTAACGAAAACGTAATCAAATATTCGAAACTCTACCAAAATAGACAAATCGTTAGAAGTTAATTTGCAATCAGTAGATACGGAGTTCTAAATCTATCTCATATCGAAAATTTAATTCGTCCGCAGTTTTCAATCATTGCTAAAAAAAAAAAACATTTTCAGTATAAAAGATAGCATTACAGCTAATTTCGAAATTCTAAACAAAGCACAATAAAAACATCCAACGTGAACAACGCGCTCGTGTAATAATAGTCACGTCGAATGATATGTAGATCATTTCGTCGAACGGTCAGTGGTTTTTAACGATGGATCCGAACCGAATATCCGTAACTGTAGCATTATAAATCACTATAATTATGAATTTTTCGTTAGCCGTGTTTATATGGAAGGTGTGTTTTGTGTTTTAGTAAGTCTCTCTGCTTACCTCACACACAAACACATCCATATATATATATATATATGTATGTGTGTATGTACAAGTTACAGGTACGCTGCTGGTTCTACCTTTTCTTGTTCCAAATTATCACCTGATACAGTTTACTCGCGTACGTATCATTAATCTTGTGAGTATAGATCCCCGTGTCAATATTTCACAGCCGAGGCTTCCGGGTTCTACTATTTCAATATGCTGTGTACGATTTGAATCTATTTCGGAGATTAAAAACAGGTCCGCACTGTAAGTATTTCATGCAAGTTTCCGTGAGTCTGAAAAAGATATTATTTATTGATCACTACCTAAATATATATATATATATATAAAGAGAGAAAAATAAAGACCATTTAATTTACTTGTTTGCTTATATTATATGTAAACATTCGGAGATTAAAAACAGGTCCGCACTGATAGTATTTCAAGCAAATTTCTGTGAGTCAGAGAAAGATATTATTTATTGAATAGTACTTTATACATACATATATATATATATATATATATATATATATATATATATATATATATATATGAGACAGGGAGAGATAAAGAGAGACCATTTAATTAACTTATATTATTGTATAAGGTATAAAAATTCTGAGATTAAAAACAGGTCCGTCCTGATAGTTTTCATGCAAATTTCTGTGAGTCAAAAAAAGATATTTATTGATAGTTATATATATATATATATATATATATATGAGACAGGGAGAGGTAAAGAGAGACCATTTAATTTATTTATATGCTTCTATAAGGTATAAAAATTCGGAGATTAAAAACAGGTTCGCACTGATAGTATTTCATGTAAGTTTCTGTAAGTCTGAAAGGATATTATTTATTAACAGTACTTTATATATATATATATATACATATAAATAAGAGACAAGAAGATATAAAGAGAGACCATTTAATTTATTTATATGCTTATATTAGGTGTAAAAGTTCGGAGATTAAAAACATGACTTCACTGATAGCATTTCATGCAAGTTTCGGTGAGTCTGAAAAAGATATTATTTATTGAACAGTCCCTTATATATTTATATATATATATATATATATATATATATATATATATATATATATAGGAGACAAGAAGAGTTAAAGAGAGAAAATTTAATTTACTTATATGCTTATATTAGACGTAAAAATTAATTATGTATCTTTAAAATGAATCAATCATAACTTTGTTTTCAATTAAAATATATCCTCTTCGTTTTAGAGGTTTGAAATTCCAGCCTTAACATTTAAAAAGACTGTATATTTTTAACGAGACGTTGGTATAACTTCACATAACAGTAATTGACATGATGGCATCCGAAAAGCAGCATATTAAGAATTACACTCTTTTCTCAGGAATGATTTGTTCAGCTTTAGAGGGCAATTTTTAGTTCAGCAATGCATAAAACATGCCAAAACAGTAGAAAAGATCCGAAAATTGAACGTTTTCAAAAATTCTGCAAACTAACACAAATGAAATCCTTTTCATTCCACATAGCATAAACATTTCCTGTTCAAAAAAGTTCAATAAAATATATTTTTTTTTATTTCTTATGCACATTCCGATGGCAATGCCATTATCTTCAGAACACTAATATATAAAATAATTTATTTGTGGCCGTGAATTAGCCACAGTGTCAAAACAGTACTGTGACAAAATGACTTCCCGGCCAACACAACTAAACAAGTGGCTTAAAATCAAAAATAGAATTGAATCAATAAAACTAGACATCACATTTCTCATTGACTATCAGGAAAATAAAGTATTTCAATAGTTCATTAATTCCCTGTTGTAAAATAACAGTATATCTTTGTTACGGTTTGGGGGATGAAAAAAGTATTCGTTTGTGAAAATAGATTCAGACATTATCAAAATTGTTTTGTGATTTGTAACAATTATCTGTAAAAATTAATTCGTTGGCTTTTTTCATAGAATGTATACTTACGGAAAAATGGAATACATTTCAATCTTCAAAACATCCCCCATTATTTTGTATAACTTTATTGTCTGATAACTAACGAATCCCTTGTCGGAAAAAGATGTTCTATGTGAGTCGATGGAGTCGTAATGCATTTTTGAACCTTTTTCACTGTTTTACCATTTTTTCCACGTTTTAACGTCTTGAAACTTTTCCTCAAAGCTGAACAATCATCGTCTAAGATTTGACACCATTTTTTCAAATAGAATGAGAAAAGTATGCAATGTGTAATATGCTGCTTTTCTTCATCATGTTCACTACTGTTTTTTGAGTTTATGCCAACTGTTTGTCCAAGATATATAGTTTTTTTAAATGTTAAGGTTGACAATTCGAAATTCTAAATCGACGTGAAAATATTTTACTTTTAAAGATAATTATGATTGATTT
Organism: Acanthacorydalis orientalis; assembly: GCA_034766995.1. NCBI lineage: Eukaryota > Metazoa > Arthropoda > Insecta > Megaloptera > Corydalidae > Acanthacorydalis > Acanthacorydalis orientalis. The sequence goes on along the minus strand of CM068319.1, from coordinate 39,782,160 downwards.
AATTTAAAGGCACAAAATTATTTTTTACACCTAATGGAATTTGTTCTCTTCATGCTTGCAATTTTTTTATGCTAATCTTTACTAATTGATTATTAGCAACTTTGTTAACGATTGATAGATTTTTATATAATTTTTTCACATTTTTATTGCAACTCCATCATTCTGAGTGCATTCAAGTACAGAATAATCTAAAGCACATATTTTTCTCTACCTTAACGCTTTGAATATGATGTCATCGGTGTCAAAATATACATAAACTATTATCAAAATGATCAGTAATCAATTATTCAACATTTTGACTAGGAAAACGTTTTCAGTTTATGGAGAGTGAAAATTCGTTACTAAAAATTAATTTAATTACAGCATCGGAAACTATTGCTGTATGTGATAATTATTTAAATTATAATTTATATTTCCATACTTGTATCAATCTTCACATCTTAGAAACACGAATCGATTTTAGATTTAATCTGTAACTGAAATCTGGATAAAAAAGAATTCAAAAAATCCGAATATCTAATCAATAATTTCCTAGAGCACTCGTACAAAATATTCAGAGCACCAACTACCGTAATTAAGATAAATTGCATAGATCCAGAGATAAATGTGATTATAAATGTATGGACTGTCGATGGACGCGTACGGAATCGACAACGCGCTGATAATTCATCACCAATAATACCATCTGTGTGTGTGTGTGATTTTTTTTTTAAATGAATGATACGGGTAAAGCGTTCGCAATCGATCTCATCTCCTCTGTATTAACCGAGCCGGCGTCACTCGAATGTTTTGAAAGATGGCTGAGCAATTATGGAAGCGGCGGTGATCTTGTATCGAGTTACGATTCGCACCTAGATAAAATCGTATCGGTTCTAATTTAATAACAGACGAACACACATTCTATAATGCCGGTACACGACTTGTATCGATTGTGTCAATGAACGTTTACGAACCGACGCCACCCGGATTGCGGATGTATAGGGGTTCCGATAAAAGTTCGCGTTTTTTTTCTTATCTGATTTCATGATCTATTGGAAAACTCACTCTATAAAAGCTTTACATTTTAGTTTCACTCATCGTCATAGTGGTAAAAACTATTCGAATTAATAATAACCTGATTTGAAAAACGTACGTTCATCTCTTTGTCTTCACATTATAAGCAACGAAATACGGAATCACATTTTCTTTATTTTGATGATTTCTGAAAAACACTTACTGTACAAATGCCATCATCTCATCATTTACAATCTATCTTTCAATTTATGTTCTAGCACTAACATTTCGACTCTAATGAGCTCATTTTCTTAAAGATGAATAACACACATCTTCTTAAACCTCAAATAACACACATTATTGTTACCGCTGGTGATATTAGTTATCGACACGCCCTACAACCCCAAACAACCAACCAATCATTATCATTAACAGACTTTATTTCTTTAAACTTCTTTATTTAATTGAATTTTAGTTTAACGTTTCCTTATTTTAAGAAAATCGACTTATCTTCTAACTAGTATTACAAACTGCTATTAACTGATAAAAACTCAACTAACTAGGATACAAAATTCGATTTTTCGACTATTGAAGCCATTTTGTACCTCATAATATAAATTATCTGGGGAAAAAAATAAAATTAGATAATAAATGTCTATATCTTTATTCAAAAATGGATTAAAATATCATTCTAAATCATGTAGTCTTCTTTCTTATATTCCATAAAATATAATTTATTAATATTTGAAACCTTCTTGTAATCTTGTGTTTTCAAAAATACATTTTTTCACTCCACAAATCACTAAAAAAAATTTCTTACAAAAAACATTCAACAAATCATTATTTACCATATTTAATTGTTTTTAGACTTGGATTTTAATGACAATTCAGTCATTTATAAAGCACTAAAGCACAAAAAAATCTAGAATATAGATTTTTCTACACTTTAGTGGTTTAAAAAAATTGTATCACCATCGAAATGCGCTTAAGTAGGAATCAAAAAATGAGCAATACTGATTGATTGAACAATTCGATCAGGAAACAAGTTTTTGTCAAGAAAAAAGAATTCATTATTGAAATGGAATTATAGTTTCAGGATTGTGTTGTGGTAACTCTGTATGTTAAAATTATACAAGTTTTATAGTTTTTCGATAATTTTTCACAATAGATATTTAATTATCTCGATCTGTACGAAGTGCTTTTCCGATGTGCGCTCTAATTTCGGGCACGTTCAACAATCTATAACGAACCCACATCGATTCGTACACGTAATCCTTTATACGTTGACCTTGTGTGTGAATCTGACCTCAAGAATTTGTAAACCAATCAATAATAATGATTACGGCGCAACTGCTTATTTCGAACAACAGACTCGTATATAAACATGATAAATGTGTCCGATACAAATAAATAAATATGGTAAAAGAAAAAGGACGGACGTACGTGTACGCAACGACGAGAGACAGAGACGATCCGAATAATTATCGACACGTAACACAATACTGAAATTCATTTTAGACAAACTTGATATGCTGTTAATATCGATCGAGTTGTGTGAAATCAATACACTAAATCACCGGTCGATCGAAAACTCTTGCTCGTTACAACAACAACAGAAGCAATATGAGATATGTGAATGGGTCTCTCGGCGTGGAAAAAATATGTGAATTATACACACACGTACAGTGTGTTTCCTATCAGTGCCATTGAACTTGGATACATTTAGATATTTTGTACGGTGACCTTGCCTTGCTGCTGTTCATTCATGAATCGGTGGGGTTTTACGGGCGTGCACAGAAATTAGACGATTTAATTTGAATATCGGCGAATTCAACACTCAATCATAATAGATTTATCCAATTAATGTCCGTTTTTGTACGCAGATAATCTCAGCTTAATCGTATTACTTCAATCTGCAGCACTATGGCGAACATATTATTGTACGAAAAAAATATCTTAGTTAATATCTTGTTAACTCCATTCTGCATGATTTTTTTAATGAAACAATTTTTTTTTTGTAAAAAAATTAACTCTTCCGTTCTGGTGCGGTTAACTCAGCTGAATGCTTGTTTTTATTTACAAATATCCTTCTTTCTGTTATTCACAGAACACTGATATTCCTTGTTATCTTCTATTATTCGGTACTATCATTAAATCGTTTTAAAAAAATAATGATAGAAACCGCATTTTTTTTTATTCAATAAATGTCAATTTACTAATCGTCAAACGTTTACCATAAGAAATTCAAGTGACATTTTTAATTATATTTCTTTATTTTCTTGTAATACACATGATCTATTGATACTAATAGATGGTGTAAGGTTTAACTTTGATGATAAACTAATTAAAAATCCTTTCATAAATAGTAATTTTTTTCTTGTAGACTATTCCTTCATAAAAAGTAATTTTCATATACAATATTAATGGTAAACTGTGTTTACTGCACTGGCACAAAGAGTTTTAAATGGGTACTTAAATGGGCTAGGAGTGTTAAGAAAAAAATCTAGAGTAACTTTCAAAAAATTCGATTAACCGAATTATTCGATTGACCGAATAAAATATTTTATTGGAACTAATTGTTTTCTATAAGGACAACTTATGAAGACTCTTTATAGTCACTCATTTGTAAACACAAAAGCAAGAGTTAAAAATTAGAGATTGAAAATTATTTTTTGACAGACTTTCGTTTCATCCTGACCTCCACTTCTCAATCTATTATTTTGAAAGGTGTTTATTTGTTATCGTCGTACTGAAAACGTCATCATAAAAAATGTATTCAAAGAAATAATAATACAAATAATTACAGCGCACAGAAGATGTCTCGAGTCCAAGGCGTACGAGTCGGACGTAATTAAAAATAGTAATATTTACAATTCGTGTTCGTAGAGCGATAATTAAAACGAGAGAAATGAGACTAATTATCTCCAGTTAATAAATCATGCGAGTGTAAAAGACCAATCATCGAAATTACAATAATTCTAGTATCTGCCGCATATATTAACACTGAATTTCTTAAACGACTTATCTCCGATTCATCAAAAAGCAATTAAAGTCGCCTTTATAAATATGTATTTTCTAATAAACATTTTTTTTTCGTTTTTAATAATTAATCTGTCACCCAGCTAGTATTTTACGTATCAAGCTCATAAATGCCTCCTCACTCTTATTATCATTACATGCTGTCTTTACATAAAGACATAATTTTCATAAAATCGTTATGCTCGATGCTGCGTTATAAATATTCGATTAATTATAGAGGAACGAATCGGACTGTTATGTGTACAGGATGGACGAGAAACTGTCTCAGTTGTGATTGCTTCTTAATGTGGATTCTTCGTGTGGGAAACGTTTGTGAAACATTTTGACTCCACAAATCACAGAACTGTTTCCTCGTCAAAAATATTCAATAAATCATTTCAGCGTTGCTTAACCGTATCTCGGTGGTGATTATATTATCTATAAAACTACAAATTATAGAAAAAATGCTAAGAAATTCACAAAAATTAGATAAATACTAACAAAAATTACTTAAAATCATTTTAAAAATTACAATGTACTAGACGTATATGGAAAAAATTTTAAATCTTCATTAAAATGTACACAGAATCAATTTAAATACTTATGAACGATTTTAACAGACTGATGTAGTTTTTAGAGGACTGAATCTAAATTCACTTCTACACATTAAATCATTTTTCAATCTAGAAATTATAAAATAGTTTTCTGGTCAAAAATGTTCAATAAATTATTATTAATTACTGCTTGTACACATTTAGATAGCGGAGCCAACGTCTTCAAAGCGCCAAGGCATAGAAAAAAAAATATGCAAAAACTATCCTGTTTACACACATCTGCACACTGAAACACAATAAACTATGTTACATTTCTTGTTTCATTGTAAAAGTACATGTCATTATTAAAACAAAAACATGATATAGTAACGAGTTCGTACGTGAACCTATGTACCATATATTTGAAGCAAAACGAATATGATTTATATACAAGAAGTTAATGAACAATTCTGTATACATATATATATATATATATATATATATATATATATATATATATATATGATGTGTGTGTATGTAATTTAATGTATATAGTGTGTGTATGATGCTGCTGTTTTTGCCGGACACAAAGCATGCCAGATTATAGATAATAGATAATTATTCTTCGATAGAAACGATTTCTTCTCCATTGCTCCGCCATGGACAAACGTCAGTTGAAAAAATGACATTCGTTCAGTCAAAGTTGTCCGACTGAAATATCTTTGGGACGTCGGTGTGGAAACTAACGGCAATACAGGTGAGGATTCTGATCGATTGATCGAATCTGTCATCTGTATAGAAATCTTCTTCCAAACATCTTCTTCTAAAATTATGAACTTTATGTTCTATCTAAAGTTATGACTTTTCTTAACCCTCGCGCCTACTTTTCATACTTCTATGTGGATGCCTAAATTGAATTACCGATTTTTAAAAGTACGAAATTGATTTTTATACCTAATATAAGCATTAAATAAATTAAATTATCTCTTTCTGTCTCTCTCTCCCTCTCTTCTTATATATATATATATATATATATATATATATAAATATGACATATATATATATATATATATTATTTATATATATATATATATATATATATATATATATATATATATCTGTATATATTAAAATACTAAATAAAAAATAACATGACTTTTCTTAACCCCTGCGTCCCTTATTCATACTTCTATGTGGAAGCCTAAATTGAATCACCGATATTTAAAAGCACAGAATTGATTTTTATACCTAATATAAACATATAAATAAATTAAATTATATCTCTTCCTCTCTCTCCCTCCGTATATATATATATATATATATATATATATCTCAAATCATCTGAGATTTCTATTTATCAATAAAAAATATATTTTCTAATCGATATAAAAGATTGACTGATCAATTAGACAATGTACATTTCTGTTCGGAATCCCAGTCCGTGATTCTACAGAAATAGATATATAAAGTACAAAAGAGCAGAGGCAATCGATGCCGATACGAAAAGGCGGTACAGTGAAACCTCGGTCCAGATTTAAAACAATGATAATCTGTACAATTCATATTCATTCGACATATCGTATTGTCATATGCTAAAACGAATATAACGTATTGAAAGTGTAGTCTAAATATCCGACATTCGTTTCTGATGTCGAATCTGTATCCGTGTAACGCACGTACAAGAATTCAGCGAATTAATTTACTCGTACTGGAACGGCCTTGCGATTCAAGGATAATGAACCCGATTGTGAACTTAATCTCTCTATCTGTCGGGTCATTTTACGAAACAAAAAAAAAAATTAAAATGATTTGTTTGTATCATGGTACTCTGAAAAGGATTGAAACATCATCAGAAATCTATAAATTAGAATCACATATGATTGAACGAGTATTTTTAAAAAAAAAAGAACTTAGAAACAGATTCGTTCAGATAAATGAATAGAATATATAAACGTGTGTTAGTGAATCGGTGTGTGTTTTAGTTTTAAAGAATTGAAAATATAAACAAATGATTCTGTAATTCTGAATGTAAGATTGAATTCTAATCTCATATTGAAATCAATATCCGGTTCGGTGCTTTTAAAATCTACTCATTAATCGGTTGTATAGAGAGAGAGAGAGAGTTTAATTTATTCTTTGTTTTTTTTTAAAAAAAATCAGAATCCAAATCCGCAAGAAAACAAACATCTCATTACCAGCATCCGCACTCATTTCAACCCCTGTTTAAAAATCATCCTGCTTAGACACAGGGAGAAAACCAGACTAGACAACGCGCAGCTCTGGTTCGTTGTAAATATTTGCAACTAATGAAAACTATTTTGATTTTGACTCGCATAGAGCCGAGCCACGACGATAGATAAATAAATAAATGAGTTTGTCGGATGTAAAAAAATCTGATTAAGAACATAAATGTCTGTAATTATGTCCAGTGGCGTCTGGAATGACCTCGAAAAGGGGGCCGGTACCGTTCATTCGCGTTTCACACCTATAGCATTCGATCCATGGGCGTGTCTTTTGCCTAAAGCAAAATACGTGACCTATACCATAGAGATTGTTCGCCATGTATTTGATTACAAATTATATCTGGTATAAACAAGTCTTATTTGTAATCTAATAGAAATGACGGAGCACCGCTCGACCGTTTACATCATCTCCTCTTCATTTCATATATTTTTTTTTCGTTCGAACGTTCCTCTAATGAAATCTCCAATCAGAACACGACTCGGAAAAATATACATGTAATTGTGACGGCACTTTATATCTGTGTCATGTTTGTGAGGAGACTGTAAGAAAAATGATCATTGTAAGGTCAGGGATTAGAACCCACGGACTGAGGCAGAGACCGCAGCCCACGGCGTTATTAAGTACCATCGAATACTCGTGGATCTGGTTGAAATAATCCACGGACGTACGTATTTATTTTGATGTTATGACAAGCGGAGAGTAATTGTGGACAAGTGAATACGTACGTGTGGGTGCAGAAGATACAAGAACATGTAAAATCACAGGGGAAAAATGCACACGGTGTGTATGTGTTTTTTAACTTGTCGGATGTGGGTGTCGACTAGACAAAAAAAGATGCGAAATTTGTATTTTGAATGGCGTGAGAATAGATGTGACATGAAATATAGCGTTACGTGTCATTTGTCAACGTCATACTAAGAATTATTAATATTTTGGATAAGGAATATTTGTCAGAAACAGTGAGGAAGTTCCGTTCTAAATGAGACACGTTTTATAACATACATTTATTTGATTCGATATTTTTTTAAAATTCGATTTAAATTCAGTGAAATCGTCAGAAAATAATTTAATAACAAATTGTCAATGTTTCTGTAATTCAACTGATTTACATTTTCTTGTTAATTTTCGTCGTTTCGGGTCAACTGTCTGTTATCCACTAAATTTTATGACATACATTTATTTGATTCAATAATTTTTTTTAAATTTGATTTAAATTCAGCGAAATCATCAAATTATAACAATTCTTCAATGTTGTTATAGTTCAACCGATTTACATTTTCTTGTTAATCTTCGTCGCTTCAGATCAATTGACTGTTCTACACCATTACTTAACATCTTCTTGAGCACCGTAGTTAAGAACAGGCACTTAATTGATCCGAAAGGAAGGAGACCAACAGGATTGGATCACAGATAATAAAAGCATTGGATTATAGTTTTGGTTTACATTTCATAAAATATTAGTTATAAGCACATGCCGTCAAATCCGATGATCTTGCTGGCCAAACAGAATCTCTATTTTTCAAAAAAAAAATTGGTAAACACTCTTATAGCAGTCATGAACGTTCAAGCGATATGACTTGTAGCCCCATCTTTCTTAAATCGTGTAATATATGAAAATCGAACTAATTTTTGTGTCAGAAAGGTTATAATCACGTTAATGTATAAATCTGTATTAAATTTTGACATTTTCGTTGTCTTGTCGAAGAATGACTGTATAGATGAAAGTGTATACCGTACAGTAACTCCAGATTTGATGGTGTGTATCAAATCTGGAGATCTTCCTGCCCAAACAACATCTTAATTTTTAGAAATGGTATGGTTCGGAATGAGAGTACTTATAGTAGCCATAGATGCTGTAGCGGTATGACTTGTTGCTCTATCTGGTTGTAACCAAGTAATTTGTGGAAATCAATTAATTCTTGCATTATAAATGTTGTAATCACATTCTAGGCTACACGTCACAGCAACTTTAAGACGATTAATGTTTTTTTCTGATATTCTTACTGTTCTTCTAGACTATTGATGCTTTGAATTTAATATGAAACCAGTTTCCTCAAATTTCTGAATCCACATGTTTATATTATGAGTGGTTGGTACCTGATCATGACGTGAAGTGTTATAATGATTGTGAAATAGCCTTTGTACAGTTGTAGCAGACTCGCCATTTTTGTAAAATGATTTCACAGCAAATTCTCAATATACACTGGACCACTGCGCCATATTTAATTAATAGCCATGAATAACTAACAATGTGTCACACAATTTTACACTCTCACTTCAACCATAAGTGAATAAGCCTGTTTTTAAAGTTTCCTCCATTAGCGCATCCCTGTTCTTGCGATTCCGTTGACTCATTGTTCTGATATTCTTCATCCTTTGGAACTGTTTGAGTTTTTCTCTTCTCTTACTAGTTTTTGCATGTGAATCATCTTCGTGTAAATCATTAGCTATCTCTTAGTCCTGGTAAATCATTCAGATATTTATCTACCCACCTGTTTTTTATTCTGAATCATTTTATAGCTTGTTGATGTACCTAAGAACCAAACTAGTTTTGATAAATAAATACTGAACCATATCTGAACAATTAAAAATATAAAAACCGAAAATTATAACTTTATGTTAATTGTATTTTTAAATTTTTCTACGTATTCTAACTGCATAACAAACTTTTATAAAATAAAAACTATAATTAGAAAAGTATACTCTCAAACTTACACATACTATTTTTCATTCTATGAACGGCTAGTGTAGAAGAATAAATAGACAACGTATCGTTTATCATAAGCACTTATCATCAAACGATAATTTAATAAAATACATGATGGACCTGTCATGATACAAATGCCGCCAGTAATTTATTTTCAAGTCGACTCTGTATGGCTATGCTAATTTTCTCCGCTGCATTGACTCTTTTTAATCTCTTGCTGTACATTCATATCTAAAGCTTTTTCATATAAGTACATGCACGTACATGATATTCAGTCAACCTCTACATTATAGATGTTTAATATATTTTTATAAAGATTTATGGAGTTTATTAGGAACATTTTTATGTAAACTATTTTTCAAATAACAGATTTGTATAATAATATATAATAGACATTGTAGATTGATAAATATTAGATTGGTAAAAAAATAATTACGGTTTATGATCTTTCAATTCATATGCAAAACTGTAATTATTTTCCTACCAACCTACTACATGAAAATGTTTTATTTATCCATAGTGCACTGTTCATCTATGGTTAAATTCAAAAATATATTTTTAACTTCCTTACAAACTATGGAAAGTCTGATAACAGTGTTAAGTAATCAGTTATTATACATTCATTTCTTCTTAAGGCTTTGAACACTAAATCAATAAAAAATTAAAATATTATTCTAGATCTTGATTTGTCATCTGAAAGCACTTTAATCAAATTATTTAATTTTTCAAATGTATCAGTTGTACAAATAAATTCGGTGCCTTTTTTATAAAAAATTAAAAATGGAATACATTTAAATCCTGAAAACATCATTCATTATTTTGTATAACTACTCCATATGTTGGGTAACAGACGAATCTTTTTTCGAAAAAAATGGCAAATTTAAATCGATGAAGTTATAATGCATTTTCAAACTTCTTCCACTGCTCTAGTATTTTTTTTATATTTTATGCATCACAATACCTTCTCGATTTTTTTCTCATTTTAGAATCGAGTATGCCATAAAAAATATGTTTATATCTAAACCTTTCTACACTCATACTTTTTGATACTGTGGCTAAATTCGCTTTCACAAATAAATTTTCACTATCAAACCAGAGGATTCTTTTTACAACCGAAAGGTTTATGCATTGATTATTGACTATTTTTGATTTTTTATTATGTGGATTTTAAATATCAACTTGTTCAAAACACAGAAAAAGAAGAGAAAATGTAAAAATGAATCTTGAAAGAAATGTTTCTCTACCTAAAATCTCTGACAATTAAAATTATAAAAAATTAATTATTAAATATTTTTAATCAGATCTAAATCTTAGACAATTTAAAAACATGTTTTTTTTCATTTATTTTCAATTTATGAAGTTTAAACAGATCGTGATTAGTAACTGTGAAATATTTTGTAATTTTGGTATTTTTATAATTAATATTAGTCTCGTTCTCTCTCTCTCTCTATGTATATATATATATATATATATATATATATATATACACACGGTTGTTTATATTGACATTAATTATAACAAACTATTTCTGAAGAATAGTTTTTAATTGTAATTAAATAAAATCGACAAAAATACGATGCTGAAACACGGAACCGTCGTGTTGAACAAACAGAGCCTCTGCGCCGATTCTCTTCATTTCCGTGTATGTGAAATGTAAAATCAAATCAAATTGAATTCACGAATGTGTTCCGTTGTTGTCGGTCGTCACGCAGGCGTCTCGGAATGCCACAGAACAACAAGGGATCAGCCATAGGTCGACCTGTCAGAAATTACCAGTGACCTTTTCCGTTTACTGCAGAAGTCTTCACCGACTACCTCAGCAGGAGATTTGTGTGGCTGCGTTGTTGTACTTAATATAAAGTAAATTAAAAAAAAAATTTGTACATGTATGTATATATTAAAGGCGTACCTGGCCAGATAGAGCGGACAGTGCGCACGCAGTACGTTTGTTCTGCATAACGGATATTCATTTATTTATTTACAACAATAATTTATACGTTCAACGTTAAATCTTTGACACTGTTTCTAGCTGTTTGTGTCTCTGCGTGAATCGTCCGTGAGCATCTGTTCGTTTCGACGGTAATCAGATTAATTCAACAAAAAATTTACATGTAAACATTATAACAGTTATTAAAAGTAATCTTCCCGGAAACGTTGTATTTATGACCTTTGTACATTCTAAAGCCTTTTGAGTCGATCGTAGACAAGTGGTTGAAACATTAGACTGTCGATCAATGTGTCATGAATAATGAACAAGATTTGTAATAGGCATCACGTTTGATTCGAAAAACTATTGTTTTTTTTTAAGTAAAAAAAAGCAATTCTATATACTGAAATTTTATTAATTCTCCCGTTCCGGTGCGTTAAACTCAGCTGACCGCTTGTTTTTTTGTTTCAAACCATCCTTCTTGCTGTTATTTACATAACAATGATTTTCCCTGTTATCCTCTTTTATTCGGTACTGTCTCAAATTCTCTCTTTTATTTTGAAATCCACCTCAACATAGGTACCCATCCGTTGTTCAATAAATATCAGTTTAATGATTGTCAAACATTTGCTGCGAGGAGGTAGTTATATTTTTAATGATGTTTCTTTATTTTCTTGTAATACACATGTACTATTCATACTAATCGCTTGTGTAACGTTTGAATTTGATGTTCAACTAATTAAAAATCCTTCTATTCCTTCACAGATAGTAATTTTTATTAAAAATATTAACGGTAAACTGTGTTTACTGCACCGTAACGGAGAGTTAAAATGGGCTGGAAGTGTTAATTAGAAGATAGTCGATTATATTCCAGTATATAATCAAGGGGAGATAAAACCGAGACATATGAAACAATTTATAAAAAACATATTAGTGAATTTTAAATAAAAACAATGTTGAAACAATAAAATTCTATAATTTTTTGATCGAATTTCAAAACGAGTCTCAATTATGAAACCATGAAAAATTTCTCTAATACTTAAGGACCCTGCTCAGTTTAAGACTCGGAAAATTTGTCATTTTCCAACATTTTTTTAAGTAGAGGATGAAATCAAATTGTTTGATGGTTTTATAATTTATGTAACTATATTTAAATAAAATTTTACATCTATTTCTTTTTTATGTTTAAAATTTGCGTTGATATCTGTAAATAAATATAATTTGATAAAATTCTCATACCTCCACGTCGGTGTGGAAATCTCTCAGACAAATTGAACTATAACAAAAAAATGATTTTTATACTCCTTAATGAGTCCTTAATTGCATAAACTTTGGGCATTAGAAAATCATTTTCATCAAAATGGCGGCATATAGAAGAAGAAAGCGTTTTTTTAAAGGACATTTTACGGATTTTTCATGGTAAAAAATAGAAATAGTAAACATACATATACCATAGTAATTTATATAGTAGATACACTTAATTGAAAGGTGTATACCAAATTTTAAGTCAATCGGATAATTAGTTCTACAGTTATTAGTTTTACATATATTAGTTCTACAGTTGACTTAATTCAGTTTCACAATTTTTTTTAGTCCACATACCATAAAATTGTTCAATGAATCAATCATTCAATAAATTATTTATACATTGGCACTTTGATGATGAGGGCATCTCCATAAATGCGTATAAACAACAATAAGAAATGATTTACAGAACATTTTTAATAAAAAAAATATTGTTCACTATTCTTCACTTTTTATTCGTTTTTTTGCTTCTCTTTTCATTTGTTTGTTTTATTTTTACTCACTGTTCCACTCTTTAAGCAGTTTAATAGTAATTTACTTCAGACAAAAGAAAAATAAAAATATCAAATCATATAAAATTGAAAATTGTGATACTAGAAGATCGGTAGTGAATATTTATATTTGGTTTTAATCCTTGAATTCTTTTTTCACTTAACAAACCAGCTTCTTTTCAATTTTTTCTGTACATTAACTCTGTTAAAATGATGGTATTGTCATAGAAATATGTAAAATCTCAAAATTAAATAATTAAGTGGATCATTTGTCTGATATTCCAATTTCCTTATCACAGAATCTCGATTATAAACTTTTCATTTCGATCGACAATAAAATTCAATTAAATACGTTTTTATATTCCGGACAAGCTCGATATTCACAATCTAACAAAGGAATCGAATTACAAAACTGATCCATACACATCACTTCAAAGTTGATTCGACGATTCGTCTCCGGGATGTCTCGTTACGCCACTGGAATCCAATCAACTATAAACATTATAAAAAAAGGTTCTGTCTCGGGCTATTTGTTTTCTGCTGTAAGGTCAGTATTTAAATCAGTGTAACATGTTAATACAAGAGCAAACTTGGTTCTCACACAAATAACACTCGCGTCATTACGTCGGACGAGTAAGGGAGGGAGGGAAGGAGTGAGGGGGGCTCTGGTCGCACGACTAACGGATATGCAGATTAAACGACAGTTTTCAATAGATATCGATAGATGATCTTTTTTCCAGATCATTGTGATCTGTATTCGAACGTCTGTTCATAAATATACGTGTGTTGAGAACTTGTTACCAAGTGGAAAGATTAATACACTTCGTATATATATATATATATATATATTTGTGTACAGACGATGGAATGTTATTTGGATTGTGCATTTCTGTTGTCAATATGCTAATTCCGCTCTGTTTAAAAAATCTGATCATTGAATATTTATGAATTTGTTAGTTTTTTTTATTTATATCTTTTATTTATCTAAGAATATGAAAGCAGAGGCGGATTTGAACATTGAGAGCTTTATATTATATCGTTTTAAAAGATATTAAACTCAGATTTTATTGACATGTATTTTACTTCAATATATTAAAGATTATTAAATAAAATCTATTATTGGTTAATAATTATCTTCGAATTCTACAGACGTGCAGTCATTTCTTGGCCAATACTGAATTTATTTTCAAATTGATAGATGCTATATCCGATTTTGGTTCTTAAAATGTTTGATGATGATCTGTAATACTGGGTATCATATAGGTATAGCAATACATGGTTGAAGAATCGACAATTATCGTAGCTGAGTAACAAAATAGTTTTGATTGTAACTTAATTCACTTTCACAAATTAATTATTTTTTCATACCACACATTTTTTTCCAAACCAAACCACCCTCACCACATCTAATTTAATGTGTTTTGTGGGATGAAAAAATAAAAAGAATTCATTTGTAAAAGTAGCTGAGTAAATCGTCAACAACTTAATCAAAATGAGTCAAAGAACTTAATTAAAAAATTCTTTTTATAGTATATTGCTTTTTTAAATGAGAAATGTTGAATAGAGGCACAATTATGTCGCAAAACTTATAATTTGTTATCAATCAACGATATATAACAAGATATGGTAAGCAGAAAGTACAAATTGAATTTAAACAGTTTGAAAAAATAATAAATTTCTTTCTTGTTATTTTAAGACCGCTTATATAGTTAAAAAAACCGAGGAAAGAGAAAATTAATAATGAATTCTCTTTTTTGTCCCTCAAGTCAAAAAAATCCATTCAACTTTTTTAAATAAATCATTATTTGTCATTTTTGATAGTTAATTAAATCATCATCGTCAGAGTGCTAAGGTGCAGAAAAATCTAAAATTTTCTTCAGTTTTTTGTGATGAAAAATGAATTCATTTTTAAAAATCAAGTGTATATATATATATTAACTAATCTTTTCATTAAATGATTTAATGTTTTATGAATGTATAGAAAGTCTATAATTTATTGAACACAATTCTGATCAGAAAATATTTTAATTTAAAACAGAGTTGTGATTGATTCAATTTAAATGGATTTAATTAATTTTCACGCTTGATATTTTCTTTTCTATTTCCTTACAAACGATTCGAAATCTCCAAATCCACTTCAATTTCTAGTTCAAGACTCTACTGTTGTTTCAATGTGCACTTATTAAAATTAACATTAAACGAACCTGCACACTCTAATAATTTCCAATCAGTTCACGTACCCATCGAATATTTCCTGCATGAAGAAAAAAGAAACGTATCCAATAATTAAATATAATACAAATTATTAATTAAAATCACGTATTATCTATCATGTAGGTCTTTAACGAAATTCCCATATGCTGTAATGCGAATACCGTTTCCGCCTGTAATTTTTTCCTTAATTATTTTAATAACGATCCACGTACTAAATCCGTCGAACAACAATCACGAAATTTTAATCAGTGCGCTTAATCGATTCAATGAAACGATACACGCAGAGGTCGAAATGTTAAAAACGACGCGCCGGATTCTTCTTTTTTCTTAGTGATCTGATGGATCAATGTTTTGTTCATCGGACGAATAAAGAATTAATATCGATTTAGTCGACCTATTGATCAAATATTTAATATAGGTATAATTATTGCAATTATATTTGTTTTAGCTTTTTGTACGATTTTTTAATCGAGTTTTTTATTATTCTTTAAAGGTAGTTTTTAATATTAAGTCGTTTGTTAGTTTGAAATTTGATTGCCGTGTCGAAATCTATCAACTGGAAATATTAATTCGTTATAATTATATTAATTCTTTAAAATATATAATCTATATGTATTCCAATCATTAACTGTTTAAAAATCTTGCATTATGTCTTCAGTATCTCATTCAGAAAAAGATTAAATAAAAAGAATTCTAAATTTGATTTTTCCAGCCATTATAAAGTTATGCAATTATCAAAATTTGAAAAAAGTGAAAAAATTAAATATCCACATATCAAAACTGGAATTTTGATTTTTTTAGTTAGTGAATTTTCAAAATTTGTTACATTTTTAATCAAGTTCAAGTGGAATAAAGTGTAACAAGTTCATTCTATCTACAGTTTTTCTCTGATTGAAAACTTCCATATTTTTTTCATCTGAAATATTAATTATAGATTTAAAAATATGTTCATTAACGAAATAAGTACATTTTTGAACTGAAATATATTTTTTGCAGTTTTAACTCAGATGGAGAATATTTTAAATTTCTCTAAAATCAATAATTGTTTATAAAAGACATATTTTTTGATATATGAACATTTTTTTGATGATAATTATTTATTTTCGATATATTCAATTGATTTATAATGAAAAAGTTTAATAATTCCAACTTTCAATTTTTGACCTAAAAAAATCGACGACCTACAGTATGTAAAATTTGATGAAAAATCATAATTTTTCAAAACTAATTATTTCGATCTAAAGTCATAAGTTTATTAAAAAAAATGATAAATCAATAATGTAAAGTGTATTATTAACTTTTAATTTGGTATAAAATGATTATAATTTATCATTTTTTTAAAATCATAGTTTTTAACTCAAAAATTGCTCTCTGATGTTGATTGTGTCTATAGTTTTTCTCTAATAGAAACCTTGTATATTTTAATCATCTAAAATATTACTTATAGACTGAAAAATATATTTATCAACCAAACAAGTACAGTTTTGAGATGAAATATATTTTTTACAGCTTTAAAATAGATAGAAAATATTTAATTTTTTTGAAAAGAAATGAAATTTATATAATTATAACAGTAAGAGGAAAAGATGCAAACTGTACCGATTCTTTAATACTTAAATAGATTTATACATCATCATTATTTGAAAGATTTCGATTTTTTGATTCAATGTATAAATTTTCATCTCAATAATCGATTCTTGCTATTCATCTTTTTCGATTTATGAAAGAGTTATGATAAAAAATAAAGAAACAGTCATCACACATCTGCTGTACCAATATAAATAAAATCCGCAAAATGCAGATACCGCTATTAAACTTTTTTTAAAGAAAAAGTTGCGAATGCTTCATTCGGTTCATCGGTTAAAAAAATCAACGATAATTCTTCCAAGTATAGATTGTTGTACGAACAATAAAGAAGCGGGCGAAAAAATCTGTTTGAAATTCATTTGTATTTTTACTGGCCTCGATTAGAAAACAGACAAGATTCCTCTCGCGCCGAACGTGTTCGCATACACACGTCCTCGCATGTACAATACTTAGATATTAGAATTCCTCCGCGGATGAAATGAAACACACTGCCGCCACATTCCGTACGGAACAATTTTTTTCCACCCATATACACACACAACGTGTCCAGGAGACTCGACCGTAAATGGTCAACACTTTAAGGCAATTACTTTATTATACGAACTTTCACACAATGAACGCCGCTTTGAAAACACCCGCGTTATTGTGTGATAGAGTATCGATGTTCGTGTAGTATCAACTATTGTTAAACGTCGAGATGCTAATGAAATAGAATTAACATTGCAGATCGAACATGAAACGGACAATTGTACACTCTTAGACGGTTAATGCGAGTGTCCGTTGTTCAACGGTTGTTTAGTATTGTGCACAATTGTAATTTAATTAATAGGACAGCAGTTTAAAAAGTAAATCGACGTTCGTGAAATAAAAATTCTATATACAGGATTTTTAAGATGCTTTCTCTATAAAACCTCTAATAATTTCTATGCACTTAGTCCAACGTCTACTGGATATCGTTCTGGAAGATTTTGGTCTTTTTCACAGCTACTTCTGCACCATAATAATAACTTTGTCATCAAAAATAAACTTTCATCTTCACAACTCTTTTTTAATGACCCGAAAAAATAAAACTCAGTTTGTAATAAATCAGAACTATATGATAAATGGTTAAGAAAACTAAAACATAGATATTAAATACACTACTTTGTTTTATTATCCGACGATTACTGATGTTTCCATATTAAAAATGTCCTCTTATTCTTTGGTTCTTAATAATGGTCACATATCTCATCGACTGAACGATACAGAAACGAATTCTTTTCACTCTATAAAGAGACGAACTTAATTTTTTTAAAAATAGAATCACACCCTTAGAAAGTTTCCCACATCTTTTGGATTTAATTTTTAGTTTCAGTTCCTGCAAAAGTTCACAATAGACCTCATTATTTATTGTTTCGTCTTTAGATGTGAAATGAATCAAAATTATATCTTCCATGTCTCAAAAAATTTTCATCGTCAATTTATCTGCAGGATAATGTGTTTTAAATTTTTTTTACAGCTGATGATTACGGACATTTCCATATTAAACATTTCCTCTTACTCTTTATTCTTAATGATTGACACAAGTATCAACTATAACTAAACGAGTCAGAAACGAATTTCCTTCAATCTATAATTAATTGAACTTCAATCAATTATAATTGAACCCATAATAACTCAATCCCAAGAGACGAAGGAAATTTTGTAAGGATATAATTCTACTCGAAGAGAACACTCCGCCTTACTGAGCCGATAAAACTAGTCAATATATTCAAGATCTTAGTTTTGAGCTCCTGTAGAACTCATCATATAGTATTAGCTTAGCATGAAGTGATTTTCACATTTTTAGATTATTAAAAGAAGAGTTGGAACGATATAGATGAGGATGTCATTAAAACAGTGCAATTATGACAACACAAAAGATTAAAAAGTTCATTCTAGATCAGAATCCAGAAACTAATCAATTGTTGGATTGTATGCATAGAAGTTTAGGAGATTTTTGTAGAGAAATGACTTTAACAAAACGGCTGTAGCTAGAATAACAGCTTTTATTGTTTAAATTCCTTTTTATTTTTTTTTTAGAATATTATGTGCGTATGACTTAATTTTCAATAATTTGAACACAAATTTTCTTAATATACATATATTTTATGTATATAGAATATTAAAAACAATAATAGTGATGGTTTTCTCATGCAAATTAATTAATATCGCACTGATTATACTAAAAGCATACAAAGATAAAATGAAATTCAATAATCGAACTACATGTTTAAATTCCGACAAAAATCCATCATATCGAATATTCCGTGCGATCTGATTTTACTGTAGCAGTCTATGGTTGTGTTATGGTATCTTTTAAACGAGGAAGAATTCGCCAAATCATGGCGCTTAATAAGATTTACCATCTTCGTCGTTATTTATATAAGAGGTTTAAAAACTCGAAGGAAAAAAGTCAAAGTCTTGTACAAACGGTCATTGTTCTCGCTACGGTATTATATTTTTGTCATCCTGTATATGTGTTACGATTGTATTAGGTTTTGTGGTTCTGTTAGAATTCATTTATTTTTATTTAGACTTAGAGAATTTGTAAGAGATATGTGGATTGTTGTTTATCAGTTGAACGAAATCGATACTGTCGAGTTTTGAAATAGTTATCACGCTGTATATATATATATATATATATATATATATATATATATGTACGATATGTACAAATTGTTTATTGTATTGTATTATAAGTCCAGTCGTGATTTTTCAAAATATTTCTTTTGATGAGCGAGAAGGATATTCTTTAAAAAATAATTAGTTGTTTTAATAATTGATTTGAGCAGCTGGATAATAAAAAAGAGAATGTTGGAAGAATATTTTTTATTTCATCACTTCAACTCGATTTATCATTGAATAGGAATTATTAACAAAAGAAAAGTGTGTTAAATGCGAAACATTAACATTTTTTAGGTTTGAATCGTACTGAGAATTTTCAGATTCACAAAAAATTATTTATTTTGTATAAAATAGATATTTTTAGATATATAAATATTTTTTCGGTAGTAATAATTTATTTTCGATATATTTAATTGATATATGATCGAAGAGTATCATAATTCCAACTTTCAATTTTTGACCTAAAAAAATCGACGACCTACAGTATGTAAAATTTGATGAGAAACCATGATTTTTCAAAAGTAATTATTTCGATCTAAAATCATAAGTTTATTATAAAAAAATGATAAATCACTAGTGTAAAGTATATTTTTTACATTTTATTTGGTATAAAATGATGATAAACAGCTATTGTTTAAAATCGTTGTTTTCAACACCAAAATCTCTCTCTGAAGTTCATTCTGTCTACAGTTTTTCTCTGATGGAAGACTTACATATTTTTTTCATCTGAAATATTAATTATAGATTTTAAAATATGCTCATTAAGGAAACAAGTACATTTTTCAACTAAAATATATTTTTTTACAGCTTTAAATCAGATGGAAAATATTTTAAATTTCTCTAAAATCAATAATTGTTTATAAAAGACATATTTTTTGATATACAAACATTTTTTTGATGATAATTATTTATTTTCGATATATTTAATTGATTTATAATGAAAAAGTTTAATAATTCCAACTTTCAATTTTTGACCTAAAAAATTCGACGACCTACAGTATGTAAAATTTGATGAAAAACCATGATTTTTCAAAATTAATTATTTCGATCTAAAATCATAAATTTATTATAAAAAATAATAAATCATTAGTGAAAAGTATATTTTTTACATTTTATTTCGTATAAAATGATGATAAACAGCTATTGTTTAAAATCATTGTTTTTAACACCAAAATCTCTCTCTGAAGTTCATTCTCTCCACAGTTTTTCTCTGATGGAAGACTTGAATATTTTTTTCATCTGAAATATTAATTATACATTTAAAAATATGTTCATTAACGAAATAAGTGCATTTTTGAACAAAAATATATTTTTTACCGCTTTAAATCAGATGGAGAATATTTTAAATTTCTCTAAAATCAATAATTGTTTATAAAAGACATATTTTTTGATATATGAACATTTTTTTGATGATAATTATTTATTTTTGATATATTCAATTGATTTATAATGAAAAAGTTTAATAATTCCAACTTTCAATTTTTGACCTAAAAAAATCGACGACCTACAGTATGTAAAATTTGATGAAGAATCATGATTTTTCAAAAGTAATTATTTCGATCTAAAATCATAAGTTTAGTATAAAAAATAATAAATCATTAGTGTAAAGTATATTTTTTACTTTTATTTTTGTATAAAATTGTAATAAACAGCCATTGTTTAAAATCATGGTTTTTAACACAAAAATTTCTCTCTAAATTTCATTCTGTCTTCAGATTTTCTTTGATGGAAAACTTGCACATTTTTTTATCTGAAATATTACTTGTAGACTGAAAAATATATTTGTCAACCAAATAAGTACAGTTTTCAACTAAAATATATTTTTTACGGCTTTAAAAAAGATAGAGAATATTTTAAAATTATCTAAAGTCCTTTTTTCTGTATAAGAGATATATTTTTTGATATATAAACATTTTTTTAATGATAATTATTTATTTTCGGTGCATTTAATTGATTTATAATAAAAGAGATAATTAATTCTAACTTTTTATTTGTAACCTAAAAAAATCGTCGACCTACAGTACATAAAATTTGACGAGAAACCATAATTTTTCAAAACAAATTATTTCGATCGAAAACCATAAATTTATTATAAAAAATGATAAATCAATATTGCAATATTGTGTATTTTTTACTTTTGATTTGGTGTAAAATGTTGATAAATAGCCATTGTTTAAAATAGTTATTTTTGAAACATTGATTTTTCAATAAAATATATTCTATTATATAATTAATTTATTATCAATTATTTAATATTTTTGTTCAAAGATTTTTTATGATTTTCATTGGAGTGAAAATAGCTTTATTTAATTGAATTAAACTACAGTTACGGATATTTTATTGTAGATTTTTATATATAAAATATTTAAATGAATTATTTTAAAAATATACATTTATTTGTAATCAAAAAACTCGCTATAAATAAA
This sequence comes from Acanthacorydalis orientalis, assembly GCA_034766995.1. Lineage (NCBI taxonomy): Eukaryota > Metazoa > Arthropoda > Insecta > Megaloptera > Corydalidae > Acanthacorydalis > Acanthacorydalis orientalis. The sequence goes on along the minus strand of CM068319.1, from coordinate 39,760,069 downwards.
AATGTTTAAGGTTTCAATACGATTGTGCACACAGTTTCACGTTTATCTACTCGCTGATAGATGGCGACACAATATCTGTTTCCAAGCACAATATTTCAGAAATTTCAATGAAACAATACTGAAAACTATAAAAAAAAACTGTGCTTGTTGAATACTAGACGGCAGTTTTGGTTGCATATTCTTGCGTTATTGTTATAACACTAAACAAACTTAAAATTAAATTCCTCAAATCAGTTTACATATCTGCTGTTATGTATTCATGATTGAATTCGAAATATATTTAGACATGTATTTCAGTTAAACCCATTGTTTTATTGTCAATTTATATTAAATATTCTTAATAGAATTTTTAATCTACTAATTTGTGTTTAAATTCGATAATTGTGTCTCTGAACTGACTTAAAATATTTGAAAAGTGAAATATATATTCAAATCGAGCTTCAATATATACCTGGTTTTTAGATTTATTTGTCATATATCTATAAAATAATATATGATATTTAAAACTATACATTAATTTCAATTTTTATTGCGATTTAATTAATTTGATTAGAGAATTTATAATTGTCTCAATATTAATGAATCAGTACTCGCGAACCTCACTCTAGCTTCAATATTTAGCGGTATTTTAGACTTATTTATCATATATCTATAAAATAATATATGATACTTAAAATATAAAATAATTAAAATTTTTATTGCCATGTAATTAATTTGATTAGAGAATTTATAACTGTCTCAATAGTAATTCGTCAGTACTCACGAACCTCACTCTAGCTTCAATATTTACCTGTTTTTTTAAACTTATTTGTCATATATCCATAAAACAATATATGATATTTAAAACTACGCAATAATTACAATTTTTATTGCCATGTAATTAATTTGGTTAAAGAATTTATAACTAACTCAATATTAATTCACATTCATAAATCAATTTTATCCAAAAATCATAAAAAAAATAATTAATTTGTGCAAGTTTTTTTCCTATAAAAATATTTTGTATGAAAAAATTCAATTTCTTATCATGTCTCAGTCATATCGTAACTATTGATTAAATATTGACTGATCGTTTAGTGGAAATGTTCGTAGGTAATTGAAAAATATATTAAACTTTTCCATCTTAACAATTATTTACAAATCGACTCTTTTTTCTGAAAAATCTGATTGTGTTACACCTTTACACTTTGAAGATGATGGAATAACCAGGAATAATAATAAGGAATGATCAAAAATTGTCAATGATAATTTATTGAACATTTCTGACTGAAAAATGTTTATTGTTTATTGAATGACAAGAAAATCCATTTGTGAAAATGGATTTAATCACAGTATCAGAATTGTACTGTTAACAATTTTTCCCACAATTCTCTTTATTCAAGTTCAACATTATCTCTCATTAAATAATGATATCAATTGAAATCCATGAAATCATTTCAATTTCACTGATTAAAAAATCGATCAAACTAATTCGCGTCGATTCAACGAAACGTTCAATCAAAAATCAACCCTGATAAGAAATATTTCAATTTTCCGCATGCTCCACTAGATACGATAATTATAATTTTCAATCAATTAATTTTCAATCAATAAAAAGTCGTGTATTTTTTAATTCAATCGAAAACAATTAAAACTCGAATCGATATATTCTGTAAATATACCAATAAAATAGTTCATAACTATAATGAGGATGTCGTTAAAACAGAACTTTTATTCTTTCTGAGAACACGGATTGAATGGAAACTGTTAATATTTTTGTATCGAATGTCTTTACTTTGAAATCAGTCGTTCGCTTAATTTATAATTAAATTGTGTGACATTTAATTACACTCGATAACAAAATAACGTGTTTTTGTCGTTTTAACAAATAGCTTTACTAGAAGATATAGCTCTATTGTATTTTAAAACCGTATTTTTTGTTATTTAATTGCTGAATTTATTGCAGTCGTTGAGAAATTTAATTAATGTAATTCAATATAACTATATTAAATCGATTAATTGTGCTAATTTTCGAATAAAAAAGATTTCAGTTTAATCTACGATCAGGTTTGGATTTTATATTCAACTACAGGGGTTTGAATCAACTTCGACCGATTTTTTTTAATAAAATAATTTTAATAATTTTTTTATAGATCGTTTAGTTAACTCGTGGGCATTAGGTATGAAAAATGATGTTTTCCAAATGGCTGCGTCTGAAATATGGGCTCTTTTTCATGAGTTTTCAGGACATTTCTGGTGTTATTTGAATGGTTTCTTGTTGAATATTGTAGTTGTTAACTTGTTAAATTATTAATGGATTGTTAGCATAAACCCTTTCTTTTAAGTAGCCTTTAAGAAAAAATCTGGTGCATTCAATCAGATGCACGAGGTAAACCACTCGATATGATTAAATTTTGAAATTATTTGGCCAATAGATGCATCTAACAAAATTTGGATCGCAGCACTAGCTGTGTGCGATGTGGTATCGTCGTCTTCGAATCACATGTGGTGTAGAACTTGTTCATTAATTTCAGACAGAAAGAAGTTTTTGAGCATCGAACGATATCGTTTACCAATAAAAACATTTCCATTAGAACCTTCAAAAAAATAGTTCAATGGTGCCACCAGCCCAAATTTCACACCAAAATGTCACTCTATAAAAGTGGAGGTCGTTCATAGATCAATAATGGGTTTTCCGGTCTCCAATAACGGCTGTTTTGTTTCTTTACACATCCATGCATGCCGAAATGAGCTTCGTCACTCATGATTACAAAATTGTTTTCATTGACTTTATTTTTATTTCAGAAATTTCGCGATTTTACAGATATATTTAAAATACTTTAAATACTTTACAATATATTACTGTGGATTTAAAAAATATTTTCGACACTCACTTCAACTCGAACTTGACAAATATTGATAAATAAAAACCGATATCAATAAAATAAATATTGAAATATAAATAAATAAATGCTTTTTAGTGACTTTATTTATATTTCCCACATTTCGCGATTTCGCAGATATATTTTTTATTTTATTTACTTAACATGTGTTAATTTACAATGATTCACAGCTTTAATATTACAACGACAAATGTTTGTCAGAAATATATTTTTCTGGAAACTGCAATTGATTATCGGAAGTGAGAAAACCAAAATATTCAAGGACAAAATCTCAAATTATAGGCCAAATCGTACTTTAAATTTATTTTAAAAAGAAATCACTTCTCTAAAGTTTATTTTTCTATCTTAACTCTCATCGAATTACTGTTTAGTTAATTATAAGTTCAAATTAATTTTTCTTCCTGTATTTTTCTTTAAAAAAAACATTGTTTAATAAAAGAAGTTTGACAAGTGTTCTTCTCTATAAATATATTTTAACATCTGTACTGTCTACCACAATCGAGAATACGCTTCAAAAAGTGTTCCTATTCATAAAAACTAAACATTTCGCACAGATATTCCTCATAAGAAAAAAAAAATCGAACGACTGGAATTCGGCAGAACATTTACATTTCTCCTACATTCGAATCTTCCTCACAGGCGTCCGACTCGCACACACAATACATCTAGGTCTTTTTTTCGGTAGTGAATCGAATGTCAGCATCTAGTTAAGACAGGTGCGGAAAAAAATTACAGTTTTCAAGAAACGTCGAGCCGAAAAATGCGGAACTTCGCCTCGAGTGCTGCTTTTTCAGACATTCGACGTCAAACTGTCTGTCAGAAGTCATTTGGTCGGTCCGTTTTTTCATTCGACTTAGACGTATGATAATTAGAAGAAGCCGTTCTTCATTTCGGGTTTAATTCTCTGTTTATTTTTTTTTCTTATGGATATGAAATAGATTGATGGTGTGTTTTGTACAAGTGTATATATATATATATATATATATATACATATATATGTGTGTGTGTGTGTGTTATGATTGCATGTATGTAAATTTTCGGATGGGTTAAAAAGAGTAATCATCCAAGTACGGAATCGAAGTATATAAATCAATTCGTACGATCGCCAGTCATATTGGAACGTTACGGATTTTTGACAATGACATCTACATTATCAGCATATTACAATCTACCTGCGGGTCACGAGTTTGACCCCCGCGCTCGAGGCGAGCACGTCGTGCCGCCTAAACCACACCTTGTCTGACCACTGGTCTCCAGATGCCATGCTACCTGAGAGGCGATTAGACAATACACTGAAACGGTACTCGACTGTTATTATGAAAATACAACCGTTGAATGTTTAGTAGATCTGCACGATTTCTTCGATACACATACGGACCTTATATACAGTACGATTCCTAATCAGTGTCTATGAACAGGGACACTGAAGTCTTTTCTGGGTTGTGTTACACAGTTCAGATATTTATATTTCTGTATAAATTAAACGGTACAGTTTTAAATATGTCGATAATGAGACGGTCACGAAACGATACGAGAGCAACACATTCCTCGTAATATATTATCTGATATCTATATTGTTTGAATATTATAATTATTGGCCGGTGTAGATCTAGCCAATATCGTTATCTCCGTGTGGGTAGTGACAAATTGTTAACAACAATTGTCGAGTAACGTAAGACGCCTAATCGTAATTCGATCAATGGTTCACCTCTTGTTCATCGGATCGAAATATTTTACAAATGTATTTGTTTATTGTCTTCATGAGACATTTGCATACGCGGATATTGTAAAATGATTAGAATAAATCTATGTATCGATTTTTTATATCGGAATTTATATTTTATACAAGAACAGTTTAAATCTATTTCTCTTTAGAGATTTTATAGTTAGAATGTGGATCACTGTTATATATCCTTAATAGAACCAGAAATTTGAATTTGGATTGGAATAAAATTTTCATGGCTAATAGAAAAAAGAAATCTTGAATTTCATACTTCTCTGTCGTGTGTGTCTAATGTAATTAATTTAAGTTAAGTAATAATGGATTTGAACTGATAAAGTACTTACTTCTTAGTTATTTTAAAAATCTTGAATAAAAATGTATACAAGATATTAAATTTTATATGTTTTTCGACGTTGTCTCGATGATCTTCTTTCTTTTAAACCAGTTAAGTTTTCTGTTCTTCGCTTATAATTTTAGTGAGAATGATATCCTTGGATGTTGAAGACTACTCTATCACTGTTTCACTGTGTCACAAAAAGTCTTTAAAATCTACCATAGGATGCCATTCGTTCTAAAACTAGTATCGGAGAACAGACAAATATCTGATCCAAAAGAACAGAGACAACGAGCAGGGGCGGAATTACCCAACTGGAGAACTTTGGTGGTAAAATTTATGGGATCTTCAAAATTTATCTGACTACCAAAAAAAAAACAACTTTGTGTACAAATATATTTTATAACTTTTGTCTTTATACCTACAACTTTATTCTATTAACAAATAATTTACATCAAAATAAAATATTCTGAATTATTTCTTAACTTTCAACTCTGTAAAACTGAAACCGTACATTTTCTTTAGAGTAAATAAATTAAATAAATTCTGAGTTGATTTTTGTCGAGCAAACTCATCAATTATTTTCAAAGTATCGTTATTTTTAAATATTTCTTATTCGATATACAAAAGCGTCATACTATTTAGTCTTTCCTCGGATATTGTATTTTGAAAACAGTTTTTCACTCTTTTTAACGTTGAGAACATTCTTCCATATTATTAAAAATAAAGATTAAATGTTTAATTTTTCGAATATAACATTTCAATTTCAAATTTTGGCATAAGAAGCTAATGGCTTTTATAAATAAACGTTTCACTATTCTATTAGGCCAGTAAAAAAATAATTGCGATTTATAACCTTTAAATTCATATACATTACCGCAATTATTTTCCTACCGACTTAATATAAACCTGAAAAAAATTCTGATCAAAAATGTTCAATAATTGATTAATCAGGCGATCAAATGCTCAGTAATAATTTATTGATCAGTTTGGATTAGAACATGTTTTTCTGATTAATGGGATGAAAATGGAACTGATTTGTGAAGAACTGAGTTTTTTATAGAGATTTCACTCTATTAATGATATTAAGAAAAGATTTCTGTCATAAGTAAAGATATCATCTTACTTTCTTATAAGAAAAAACGCGTATATTTACTGTACAGATCATTCATTTCGAACGATTGTTTGTGTTGATAAAATGTTAATCACTTCGTGTAAATGCTAGACAGGAAAGGCAGTAGCGTGGGCATCATATCTACCTGTTCGTTCAGCATCGTACTCTTTAAGAATTATTTCATATTTAATTTCGTACGATCCTTTGAGTTGATACGAAAGATTTAAATAGTGTGTCTGTGCGTCGTGTACATTAGCTTACAAATGATTCTGCATAAAATATGTCCGGGTATACCGGGTGATTCACTTTTAATACGTATATCGTCGTTATCAGCGATCGTGTACGCAACTCAGAAGTTGTCATGTACTTCATATGTAAGTGGGTGTAATAATCATCGTATTATAAATACACACATATAAATAGAGGACTGGTAACAATAGATAAGTGCTTTAGAATAACATTAAATCGTACTGAATGTATGTAGAATGTGGTTTTCAGAGAACAGTTGTGTCAATTTTTTACACACACTGTCGATTTACCGCTTCGCAAACAAATATTTATGTGTTAATTTATGATAGAAACAGTCGCTTGAGAAAGTGTTGATAGTTTAAAAAATAAAAAAAAATTATACAAGTGTATAAATTAATTCAGTGCCTTTTTTATAGAAAAAATATATGTTGATGGAAAAATGGAATACATTTCAATTCTTAAAATATCTTCTATTATTTGATATAACTTCGCTCCATAACTGACGAAACTCTTGTCGACTTCTTGCACTGATCTAGCATTTGCCTGTTTTGTAAATCACAACACCTTTCTCCAATTCTGAATAAATAAAAGTATGTAATACCTGATATGCTGCTTTTAGGAATCCATCGTGTTTACTACTACTTTGTGAGATTATGTCAACTGCTTTACTGTCAACGGACCCTTAAACCGCAAATAACCAACCATAAACTGATAGGCCAAAATATATAATGCTTTTAAATGATAAAGTTGGCACTTAATTATAAAATAACGAAAATAATAAAATAACGAGTTTTTCAAATGAAATGTGAAAAGTATACTTATTTTCAGACCCCATTGTGTTCACTACTGTTTTACGAGGTTATGCCAGCTTCTTAGTCAAGATACATAGTGTTTTTAAATGTTTAGATTGGCACTTCAAATCTTAAAATGACGAACAAATATTTTAGTTTAAAACACAGTTATGATTGATTCAATTTAAATGCACAGAATTAATTTTTACACCTAGTATATATCCTAGATATTTCTTGTCATTTCAAAAATAAAAAAACTCATTTACAAGAGCACAGATATTTTATAAATTATTTAAACTGTACGTGATTAATATTTGATTACATTTAATATTAAAGCATAAAAACTTTTAACTAGTATTCATCTTATAGAAAAAAAATTATAAAGATCTGTCATGAAAAAATCTGGGAAAGCAGTTAGCACCTCATAAAGTAGTAGCGAACACGATAACATCCGAAAGTCGACATATTGCATAATAATCTTGACAGGATAATTAAACATTTCATTCGTGAAAAAGAATTTAGTGACATAAATTATCGACACGTAATGTTTTCAATAAATACCATCTCTTTTTCGATAAAGGATTCGTCAGTTATCTGATAAATGGAGCAGTTATATAAAATAATGGCGGCGAGGATGAGGGTAATTATTATACAATACAAAAGAATTGGGGATATTTTGAGAAATGAAATATATTCAATTACTCTACAAACATTTATTTTCTATAAAAGATACACCGAATTAATTTGTACACGTAATACAATATTTGTGACTAAAATATTTCCTTCTTAAACAGCGTGACGTAGATCCGGAAGCAATTTTCTTAATATTCAAATATTGTTCATTTACTACCGATTGAAAACCACTGTTCGCATTTATAAAATGATCATATTTTAGATAACGTCATTGTGTGCATTGCTCTAATACGATAACAATATCTTCAACTATGTAGCATACATACTATGCACAAATGGTTGTTATAAGAAAATGTTTCTTTTATAAAACAACAATATCTATTTGAAATGAAAATTTATACTATGAAACTATAATTTGAATATATTACAATTGGCTATACAATCGCTATACAGTCACATTCGTTCATTTTGCACCACCCTGCAGCGGCGCATCTAGAGGGGAGGACAAGGGTATCTGGGGCCTCCCAAAGAAAAACGGAAAAAAAAACATTAGAAAACAAAACAAAATTATTGCGCGAAAATTCCTATATACACATAGAGATAAATGTAACCACGACTGAACTAATTCAAGAGCTTTTTTTAAAAAAAGGAAAACTGAATTTTATTCTTTGAATAAATTTTTATAATTTCTTAATGAATTTTTTTGAATTCACATTAAAACATTTTTTTATCCGTTCAACTATCTTCTTTCCCAAGATTAAATCACGAGTGCGCTACTACCACCCTGTATATATATATATATATATATATACACAATATATATGTACATTGTATATATATATATATATATATATATATATATATATATATAAGTTCTTTTATGATCATTATAATGAAATATAATTTATGTGGTATACTTTTCATCTATTAAATGAATCAAGATTTAATATACATTTCATATTAGAGAAAGAACGAAATCTTTATGATTCATTAAATGAAACAATAATTGAAATTGAAACACCGCTTTAATTCTAACATTAAAAGCAATCAATTGAAATATACTATTAATAACAATCGGTTAATAAAAATGAATATATCGATTCGGATATTTTTGTTTAAGTATCAATAGTTATATATCCATTGTATCCATTACCGTTCACTCTAGTTTAAACTATTCTCAACGACACTATCTACGTTTCCGTGATTAATGTTTTTGTTACAGTACTTACGGTTTGTAAAATTCATTAGGAATACACTCATTTATTCAAATGTTATTAGTACTGTTCTAGGACTTTTTCATTCAATTATTTATTCAGTTTTTAGATATAGACATGAAGAATACACAAATGCCAAATAATTCACAGCGAGTATATAATATCTGATTCAGTTGTCGAATATATCTATTTCACTTTCTATTTTTATACACTACTACTTACTATTATGATTAGAGTTTCAAATTACATACATAAACATTAAATCCTTTATTATACTATATATATATATATATATATATATATATATATATATATATATATATACTATATTTAAACTATTTGAACAATAGCATGAAGACATAGTAAATAATATATAAATAACCGTATGGTAATTACAATACAAAAAACCGTAATTGATTTTTAAATGAAATAATAAGAGAATATTTAAATAATAAACTGAATATATAAATAATAAGATAATATTTATTTCTCTACAGTGTGGAATTTTTGTCTAGTAATCGATTTTTCCAAAAAGTGTTTTTTTTTATGAAAAATATATTTACTTGCTCTAAAAATCATTTTTTATATACAAGAAATGGTATTTGTTCCAATAATTTTCTTTTAAGCGACCTTTCAATACTTTTTCTTCCAAATCGACCAAGTTTTGCCAAATCAACTATTTTTTAAAATATAAATTATTTTCTCGAATTATATCACATATCTTTCAATTAAAATATTCTATTATCGTATTAGAATATATATTTGTGTGAAGAAATATATTTCTTATCGTTTAAAACATTTTATTAGAATTTTTTACTTTTTAACAAACTCACTTTTACTGAATTTCAATCTTTTGACCAAAATTCACACTTTATTTATTCGAATTCAATAATTTTAGCATAAACTAATTCAATTGACTACAGAAAAAGATTTTATGGCAAAAAAATGTAACTTTTCAGAAATTCCATTTTTGACCAAAAAATTACCATGACCTACAGTATGGAATTTTTGTCAAAAAATCTATTTTTTTAAAAAGCATTTTTTTCTGAAAAATATACTTATTTGCTCTTAAAACATTTTTTTATATACAAGAAATGGTATTTATTCCAATAATTTTCCTTTAAGCGACCTTCAGTACTCTCTTCCAAATCGACCAAATTTTGCCAAATTGACTCTTTTTTAAAATATAAAAAAAAATAAAACACAGGACTAAATCTCCATGCGCTGTATAATTGATAGACAATCATTCTTGTAATGATAAACGTTCACCTGTGACGAACATTATTTTCAACACTAATATAATTACAATTTAAACTATATTCTGTTTGGTAGTATTCCATACTTAAATAAGTAATTAAGATAAATACATCAAAGCAAAATAAAACAGTAAGCGAATGGCGAAACGTACAAACCGATTGTGTGTGGGTGTATGTCTGTGTGTTGGTTCGCTAAATGGAATTATTATTAAATTACTATCAACAATAGATACTTAAGAGATGTATACGTGTTTTGGTTGAACAGAGCTCGCATATCGAACGATTGTTGTTCTCAAAGATATCAACATCTCTGTAGTCGCTTATTCGAATTATTTATCGCGTTCGTTTCAATTCAGCGTATAGACCTTTGTACATTAATGTGTTCGATGATTTTTCCTCTTTTCAGCAAACAATAGATGTTTGCATTGTAAGCATACAAACGAACACGTATATATTTTACATAAGTTTAAGTATCGTTATGTATGTGTTTTAATATATGTATGTATATTATTAACTGGAATAGATTAATCCGTTTGAAAATAGTATAAAACGTATGACCGGATTCAAATAATGAAATAAGCTTAATCGGCAATCAAAAACGATTCGATGATCATTTATTGAACATTTTTGATCAGAAAATATTTTGTGGTTTGTGAGAGGCGAGAAAAGCGTAAGGAGTTGTGATTGATAGACATGGCAGGGAATTAAATCAGCATTACTAGCAAGCTAGTATCCAACTTTATATTTTTTTATTCACGAAGCGCGTTTTCGAAGTAAAGTCTGTTCAGCAATTAGAAAAAAAAATCAATGATAAAAATCATTTATTACAGGAAAAATTCATCTACATATATATATTATTTTCTCAGTCATCACTGACTTCTACTCATTTTGGGTATCTTGGCACGAGCTTCCTTATTTCCGTGTCGAAGTAATCCACCAATTGGAACTTAAACCAATCGGTGAAGCCTGTCTTCAGTTCTTTGCCGTTTGTGTTGAAAATCCAGGTCACATCACCAGTCACAACTTGATTAAGAAAGTCTTCTCCTTCATTTTTCTGGCGTTTCAAAAATTGGCCAGTTGAATCCACACGTTTTTGCTTAAATGCATCTATTAACATTTTAGGTACTGATCTGGTACACTGGTTTCCTGTAGACTAGCTTTTCTGTCACATTTCATAAATCACTGGCCATGAAACTTCTGGAAATTCAATAGACAATTGTGAAGTTGTGTGCTCTTCGTCATGAATATTCGTACGCCCTTCTTGAAATAAACGACACCATTTCCTAACCGTACTGTCATTCATAACACTTGGTCCATACATCTCACAAAGTTTTACCAGTAAATTTCAACACCACTATAGTTTTTTCTTGATAAAAACATAATCATTGCAGCTGATGGGATTATTTCTTGTTGCATTTATTGTAAATCACTTACATGTGGAATCAAACAAGTATCCGAGGATGACAAAACGGCTTACGCCTAGTCCATGAATCACTTAAAGCTATTGCGCATGCGAAATCTTATTATTCATGTTTAATCATGATGAAAATTATTTTAAAAACGCGTCTCGTATTAGTTTATAATAATGAAAGAATACTTCGTATCTCTGTTATTGATTATCCATTATAAAATACATATTTTTTTTTGAAAAATCCAAAGAGCTGCCCGCTGCTTGCAGTGCTTCCTTGTTGTATAAAATATCTAGATTTTATTTCAAGAAAAAATGAGACAAAACTTGTTCCTTACAATTTTTATTAGGAAAAAATAGTTTTATTCATTATATTACATTACATTTATCTAAATCACAATATAATTGTTACAGTTTATTGGTAATGATTATATCTTTCTTATACACCATTGAATATTTTCATTCGGTTTTTTATTTGAAACAAAAATAGATAATATCAGACATCAACGCCCGACCTGTGACTTTAATATGTCAACCGTATTAGAAAATATTCATTTGTAATATGAATGAAACATTACTTGTATTTGCAACTCTGACATAAATTAAAATTAAAGAATAAATTCAATACAATAATTGAATAATTATACAGACAAACAAGTACTTTACTTATATCTGGAAAAGAAAACGGTGGGAAAATGTTCAAGGAAAAGTATTTATATAATTGAAAATAATTATTGAAAATGTTTTTATTCAAAAATCAATTATCTTGCACTTTTTTGATGATGAGTTAACATAGGAATACCATCTATAGGAATATAATTTTAATTTATAATTAGTGAGCGTAACTAATCACTTTATTTCACAAAAATACATTCTCTTTCTTCAAAAACTATTCCACTAATTATACATTTATAACTATCTTCAATAATATCAAAGAATCTAAAAAATAAAATACTGGGTGTCAATGAGTTCAAAGCTTTGTTTTCAAGTCATTGGGTTTTTTTATTTTTTAAAAATTGAAGCTACTTACTATTGTTTATTTTTTTAAAAAAATACTCTAAATATGATATTAAATTTTTAAAAACCTTGTAAATTATAATAAAAACTCTTGTAAGCACATAAAATTTCGATTCATATAACTTTTCTTTCGAAATTTTCAAACAGGAAACTTGTTTTCTTTCCAGTTGAGTTCTTTTTTTGATTTATTGAATGATTGTTTCTTGTACTTGAATTAAATTAAATTTTAGATTTATTTTATAATGAAACCGAGTCACTGTATTATTAAACTTTATTGTATTTTTTTATTAGGTATTGTTTAAATGTAATATTTTATTTTTAATAGTATTCAGTTATTAGCTGAATTAAATAAATAAATAATATAGGAAGTTAATCTGTTTTATTCATTGAAATAGATTAAATATTTTGAAAATTTATAACAAAAAATTACTACACATACAATCTATAGATTTGATTTATTTTTTAAAAGCTATTAAAGTAGTTGATTCTGTTACTATTGGACTGTAGACCTTTATTCGTTCTTATTTAAAGGAATTTCTTAATTTCAATATCAAACAAATCTGTACTTGTTGAAATAAATGATCTTTTATTTAAATAAATAGAATCTCCTAATAATCCGCTTTGACGTAGTAATCTTTGACATCGACGCCTTTATTTTCTGGATTCATGCCAGTGAAATCGTCGTCTTCGTCATCACTCTTTTTCGAATCTGTATCACTTGAATCAGTATCGCTTGGTGAATCTTTTAACGGCTGCAAAGACCTTCGATTATCATCAGAGACATTTTCTGCTGTCTGATCGTTATTTGAAATCTGTTTCGGGGATGGCGGCTGATATTGGTCTTGATTTGTCGTTGCACTAGACTCGCTTCCTTCAGAATTTTCTAGTTCTTGACTCACTTTCTTATATTGTTCAGTCTGTGTACTGATTACATCTCCAAACGATCGACCGCCAAATAGACCCGTAATCGAATTATCTATCATTTTTGTTGATAAACCGTCTAGAACTGCTGAAATATGTTGTTTAGTTTCATCGATGGTGTCGGTTACTTCAGGTAGATCCACATTCTCGAGTTTTCCGATACCATTGATCAGTTCGTCACGTAGATTTGAATCTAATTTTTGTTCGAATTTCGATTTCACATCGTTCTGAATCGTTTTAACTTTCTCCTGTATCATACTTTTTATTCTACCGAATGTATTCGATAATTTATCGAGCTCGTTTGACTCTGCTTTGATTTTTTCAAGTAGATATTGCTCGAACCTAGAATTCTCTTCGTTTTCGAATACTATGAATCTCTCTATCATCTTCAAGACAAAATCTTGAACGTACGTCCAAGTTTTCCTAACGCAATTATCATTGTTTGCTAAATTAGTGAATAGATATGCGTTTTTCTCTAAAATATCGTCTCTGTTTACTTGTTTATGTCCGAAATTAACTTCGTGTAAAGGTCTCACAACTGGCACTTGATTCGAAGGGATTTCATGGTGTAATTGATGTAAGTTCGGATGTCTTACAGACGGTAATTGTTTCGGGACATGTGGTTGAATCCTCGGAATATATTGGTTATTCGGAAAAGGGGATTGTTTTAGATTTGTGGGTACGTTTTGATGTATCTGTTGATGAGAAACAGGTCTTAATATCTGTGCAAAGATTGGAAATTGGTTTTGTAAATGGAAGTTCTTCTTCATCTGAGGATCGGATTGATTCAGAACGGGCTTGCTTGGCCGGACAAAATATGGGTTGTTCGTTTTAAATAAGTTCGGATTTGATGTTAATTGGTTGAGTAATACTTTATCTTTTTCATTCAGACGTGTTTTTCCCCAAGCATGCTGAATACCACTTCGTTCCGGCATATAATCGGTATATTTTGTTTTATAGGACGCTTTTGGTGGAACATTTTCAAATTGAGATAATCTAGACAGCTGATTAGGCATCGACGGATATATCGGCGCCTGTCCCCACTGTATATAATTCTTTATGAAAGGATTCTGTTGTTGTAGCGTTTGAACATTACTCTCTTGGATCGGATTTATTTTCCGTGCGTGTGGGTATTTCAGCCGTGAATCATGAACAGACGAACGTCTAATCACCGTAGTATCTTCGTCCCGTTCCTCTAACGGATAAACTTTTACACCGTTGAAATAATTCAAACGAAACGGAACGATATCGAAACTCGGATTGATGTGTGGAACTTTAGTGAATTCCATACCGGTCATATAGGTTCTCAGCGATTTCGCCTCGTCGCTGTTATACGTTTGTTCGATGTTTTTCTTGTCTGGAAGTTTACGAAAAACGCTGTCCTCGTCGACGTTGACACGAATCGAAGTTGGTATACCACGCATGAACATCGGTGTCTTACCGCTTTCGATTTTGTGCACAAGTTTTAGCTTGGTGTCGAGATCGGGCGGAAGACCTGCTTGCAAGTTGAATACTTTTGTAAACTCGGGAACATTTCGTCGAAATCGTAGCTCTATAAAATGATTTTAAAACAATTGTGTAAAAAAGGACATAATATTAATCAATCTTCATAGTAAGGCTATGTTCCAATTCGCAGATGACTTCTTTTTTCATTCTACAAGTCACGCAATTTTTTTCTAAGTTAAAATGTTCAATTAATCATTAGTGATCATCATCTTTGATTCGATAAGGTGTTGAAGATGTTTTAATATCTTGATGCTCTGAAGACGATGATCAATAATTAATTATTGAACATTTTTGTCCAGAGAAGGTTTTGTGCTTCGCGGAATGAAAACTGAATTAATTTCTTATAGAAGATTTAAAAAGATTTTCAATAACGAATGTACAGTAAATTAATAATTAAATAAATACATAATACTCACGTGGATTTAATTCTGCCAACGAGTTACCAATGAATGTCAGAAAGAGTAGACTTGTTAAACTGGTCATTAACGTGTTTTCTTTTTTATTTTGAGCCATTGCACGCTATTTGTAAAATTGATTAATTGTTTCAATATAGAATTCATACATACATACATACATATATATATATATATGTGGTATTCAATCGTACAAAATGGAAAATGATGGAAGAGGCCTTTATCCAATAGCTGATTGACATAGGATGATGATGATTATATATATATATATATATATATACATATATATATATATATATATATATATATATATATATATGATAATCCTTTGAAAAAAATCTTACAATTCTATCAAAAATTAAAATTTGGAAATGCCATGCTTTCAGATATTTGTATTAAAATCTTTGTTTAAAGAAAAATTGCTCCGCTCTCTGTTCGATGAGCTCGCCAAAAACTTAGGGCTTCCTTCCCCTCTCGCTAACTCTCTTCCACTCCCTTTTCTAACAAATAATTAAATTAATAAACTCGTATACACACAATTAATCTGCGTAAAATGTAATTCGTAACATTTTTATTGATAAAATTTATAAAAATCAGCATGCTAAAATACACTGTTAAAGTTGTAACAATGTTTTTACTGTAAAGCTTCAGTAGATACAACGTTTCTAGGAAGACGACGTAATCTTTAGTGGGCCGTTGTCAAGAAAAATCTCTTCTGTGCCTTGATTTTTGTGAAAGACTTTTCTGTACCTTGACGTTTTGAAGATGATTCCGTCGACGTCAAGATGCGTATAAGAAACAAATAAAAATAATCGATAATTATTTTTTAAACATTTTTAACTCTCCTAACCCGGTACACATTTAAAACTCTCTGCGCTGGTGCAGTAAACACAGTTTTCCGTTAATATTTTTCATTAAAATTAATATTTATGAAAGAATAGAAGGACTTTTAATTAGTTGATCATCAAAGTCAACTCTTACACCATAGATTAGTATCAATAGAACATGTATATTACAAGTAAATAAATAAATATAACTAAAAATATTACTCTACTTCCAAAAAAAATATTCACAACATTTACACGGATCCTGTTATAGACTAAGATCAAAATCGTTTCAATGAAACATCTTTTAAATTTGTTTTTGATTTCGATGCAAAAAAATGCTTTAAGAAAAATTGAAAATTCATAAAATTACTCTCTCTCGTACTTAAGAAATAAATCTTTTATTGTACACGTTACTTGTTTAAACACAATAGAACACCGTTGAAAATTATAATTGAAAAATCATAAAGTATGATCATACGTTGCAATCTTCGATTAGTGAATTGTCTTAAGTAGTGATGAATTTAATTGAAATTGAATTTTCAAACTTCTTATTATTGTGTATTATCCAGTTTATCGAAAAATAATGTATCGAAATCCGATATTGAGCGATTAAGATTTCAGTACAATAGAATTGTTTTCTTGATAACTGTGTTGATAATTAAATACTATTAATGTGTTTCTTAAAATTACAGAGAAATGTTCCGTTCCCGCTCTATTTAATTCCTTGTCGAATACACTTTTAATAACCCTACTCATTAAAATGTATACCGGTGTTTAAAAGGTACGTTTATAACTTTTAACCATAATAGTTTTTGAATTGTAATTTCATAAACTTTTTCTTTATATATATTGCTTACTATTAATAATTATTTTCATTGGTAAACTGCGGGACGTCGCCTTAAACGCTCGCTCCTTCCTCTAACAAATAACAGAAGTTAACAAATTATGGTACAGACAATTTTTTTTCTCTTTCTTGAAAATCAGATTTTTCTATCTCATAGTACTATATGTATTATAAAAATTATTTCATCATAATATCTCAATCTATTCAAAAGTTATGAGTATTTTTAACCTCTCCTCGAACAGTAAAATAAAAATATCTTTTCCTGTCACATTCAAGATTTTTCTATACTTTGATGTTTTGAAGATGATTGCATTGTCAATGAAACGTACATAATCAACAATCAAACATGATCAATTGAACATTTTTGATAAGAGAATTTTTTATGATTTGTGAATCTAAAAGAAAAATAATTTATGAGTTTTAAATATGTAATTATAATTTCTGACGCCGATAAAATTTATTTCTGCACACATTTTTCGTTTCTCTGTATACTATAGATTTTTCCCAACTAAAATATTTAATAATATAAAATTATTTACTTTGATCCAGAAAGTGGTTTCTTCCACCGAACAGAAATTCATTTATTAAAAATAACAGATGTTTTTTTTAAAAAAATAATCCGTCTTATTTTATTGAATCTGACAATACTGGATCTTTCTAGAGATCCAAACACCGTTTATAAGAATAAAAACATTTTTGAATCTCTGATAAAGATTTTACCTTAATTCATCCTCGAAAAATATACTCTGTTAACATTTAGATATCCGGTTTAAAGTATGATTTTCTGACGAGCATCACATTATATTATTGAAACGAAAAATGTGTTAAAATGTTATAGATTTCAAATAATACGTTTATGGATCCATGATAGATGATCAAAACTTGAAACTGTTGATAACAATCAACCAATGACTGAATTTAATAAAGCATTTTTTTAAAAAGTAGCAGATTTAGATCTGAAAAGTACAAAAAATGTTCTACACATGGGCATCTATTATTTAGTCTTCAATATAAATCTAATAATACTCGTGTTATATTGCTGAAACATAACCACAAATCTGTACTCGGTGTAATAATAAATACATCAGTACAATCGATCAAAATGTAAATCTATTGAAACTCATCGTCGCACATTCTTTCAAGTAATCATCTTTATATTCCTTAATCTCAAACGTGAATATTTACCAACTTGTTTCAACAAAGTGATAAACAATTCGTTAATAAACGATTTATCGATTGAATACCATCGATTGTTAATCACACGCACACACGCGGAAGCACAAATGGAAATACTAGGAACGGATCAATTCCAGCGATTCGTTTTCCAGTATCAGACACCGATTCCTCGACAGATGTTCGTTTTTTTTTTTGTCTTCTCGTATAGAAGACGGACGCGTTACTGAAGTCCATATTAACGCAATAGTGTTATTTAATAACAATACCCCGTCGATCTATTTTCTTTTATTGCTTCTTTATCGATAACGTTCAGAATGATGCTATTGTTTCATACGATCACTCGGACGCTGTTATCTTTACGATGGTCTGTAATAAAATGAGAATTTCTTCACTATATAATAAGAAAACCAACTGAGATATTTCAATTCACTTATAACACTTTCATACTTAAATAGGTGCGTTTAAAACAGTGTTTGTTAGATTAATCGTTTTATTTTACTCTTGTATGTATTTAGTTCACAGATTAACAATCAATTTAATTGATGGATTTGAAAGAAATTGTGTACAAGCTTGATCAATCATATCAGAACAAATACAACGAATCTTTTTTATAATACAGTTCTGATACTAATTAAATTCAGTTTCATAAATGAACAATTTTTTTTTGATTCCACAAATCATAAACATATTTCTGCTCTAAAACGTTTTATTGTTACTGATATGCATTCAGATCTTCGAAGGACTGAAATACAGAGAAACCAAAAAAATGTGTATTCAATACAAGAATGAATCCATCGAGATAATCGGTCGAAAAATGTAATTTATTCAAAATCAGACAGAAACTATGATTCAAAGCCTATTATCGCATATTTCTATAAAAAGAAAATACAAATAATTTACTTTTATATTCTTAAATCTTAAACATGAAACTGTTCACCGATTTTTGTAACAGAGGTAAATCATTTTATAATAAACGATTTAATAACGAATTGTTAATCTGATTTTTCTGTATCTTCTACTTTAAAGACGATTGCATCGCCATCATCTTACATATAAACAATAATTGATTCTTATTAATTGAACATTTTGACAAGACAAATTATCTGTCGATTGAAAAAAGAAATCATTTGTGAGAGTCTTATTCGATTTAAAAAATTAAAAATCGTTATTGTATTCAGATTCGTTGCACGGTTTGAAAACTGTTTAAATTAAAATCATTAACACATCACTATATATATTTCTAACATTATAGAACTGTGCACGAGCGAACCAACTTGAAAATCAGATAAAAAGAAAAGAAACACTTTTGTTATTAAAACGTTTTTTGATAATTATTTCAGAATTATCTGAAAAATACAATAACACATATTCGATAACAAATCGAAGAATTGAACGAAATAAAACAATCTCATAACAAAATCTAAAAATCGTTCTTCAATTCTCTTTAACAATCGTCGCCCCGAAATGATTGTAGCCAGACTTCTTGTTTTCGTATCGTGGACATATGTGCGGTATGTGGTCGAATTTATTTTCAGTTGCATAACTTAGGATGTTCTGGATATCCTTGTCGTTGAAATTACTATCGATGAGTTCTTCGTAAGTGTAATTCGCAAATACACTATTCTTGTTCACAATCACTTCATTCAATGGTTTTTTCGTATCATATTTAGGCAGTATTCGTTTGTACGATGGAAGATCTGAACTACCGTTTATGTTTTGTCGTTCTGTTTGCAATTTATTTGTAGAATTTGTATTTATGATTCCAGTTGGTGCTTTTAGATAACCTATTTTGTGTACTTGCAGTCCTTCTAATGAGCTGTTAACGTTTTCAGCACGTACAGTTGTATTTGGTATTTTTTCTGAAAAACAAACATGTAATAATAAAATTTAAAAATAGAAGGGGTGTTGTTCAGTCAGGTATATGGTTAAACTAACTGTCACAACTGAATTATTCTTTCTCGCATTGATAAGGCAATGCCGTCATCTGCACATTATTAAGGTAGAGTAAAATCTCTAGTAGTTTGTAGAATAAGAGAAAAGAAAGACCTATTGTTTCAATAGAGTTCTCTCACTGTCTACATAACTGAATTCTTTTTTCGTCTCATCGACTAAAAACATTTTTCTGTTCAAAGAGTGATTTTCGGTTCAGTGATTTCGCTCTGTGAATATGATTGAGTTCAAATAAGCACGAGCAAGAATCAAAAAATGACCAATAATAATTCATTAAATATTTTCAACCAGAAACATTTTTAAGATTTATGAAGGAAAAAAGAATTCATTAGTGAAAAATATCTAAGGTCATGAGGCGATAGAATAATTCGTTTGTAAAATATATACTATTTTAAAAATTACAGAAATATTATACAAATCCACTTGTGTACATTTTTGTTAAAAAAATTCAGAAAACACTTGACAGTGGAATATCATGTTCTTTCTAATCGCTGAAAAGGTTACAAGTATTCCAAAGTTATTCATTTAATTATTAGATTTCACATACCTTCATAATTTCTGGCTTGTACAAAGCATCCAAGAAATATTGGGCACATCAATAAATACACAATCATTGTACAGCTTCCTAGTTACACGTATAATTACACTGAAACCAGATATCTCAGGACCAATGATGCTGTTGTCTTCACTGGGAATAAATTTGAAATTCAAGTAAGAAAATAGAGAGACTCCTCGCACAATAACTTTATTAAAGAACAATAGCTAATAATAATAAAATATTTTCGATAAGATTTCTAGATCATTTTACGCTTTTAAATAAGTATATGTAAATATTGCCCACACTAAAACAAATATTTTTATATTTTAAATAGAATTCAATTCCGTTGTTGCAATATCAAAAACTGGCCGGTTGTGACAAATATCGAAAAATGATTCGAACGATTGTTTTCTATATAATAGTATTTAGCAGTTGAATTTTTAATTCCAGTTTTTTTTTAAAAAAAAATACTGTTAATATTAAAAGTTTTTGACCTGAAAGTTAATTAAAGGAAAAAATTACAGTTTTAAAAAATATCTGTTTGTTTAAACGGAGAAAGTATACTGTAAAATAAAATACAAGTGACTGAAAGGAAATCTTCATAATGGTTATTAAAAGATAGACCTTATCAATGTGCAGATGATGGCATCGCCTTATCAATGCGAGAAAGAATAAATCAGTTGTGAAAGTTAGTTTAACCATAGACCTAACTAAACTACACCACTTCTATTTTTAAATTTTATTATTAGATGTTTGTTTTTCAGAAAAAATATTATCAAATATGTGTTATTGTATTTTTCAGATAATCCTGAAACAATTATCAACAAACGTTTTAATAATAAAAGTGTTTCTTTTCTTTTTATCTGATTTTCAAGATGGTTCTCTCATGCACAGTTCTATGTCAGATTTATCGTGATGTGTTAATGATTTTAATTTAAACAGTTTTCAAATCATGCAAAGAATCTGAATGTGTCTATTAAGTAGTCATTTGAAAATTAAAAAAGTTTTAAATCCAAAAACATGTACCGTTGAAAAAAAATCAACAATGAATCGATCCGATTGTCTAAATAAGTGTACGGTTTTAAATAAAGAATAAAAACAATTTCACAAATGATTTGTTTTTTTTAATACGGAGAAATTTTTGAAAAATTTTCAATAAATCGTTATTGATCATTATTCACTGTTGCTCGTGCTGATTTCTATCATGATGTTATTATTTGCAAACCGTCAAATGTCATAAATTGCATAAAAGTAATATTAAATAATGATTTATTGAACAGTTTCGACCAGAAAACATTGTTGTGGTTTATGGGGTGAGAAGATAATGTATGCTTGCAGATATACATTCAAGTATATATTGAAAAAAAAAACAATAAAAAATAATAGTAGCTTTCATTCCTTCTGAGAACCTTTAACACTGGACTAACTATCATAAATCGATGTAATTTATTATTATTATTATGTAAGAAAAAAGTAACAAGTCAAAAAAGGAATTTTTTCTTCTAAATTTCAGGTGTAAAAATTAACTCTTTGCCTTTAAATTAAATCAGTCATAACTCTGTTTTGAATTAAAATATATCCTCGTCGTTTTAGGATTTTCAAGTGCGTTAACATTTAAAAAAACAATATATCTTAGTCAAGTAGTTAACATAACCTCATAAAACAGTAGTGAACATGATTTTTTCCGAAACACAGAATATTAATCACATCATACTTTGCACAATGCATAATTTAATTTTACCCTCTCACTCCAAAGATAAGTGAATAAACCTACTTTTAAATTTTCCTGCTCTACTGGAGCACCCTGTACCTGCGATTCCGTTAACTGATTGTTCTGGCATCCTTGATCCTTTTGGACAGTTTGAGTTTCTCTCTTCTATTACTAGTTTTTGCACGTGGATCATCTTCATGTAGACTATCAGCGGTCTCAGTCTTGGTAAATCAGTTAAATATCTATCTACCCATCTATTTTTTATTCTCGAGTCATTTTCTAGCTTGTTTATTTCTACTTTGGTGCTCTGAATAAGGGCATTGTTATCAGTCAAATACAAGTAACAATAAAAAACATTAAACATTTTTGATTAGAACATTTTTTTTATTCTCGGAATGAAAAAATATCTTAATAATTATCTTTGTAATACAATGTATTACTATTATTATTATCAAACTCTGTAAATGTGAGAGTTTAAAGAGTATAAACGTGAGATATATGAAACTGTTATGAAAGATGAAACACTTTTAAATACAATAAGTGTGCTCGTTTCGCATTGCTGATAAAAAAACTTGAATTCAAGTCTATAAATTCTGAAATAGTTTGTGTTATATCGAATTGATTATATTTATAAATCGTTATGTTCATAACAGTTTTCGCAATATAAGTTTCTATTATATTTTTCTATTGTATTTGGAACTTAATATACATTATGCTGTAATGTTTATTAAATTTGTAAATGTACGCACATTATTAGCTTATCAGTATGCATTCAGTTTGTTTTTAACTGTACGCTCTTGAACACTCCTACACTAAATCCGTGGATTAATAAAGTACATACACACACACATTATATATATATATATACATGTTTCAGCAACAGTAACACATAAATTTCTATACAAATTTAAGAGTGTGAAAATAACAAATATTAGAGACATGTGATCTTCAATGTTTTAGTAGAAAGATAAGAGTTGTTAATTTCTGATAGGATAATGAATTTTTGTTCATTTTAAGTAACTGAGAGTAGTTTTGATTTTTGTAGTCATTTATAGGTCAGAGAAAGAATTCATTTACGGAGCTGTATTTATGTTCAGTTTACAATTGTACAATTAAATAGACAACTGAATGAGTGTAATGTTTTTTAAATAGTTATCGATTTTTATATTTGAACCAGTTCAGTTTTTAAATACTTATTTAAAGGGGATTTTTTTATAAAGTCTCTACTATTTTTAACAAAAATTACAAGGAAGTTGTTTAGTTCTCTTATACATTATTTTACATTATTAGATGTATAAATTAATTCAGTGCCTTTTTTATAAAAAAATGAATGTTTACGGAAAAATGGAATACATTTCAATCCTCAAAATATCTCCCATTATTTCCTATAACTGTTTGGTAGCTAACGAATCGCCTGTAGAAACAAAATGGCGGCTTTGAGTCGGTGAAGTTATTTTAAAGTCGCAACAATTTCTCCTACAGTCGAGCGAATCACTCAGTAGCTTCGGCAGCATTTTATTTCGCCTGGATTGATCCCCAGACTTTGACGGCGTGTGATTAATTTATTTGGGGTTTTCTAAACAGGAAGGTGTATATTGATCTTCCGCACACTATCCCTGAATTTAAATTAAAAATTTAAGAGGTAAAATTGCAGTGATTCCACCAAACATGTTAAGACGTGTGATGGAAAATTTCGGAATAGATTTCAGGAATGCGTTCATCAGAGTGGTTCTCATCTAGTAAGAGTTATTTTTAAAAAATAAAATACTCCTATATACCTAAGAAGAATATGTAAAGAAAATTATATAAAAATAAACATACATTTGATTATTTCATTTTGAAATGTTCACGTTCCTCTGGCACACCTTGTATAAAAAATACAATTGTAATCTAACATTTAATATTTTATGTAATGTAAAACAAAACTATAATCGTATGCTTTTATTATCTGTGATCCTGTTGGTCTTCGTCCTTTTGGATCAATTAAGTGTCTGTTCTCAACTACAGTGTTCAAAAAGATATTAAGTAATAGTGTAGAACAGTCAACTGATCTGAAGCGACGAACATTAACAAGAAAATGTAAATCGGTTGAACTATCAAAACATTGAAAATTTGTAATTTTTGGATGATTTCGCTGAATTTAAATCAAATTTTAAAAAATATTGAATCAAATAAATGTATGTCATAAAATTTATCTCATTTAGAACCGAACTGCCTCACTGTTTCTAACAAATATATTTAATTTAAAAATCTTGAATCATATTTTAATGTACCTTGTTTTAAAATTGAAATGCATACAAATAACAATCAAAAATAATCAATTATAATTTATTGAATATTTTTCAGCAAATATTTTCTTATAATTTCTGTAGTAAAACATGAATTAATTCATGAAATCTAATTTAACCGCATTGTCAGGACTGCATTGCGTTGAAGAACAGTTATTTAAAATTTAATTCTCAATAGATTATTTCCAGTTTTAAAAAAGAAATGCTTTCGTACTGATTGGGTATTCAATATATTATTTATATCTGTACGCCGGTCCATAATAATACATTTGCAATATTGTTGTAAAATATATCTGATCTTTATAAATTAAAATCTGAACATCGATATATTCTACTACAAAAAAATAATATTTTATTTGAGTCAATGTTTACATGCGAACCGTCGTACGCATCTAATTTCTTTTCTTCGACTCTTTCTAAATCGACATTAATTTTTCAGATCGTTCTTCTTGACCGGTACTGTTATATCGTTCATGTTTAGGAAACCGTTTATTAACTCCAGGTAACGACTTTTTCATTTCCCGTACTTTCGTTTTGACCGCCATCAATTTCTGTTTGAAATCTATATCATCTTCGAGCAAAACTTTTTGTGCGTTTAGAATCAAATGAAACGCCCGATAAAGTAGGGATACATGATACAACCCTTCAGCACCTAACTTTGTATCAATACTCCTATCTATTTTAGATTGTAATTGTCTCAAATCCCGTAATATGCTCATCCATTTCCCCATGAGTGTCTTGCTTATCTTATTTTCACCATCGATCAATTGATATTTGTTTAATTTTAACAGATCGTCCAGTATTAATCTGTCATGTTTCCTCCTTTCAGACATCTTAATATTAAGGTGTGTTTTTTTATTAAATATCTTTCTCTGAAGTAAACCAAAAATGTCATTTTTTTTAGTTTGTGCATCTGTTACTGCTGAATTAATCCCGTGCGATTTTCCATAATCTGTAAATGAAAATGATTTTTACATTCACTAAAAATATTGAAGAAAAATAGTTTATTTTTATTTATATTTCTAATCTTTTAGATATCAGGTAATCAAAAAATGTCCATCGGACGTCTGTAACAAAAATTAAATACCAATAACTAATTCTTTTATTAAAGCTCGCCAATAGTGTTTTTTTAACTAAATAGAAATTCTTCTCAGATGAATTCTTTTTTCATCCACAAACCATAAGAGAAATTTCAATGAGTGCCAAGCAACACTCAAAAATTTTTTTAAAATTTTTTTGTCATTTGTGGAATAAGAAAAATGGTTCGTTTGTTAAAAATTCGTTTTCTATTGTCTTATCTTATTATAATTAGAAAATTGAAATACGATAAATCAAAAACCAAAGGTTTTATATATCACATCTCTTATTTTTAAGCAATAGAAAGAGATATGTGTTTAGATGAAAAGAAGATGCATGAAAATCTAATTTTTACACCGATTGAAATGTTGAATATGGACTTATTAAATATTTTTGAGCAACAATATTTTTACGGCTTGTGGAATGGAAAAAGAATTCATTTATGAAAGCGAATTTAGTCACAGTGTAAGAATTGTTTGCAGATGAAAAATTATATATAATATTTCTACAAAATTCATAAGACTGGACCATTTTCTTTCAGAAACTCTCTTATTTAGAAAACAACACCAATTTAGCTAAATTAAAAAAGATTATCACCTGGTGGAATTGCAATACAAATAAATATAAAAGTTAAAGAAATATTTCTGTTTCAATCCTTTTTTTGAACTGAGAAAGTTTACATTATCCTATTAGAATATCCTATTTCTTAACTAAAGTCTCACCATTTTTCACGACCATGCTATCTGCTTGTATTGTTTTTGTATCTTTAACACTGTTTTTAGTTCCTTTTCCATTCACTTTCATTTTTAATAATTCATCAGTGTTCATAGATTGTTCATTTCTGTTAAATTTTTGACGGTTTTTTTCAGAATGGCCATGTTTAATTCGATTTCTTTTGAGTTGAAATTTATTATCAGGTACCAATTTCGAATACATGTTATCGATCATACCGATCACATAATATTTATCGATATTATATTCTTCTAATATTTTATCTAAGAAGAAGTTCTTAATGATAATATTAAAATCGGTATCACTGACCAGATCGTTGTCTAATTCTTGTTGAATGTTTGAGATATTTTTGTACAACGTGTCATATTTATCAAATATATTTGAAAAAAGATTTCCTAGAGGACTGGACGAAAACTGGATGAGGTCCTTGATTTTCGAAAAGATAAAGTCGTCCTGTTTCTTTTTTAAAATGCCATTCGTATATTTTTTAGAATCGGGCGGTTGTATTTTTGACGATTTCACTATAAATAAGAAACGTATACTTAAATACAGATATAATTGTTAGTGTTGGATGTTAAAATTAATTCTGTGTCTTTAAATTGAATGGATTGGAACTCTGTTTTAAATTAAACTATTTTCTTTTCGTTTTAGAATTTTTAAGTGAAAAGCTTAACATTGAAAAACACTATATATCTTGACTAATCAGTTGGTATAACCTCACAAAATAGTAGTGAACAGTAGATATATTGCACATTTTTCGCATTCCAGTTGAAAAAATACCGAATCTACGGGAATGATTTGTTCAGCTTTTGAGGAAGGTGTTGTGACGCATGAAATATGAAAAAAATCTAAAACAGTGGGAAAGATCCGAAAAATCGTTAGAATGTCATCGAATCAAATCCCTAATTTTTTTCAAGAGATTCGTCAATTACAGGACAGATAGAGCAAAGTTATACTAAAATAATAGGAGATGTATTTTAGAATTGACATTTATTTAATTTTTCTGTATACATTTTTATAAAAAAAAGAAGGAATTAATTTGTACATCTAGTAAACGAGTGCAGTTGAAAACTAGGTCTCGGAAATAATACAGTTAGTCCTGTAGATGTCTTCCTGTCTCTAACATCTTGAATAAACTGTTAGATCAAAGTATACAATTAAAAACAAATAAGGTGTCTATCAAAATCCAGTCCGTAGAAATGATATTTAATTTTAAAGAATACAAAAATTATTCACTTGATTTAATATTATTTATTACCTTGATCTTCTGTTTGTGAATTTTCTGAAAATTTTAATCTTTTCGCTGTACGCATTCCTATTGTATCCTTATTATCCTCATTTAACTTATATTCTAATTTTCTTCTCAACGACATTTTCATCATATCTTTGTCTTCTTTAGAAATATAAGATCGATTAAAGTCTTGAATTTTTTCAGTAGTGGCCGTTTCTTGTAACTCGACGTTCGTTTCATCTCCTCGATTTTCATCCGGTTGGTTTTCTCCTGCATCAGTTTTGGTCGATGCCTGGTAAGTAACAATTATTTAATAGTTTCTATTCATTGCATTACTATTAACTATGTACAGTGGCCGAGACGTATATCCATATTAAAAATTGTAAAAAAATTATTTTTTATCAAAAGTAAATATATAGAAATATATACAAACATTTACATTACAATATTTATACTCGTATAATATTTGTGCACGTTTAAAGTAAAGCGCTTTTTGTTGACAATCAGTTCTTTTTAAAATACACTTATTTGTATTTCAACTGGAATATATTTCGTGTAATTTAGTGTCACTGTTTGTAATTCAGAGATACTTTTTCAAATTATTTTTAATAAACAAAGTGCTAGTAGTAGATTCTCAAAATAAAAAATTAAGTAAAATGAATTTTCAACATTTGAAACATTTCAGCAGATGAATTTTTATTTTTGACACAAAATTTAATACAGACTTATTGCTTGATACATTTGGATATAATAAAATTCTCCGAACGCACCGAACACTACTTTACAAAAGTGCCAGAGCTGTTCACGAGTGATTTGTGTGATTACATTAATTTTTAGTATAGTTAGAGTGGACCATTACAGTTGGATTTGCTCGGTTCCTTTAAAATAGAAATTCACGAAACTTTTCAATCAGGGTATTATACTGACATATTCAATTTTAATACCATAATGGTATTTAGATCTTGACCCGAATCTCTATTTCTTGCAAATCAGTTCTGTTTTCATTCCATAAACAATAAAAACAGTTTTCTGGTCGAAAATGTTCAATAAATCGTTTGTTTGATTGTTTCTCAAACGCATATTCAAAGTTCCAAGGTACAGAAACATCA
This sequence comes from Acanthacorydalis orientalis, assembly GCA_034766995.1. Classification (NCBI taxonomy): domain Eukaryota; kingdom Metazoa; phylum Arthropoda; class Insecta; order Megaloptera; family Corydalidae; genus Acanthacorydalis; species Acanthacorydalis orientalis. Next base: position 39,731,125 of record CM068319.1, on the reverse strand, counting down.
TTTTTCTGTCCCTTAAATAAAAAAAAATCTTTTTCCCTGCCTTCAAAAAATAAACAATGTTTTATTGTATTTTCTCTTTCCGAAGATGATGATATTGCCATCTAAATGCAAATTAGCAACAATCGAAAAAGATCAATAATCATGCATTGAACATTTTTGATCAGAAAAATATGTATGGTTTATAGGATGAAGAAAGAATGTGAAATTAGCCAGGGTGGAAAACAGAATCTCCATAATGTAAAATAATGACTTTTCAGCAGGAAATCGTAATAAAACTACAACAGGACACTTCCTCGATCATACTGTGTTATTTATTATTTTTTTTCGGTCATGTTTACCTGTACAGTCGTTATTTCATACGATTTTTGGTCTTCAATCTGCATATTCGATCCTTCTGCATTTCTTCGATTTTTCTTTTTGCGATTGCTTGATGATTTTTTACTTTTAGTGTCTTTTTTCGGTTTAGGAGTACTCTTTTTCGGGGTTGGTTTTACCGTTGTAGTTGTCGTTGTAGTAGTTGGCTCAGTTGCAGTGTCTTCAGTAGTGGTTTCTTCAGTACTATTATCTTCATCACTAGTGTCTTCAGGACTAATATCTTCAGTAGTAGTGTCTTCAGTAGTAGAGTCTTCAGAACTAGTGTCTTCTGTGTCATCACGCATTTCATTTTCATTACCGTTCGGGGTTAATTTCGAATTACTAATAGAAAATGTTTTCTGAGTTAACGATGATTTAATTAATGATATTAAATCTTTAAACGATGCGGTCGTATTCATTGGTGAACAGTTTTGTTCATTACATAGAGTAAAATCACCTATTTAAACAATATCATTATTAAAACCTTACTTAATTCGAATATGTAGCAGTCAAAGAAGTCATATTACTTGTATTTGAAAGTTAAAAATTTCGTTTACAATCTTCAGAAATGAACTCTTCTTTCAGCACACAAACTATAAAAAATGTTTCTGACCAAAGATGTTCAATAAATCATTCTTGAACACATTTGATGAGAAAAAATGTGTGCAGTTTGTAAGATATAAAAAAAAACATTTGTGAAAATAAATTAAGCTAGTGTCAGGAATATGAGCACCCTATTAAAAAAATATTCATTGGACATATTTAATTTTTTTAATATTAAGCCACATTACATTAATCACTTGGCCACAATATCAGATATATTCCTTCTTTTTTTTTAAAAAAAAAGAAAAAAAATGATTTTTATATCAAACTTTATTTAATAATTGCCTCAATGTAGATCTGATAATTGTATTAGGTTGATAAGAAAATAATTGCGGTGTTTGTTTTCTAAATTCCGACCTTAATTTTTTCAATGAAAGTCTCTTTTCGTCGTGTTCATGTTTATATGATTTTAAAGTGCATGTTTCGGTCTGTATTTTGATAAAATCGACTTTGATTTTATTATTAATTTTGCTTCCAATCTGTTTATTAAATCATAGATAGAAAAAAAGTAAATAAGAGCAATTTTGTGTACGAGTTTAAAACGGATGGTAAAGCAGCAGAAACTGCTCGTGAACTAAACGTTACTTTTAATGTGGGTACTATTAAGGAACTTATAATACAATGGTGGTTCTAAAAATTTCATGCTGGAGACAAGAGCCTTGAAGGTGAAGAAGATCGTAGATATCCTCTTTCAGTTCATAACGATGAACTTAAGACGTTAGTTGAATCAGAACCATGCATAATATTTCAAGAGCTTGCACAAAAGTTAGACTTTAGTTATCCAACAAATCTGGACCAGTTAAAACAAGTAGGTAAGAAAAATGTACATTAGTTTGAAGGTCACAAACCGCAATTATTGTTCTATTAACATAATATCTGATCAATAATGGTTTATAATTTTTTACCAGAAAAAATGTTCTAAATTGCCTGTTGAAAAAGAATTCATTTGTGAAAGTGAATTTAGTCACAGTATTAGAAAATATACTTTGAATTAATTTAACTTCTTCTTCGGCTGCTCTGTTCATCAAATAACATTTATGTGTATGAAATATTTGTGGTAAAAATAAATTTCGTTTATAATATTATCTTTATTATAAAAATGAAACAGTGATCCAGTTTAAATGACTTTTATTCGCTCTCTGATTGGTTGATATCGGTCACGTGATCTCTGTTGTTATTGGTTCATATCATTGACGTGTATACAATTTCAGTACAAAACTGGTAATGAATTTATTCAAAATATTGCATTCATTGAAGATTTAGAGTAAAAAATCTTTATACATTTTTCCATTGTATTTTTTTATATTAATTTTTATAAACTTTTCAAAAAAATTATGACACATTTTACGCTTATTATTTTTGTGTATAATTTATTAATTTCTGTTGGAGATTTTAATTTGGTAGGAGGAGAGGAGATGTTGTGCAACGAGCAGAGGCCGGAACACCCTATTGCTTGCTACAAACTGTTATAATATTTTAATGTGCAATCAAACAATACTGACCTGTCAATACTTTCACGGCGTGGAACAATTTTCTCATGACTTTCTTCACATTTACGAACTCATTTTTTGGAACAACAACGAATTCTTCATTATTCATCAAATGTTTATTATCGTCGATGAATTCTTTTAATTTACTTTCTATTGAAAAAAATCACAGTTGAGTTTTAATACATTTTCATATGAATATAACGTGCGAATAGTTTTAAATAGAATTCAACTAAACTAGTTTCCTCTATAGTTAGATGAAATATGAGTGATTTGTTTTGTTGAAAGATTGCAAATCGAATATAAGTTGTTCTGTTTTATAACATATTAGGTGTAAACATTAATCCGGTGCTTTTTTTAAATAGAGAATGAATGTTCATTTACGGAAAAATGGAATACATTTCAATCCTCATACTATTCTCTATTATTTTATACAAGTTGCTGAATCTGTCAGGTGACTGACAAATCTGTTGTCGGAAAAAATGGCGGCTTTGAGTCAATGAAATCGTAATATGCTTTTGGACATATTCCACTCTTTTAGCAAGTTTTGCATATTTTTGTATCAATTGTTTATTTATTGATAAAATATTCTTAAAGTACACGCTAGATAAAAGATTTTATTAATAAAAATCAATGTGAATTTTTTTCTATCACAAATACATGTCAATATTAAAATTAGATCATGTACGATTATAATTTAAATTATAAAAGTCGAATCACATAACTGCCTTTATTTGTAAACGAATGTTGAAATGGGACTAAGATATGTTTTTTTTAGAATTCAGGTAAATCCAATCGTTGTTTGTATGCAAAGAAATCACACATATTGTCTTAATGTATATTTACAAGAACTTATCGAAAAAAATTTTTGAATCGAAATATTATTAGTAAATAGATAAAAAATACATTCCCTTGGTTCAAACATTTTTTTAGATACTGATTCAGAGCACATTTCATACAGAAGCAAAAACTTGTGACAATTGAATAGAATTTTTATAAAATATGACAGTTTATGTAAATAATAATTGAATTTAAAATATTATTTTCGAGTTTTATATGAAAACGTCATCAGATATGAAGACAGGCAGTTCGAGAACTGTGATTCTCGTATTTTAATGAACGTTCATCAAGAATTTTTAAATTTCATTACACCTTATGTGAAGAAATCAGCTGTACTTTTCATTTGGAAGATAATTCTGGACTGTGGACCATAAGTACAAAAATTATACTAACAAGGATATCAACTGAGAGAATTTATTTAAATTATATATTTGATTTTTTTGCATAGATTTTTTCCTCGATTTCAAATACATAATCGATTCGTTGAATTCAAGACACAGATTCGAAATCGTCTTACCGAAATTAATTGTTTCACTGTATGCACTGTTGGCAAAAATCACACAAATCAAGATAATTTTTATACCGAAATCCATCACAAAGATGATCGTATACGACAAGAACGAATAAATAAAATAGTTTTCATTTAATCTATGTACTTTATACAGATTTATTATCAGTGTGTTTGTTCCGTTCCTTAAAAAGTCAATTAGAACTAAATTACAAAAAAAAAACATTCAGAATGTTTCGCAAAATATATATATTTTTTTATTAAAAGTACAATAAGCAAATATAAAAAATTTAATTTAGCGATATTTCCTATTGTTTTTATTAAGTCATTTGAAAAGATTGCATTTATAAGGTATGAAATTGAGACGACTCGTATTTTTTTCATATTATTAAAAGATTTTCTTTAATATCGGAACAAGTAGTTCAGTTTTAAAATCAAACTACCATTTTGTCAGTTTGAATTTAATTATTTTTCATACACTGTCTCTATTTTTAGATTTAAAAAAATTTTACATAATTTTATAACTCTGTGTTCTTAATTTCATAATTAAAATAAGTATGAATGAAACATTAATCAACTTCCAATAATAAATAGTAACTCTTAGAAAGGAATTTTTTTTTAAAAAAAAACTTTGAGATTTTCAAGTCAGTGTCAAGTATTATTTTCGATTCCGTACATTATTAGCACAAGAATTCTTTGAAGAATCACTCCTGAAAATGTTATTTAAAAGTTAAAAATATACTTGAAAAAATTCAATGACTTTTCTATCGATAATAATTTATTGAAACAAAGCATAATAATACAAGTACACTGTTAAAGAAGTTAATCTGTGGAGCTAATTGAACATTTATACTTGATATAATTTACATAAATTTCCTCATGATTATTTTCTAACATTAATGATAAGATTCAAAGTGTATGCTTTCCAAAGCAGTTTCTAATCGTTCTAAAATGCTTCTCTGTTCTCTTATTCCACACCTTAAAAATGTTTTTTGAAGACCTTTCAGCAAATGCTTCTTAAACCTGATTTAATTTAGTCATAATTTTTAACACACATAATTTTTCCTATTTTTTTTAAATTCTTATATATATATATATATATGTATATATGTGTGTGTGTGTGTTGAAAAATTGGTTGTTGGTTTAACATGTTAATTGCAGAGATAATTTTGCTTTACTTTTCATATAGGCGATTCGTAAAATAGAAAATTAAAAATTAATACAGATTATTTATCATGTATCAAATAATGATTGATTTTTTTTGTTTGTTTTATTTATGTTCTTTGCTCATAGCTCGAATTTCTATTATTATTTTCCATCGAATCATTGTAGGAAAATAAATCATCGTTTGAATTAAAATACTTTTCGTTTGGTGTATTCTGTGACATGTTCTGTTGATCGAATAAACTGCTTGAACTATTCTGAATAACGTTCTGATAGCTACTCAGATTTTCTTGTATCATAGTCTTATTTTCACTGGAATGCGTTTGATTATCTAACTGTTCATTGTTGTTTCCAACGCATTGATCGTCCATACAATCCATTCCGGATCCTTCATCCCAGTTATTATCATCACTGTAATGCATGATTTCATCGTTTTGGTCATATAAACTCGTCCAGTGAGGATCATGTGACTCAGTATATTCCTCATACTTGTCACTCTCTTTATATCCGATTGGATTTGTTTGGTTATCTCTCTCCAGGCTAGTGTTAATTTCAGTTCGTCTGTTTTTTAAATCTGTCATATTTCCATTATTTCTAATAAAAGAATCTTTTTCTTTCTTCATAACGTTATTATTATCGTTTTCCATGCCTGTTTGGTTTTGGATTATATTATTATAAATCAGTTTAGTGCTTAATTCACTATTTTCGAATTTCTTATTATTTATATTTCCAATACTTTCATTGAAATTAATTTTATTTATTATATCCTTATCTATTCCCCTGCTATTACTAATATTAATACTGAAATTCGTTGTAGTTCCATTCGACAAACTTTCATCTGAGAAATGATTTTTCTCCGAATGCTTCTCATTATCCACAGCACGGTTCGCGCTCTCAGAATCATTTTTTTGATTCGAAAGTGTATTTGTCTGAACTGATTTCAATCCATTGTGAACACTCTCTGTTTCGTTTTTATAATTTTCATCTTGGTTTTCAGAGATCGGGTACAATTCTTCATTTGTAACATTTATATCTTTTTTCCGGTTTTCTGAAAAATGGTCAATGTCTCGATTTTCATTTATAAAACGATTCTCTTCTTTATTAGATAATCCGTGTATGTTCTTTAAATCAGTTCGGTTTGGATTGATTCGATTATCAATTATATTCCTGCGACTTGGCTCCAATCCGTCATTAACGTCGAGTTTCTTCAACTTATTTATATAATTCGTATTCGACAAGATTTCAGTATTTTTATCATGATTTTCTGTACCGATCGATTTATTACTCATCCGTTTTATATTGTTGTCAGTTATGAGATCATAACCGTCTACACTAACTTCTCGGCTTGGATCGTTCATTCTACACCTGTGTTCTTTATTTATTTTAATTCCTTGATTGCATTTTTGACATATCACCCGATCTTTCACATTTGTATTATGCTTAATAAGTGCATCGGATGGATTTTTGTCTTGAATCCAAAATCTGTCATTATTATAACCCTGGATAACATTTCCATCTCTTACCTTTTGATTTATTTGTTTAATTCTTACATCAATCCAAAATTGATTCATATTTTTGTTATTCGCATACATTAATGTTTGATGTCTGTTTTGTCTATTATTATTGCCATTCCAGTATTCTAGAACATAGATATTATTGTCATTGTTGAACCGTTTCTTATCATCTGTCCAGAATGTGGCCGTTATTCCGTTATCTGGAGGAGACATTTTTCCATAATCAACATAATACATGTGTGTCTGTCCATTTTTATGAAAAATGTTTGTTGTATGTTGTGGATGAGCATTTAGATAGTCCGATATTTTACATATTTTACAGATAAGTCTTCCGTGAATGTTTAAGTATTTTTTCGATGGTTCAGTTCGAATCCAGGTGAATTTCTGGCGAGTTTGATCCGAATACTGTTCATTTTTACTTCCTGTATTCTCTTTAAATAAATATTCGGTTTTGAAATTTCCAGTATTTATATTTTTTTGATTTTTATCTACATTTTTCTGTGTCAGAAATTCATCCACATCCATATTGTTCCAATATTGGTTATGATAATCCACACGACCTAAACTATTTTGTTTGTAGTGACTGTTATCTATCCAATAACCAATTCCTCTTAGATTATCAGGTCGTCCAGTTTGAATATTCGTATACGGATGACTGTTTACATTGAATTTTTCTTTCTTATCATATATATTATTGTTTTCTTGTTTCAATTTTGTATAATGAACAGATTTTTCGTTATGGATATTAAAATTGTTCTGGTCCCCATTCGAACTATCAGTCTTTAGTAATTGATTCGGTCTTTTTTGATCTCTACTAATCTGCATCTCCTGATATTTATTTATATTATATCCATGCTGGAATCCAGAGAGATTTTCAGAATTTTTCGATCGTTCAGTTTGTGAAACTAATAATTCTCTATCTACATTTTGATTATTGTTCGCGTGATAACCTGAATGATTCCAATTAGTTTCTCGATTCAACTTGTTCAAATCAAATTCGACATGTTTTGTATCTTCAAACGAGTATTGTTGATTTTTATCGACATTCGTGTGATTGAAGCTTTGCTCACTTTTATTCGATTCGTCTCTATAACTATTAACTACCTGACTTTCCATCGTTTTTAAATGGGTATTCTTTCTAAATTCAGTTGAAAAAATATCATTAGTGCTGTTGAACTCGTCAACATCTTGTAGTTTATCTTCATCTGCACGTTCCTTGATTTTATCTTCTGTTCGTTGCTTTTTAATTTCGTCTAGAGTTGGAATATGATTACTCGGTACATTTCGATGATAATCGGTCTCCTCTAGTGGAGAATGATTATTGTTCTGGCGATTTGCATGGCTGTGATTTAAAATAGATTGATTTTTCATAGTGTTATTCGAGAATTTGATTCGAAATTCTTGATATCTATTATTGTTTTTATTTAGATTGTTAGTCTTCTCATCGTTTTCTTTATATTTCATAGGATCCTTTTTATATTTCTTTATTATTATGTTTATATACTGTCCGATATGTCTTATTCGATCATTTTCACCTGGAGAGACGAACTTATCGTTATTTTTATTTAATTTAACGCCCATTATCAACTTCTGATTGTCTTCTCTCATTCCATTAGCTTCTACGTAACTTGTACCCTTTTTATTATCATAAATTTTATTTTGAATCAAACCACAATCATCCTTACATCGATTTTTTTCATTCCAAGTTGTCGGTAAATTTTTCTGTCCTTTCTCAACATGTTCTGATTCTATTCGCTGATTTCTACTCTTCTGTTGTGTTCTATTCTTCAACAAATTTTCAGGAAATCGTAAATGATTCTGCTCGTCCCTAATTAATATTACTCCGTTCGTTTCCATATTACTAGTCAATTTATTTTTGGATTCTCGATTTTGAATATTATACTCGTGCAGTTTTCTGTTCGAATCTGCTTCGAATTGCTGTCGAAAACCGTTATTGTTTTGTACATTTTTATTAATTTTATTCTGATTCAGGATTGTCCAGTTGTTTTTCTTATCACTTTTATATTTCAACAATATATTTTTATTTTCTAAATTCCGATATGAATTAGTTTCGACTTCATTGTAAGAATTTGGATTAGAGTTATGAAAAATACATTTATTTGTGATACTTAAATTATTGTCAGTATGTAGACTGTTAGGTCGAATTGTATTTTTATCGAAATCTCGATAGCTGTTTTCTGCATTTAATGAAATTCCTTCTCGATTCAACAGATTGATCGTATGTGGTCGAAATCTTTTATGATTTTCTTCTTTTTCATTCATGTGTAACCAATTTTTATCTCTTCGTTCGTCTTTTCTATAAAAATGATCTTTCGATTCGATATTTGGATTCGGAAAAACACTACTATCTTTGTTGACTAAATAATTTTTACCATAAGACATTTTCGACGATCCTCTGTCGTGGAACCGATTTTCATTTCGTGCAAAAATTGTATCCGAGTTCTGATTGTTTTTTACATCATTGAGATACCAATAATTCCCGTTATTTCTTTGATTACCTAAAAATATGCTATTCGAATCATTTTCCCAGTCAGACACTGCTTCTCCTTTATACTGTGGATTTATATTCTGACCGTGTATTGTAAGAGATTCAAATCCATTCCTTTTTTCATTTTCATATTTTTGTGAAAATTTTATTTCATTCTGAACTTTATATAAGTTATTCAGTTGCGCGTTTTCTTTCTTACTGTTTGATAAAAATGTTCCATATAGGTCTAGATATTTCTGTTTTAAGTAACTATTTGACTGTGTCTCAAATTCGCTCTTAGAGTTGACATTTTTATTTCGATGACGATCGTTTTTGTTTCGTTGATTCAAAAAATTGTCTAAACTGTGCTCATCGACCTCGTACAAAAAACCGTTATTAGAATCTTGATCATTTATATAATTTTTATAATACTCGTTGTTTCTATAAACTTGATTTGCATATATTCGATTAGCTAAAAAAGTACCTTCACAAATCAATTTATTATTCCCGTCCAATGATCTATGACAACAGATATCGATCAAACGTCCATCGTTCAGAGCGTCGATTTCAAGCGTGAATTTTTTTACATTCTTTCCTTTATCGTAATTTAGATGAGTTTGATCTAAACCTGCCACGTTTAATTCAGCATCGCGGATATTCTGATCTTTATACTGTTTAATTTCATCTACCATTTCTTCAATATTCGAATCGATTTTCTGTCGTTTTTGGTTCCCATTTCTAATATCTGATCCCATATTTCTATCCTTTCTGTCTATGATTGTAAATCTATTTTCCGGACTCGAATTCTTTTCTCGAATTTCATTCGATCGTTTCTGTCTAAATTCTTCATTAGTATTATTCAAATAATCATTATAAATAGTAAAATCTTCTTTACCGTTTATCGTTCTCACTTGTGTTGTATTTCGTTGATTTTCTTCTAAATCATACCAAGCCATATCTTCGGTATTTTCTATACTTTTTGTTTCGATCGATTCTGATTTAATAATATCCTCATTATTAACATTCTCGGTCGAACCGTGTCGATTCTTTTGAAGATTCTGTACCTGATTCTCTCTGTTCGGTCGGTTCGTTTCATTGTCAGACTCTCCAATATCGTTATACGTGCCTTGATGATTTCGTTGCTCCGATGATATCTTTGATTTTTCATATCCTACATTAATTTCGTTCCCTTCCTCGACGACCGTTTTATTTTTATAAAACTCGAGCATTCTAAACAAATAATCGGTCAGTTTGCGTCGAACAGAATTTTTAACCTTATTAGATCGACTCGATGTGTTTTCAGTGTTTTCTTTCCATGGAAAAATTCCTCTTCTAAAATTGTTCGACTCGAATACATTACTTTCAATTCGTATGCAATCGCAATACACTTCACGTTTCAGGTCGGTCAACTCGTCACTCTGGCTGAAGTGATTTATTTTTTTTGATAATACACATCCGCATACTTTCGGTATTCCATCGTTGTTCAGCTTCACAGTACATCTTAAATTGTTTAAAACTGCTTGTAGCGCTAAACCATCTGTGAAATAATTAATTTTAGATAATATAATTCACACAGAATATAAGAAAGAGACATACACATGCACTAAATCTATGTTTTAATATGTTTCATATTTTTAACGTATGCTATAGTCCAGTAAATGTCACTTTCCATCTCATAATTTTGTATTTCTTTTCTCATTAATTTCTGCATAGTAGGGAGCTTTATGTAATTTTATAATATGTTATACAAGCTATTGTATGTGCATTTCACTGTGTTTTCGTCGAGTATACTCGTCATCGGCTAGAAATAATTACGCACACCGCACTGCACATTCTCAAAATAAAACAAGACGCTCAATGGGTGAAAATAATCTATATGTACAAAATATTAAAGTACAGCGAACAACTTAAAAATGATTTAGTCAAAGTATACAAAACCAATAACTTACCTTTATACTCTGGTTGTAAACATTTGATTAAAGATGCTTGTAAAGTAGCGATTAAAATTAATTTTAACCGTACACACATTTCTGAGATGTATTATTCCATATGTATGCAATGTATGTGACTCGACCAAATTAATTACATTAATCAAACATATTATATAATCAACTTTAAAGAGGTGTCAGCGTTTTGTCACGGTCATGCCTTAAATAAAAACATTCTAAAATTGATTAATTCGATTTTGATTATATTTTGTAAACATTCGTCTGTCGAAACGAACATGTTCGAAACATAACATCCAAATGACAACAAACAATCAATACAATTCTGACACTCTGGCTAAATTCAGTTTCACAAATTAATTCTTTTTTCAGCCCGAAAATGTAGAAATTGTTCTGATCAAAAACGTTCAATAAACCATTATTGATCGTTTCTGATCGTTGATGTAATTTTTAGTCTGAAAGAACAATTTGTTTCTGAAAAAAATATCCAGATCTATTTAATATTAAATAAAATCCAGATTTTCATTGTATGTTTTTCTACTTGTAATCCCGTCAATGCATTATCTTGATAATCTTCAATCATTTGAGTGTCTATTCTCAAATACTAGTTTGGAAAAGTGGTCTATTTTCATGTCAGCATTACAATCTGTGATATTGGACGAAATTAGTAATAGAAAACAAACATAAATGATTCAAAAATACAAGGACTATAAAATATAAATATAATTCTCTTTAAAATCAATGAATATTTTTTAAATAAATGCTATACAAAATATTCTATAGTTTTTGAAAAGAGTTCTCTTTAAAAATATCAGCTAGGCCCGTGCTTATTTGTGCAAAAAACTGAAATTTTTCAAATTTTGTAGATAATAAAACGTCCTTTTCAATAATATATGACAAATTTAATTAAACATCAGGGGTTTTTTTTGAAGGAAAAACGTACAAGTTTTTTTTAAATATGACTCTTTCTAATTTATATCAACGGCTATAGTTATTTTTGAAAAAAGTTTAAAAATTCAAATTTCGAAGAAAATTTAACACTCTTTACTGATATATAATTTATTTAGTTTCGATTGAAGTCAAGTGAATATTTTTTTAAAAAAATATTACTACTGAAACTATTCTCGAGTTTTTTTTTCCTAAAAAAATGGAACTTTTTTAAATTACTACTACGGACGTGGTTGTTTTTGAAGAAAGTTGAAAAATTTTAATTTTGAAGAAAATTCAAACGCTCTTTTTACTGGTGTATAATTTGTTTCGTTTATGAAAATCAAAGTCAGACATTAAATTATAAACTTGTTCTACTTTTTAATTAAACCTCAAATAATCGTTTTTCAATGTTCATTTATGAAATAATTATATTTATAACGTGATTGCGTGGGATTTTGTTTTATGTTTTAAGATTGTTTGAATTTGTGTAGGATATATTTCATTTTACTGAACAAATTTGTTTTTCAATTAATTAGGTTCAGTTTTCGAACATATATATATATATATACATATAAATGTACATATATATATATATATATGTATATATATATATAAGTATATATAAGTATATATATATATATATATATCTGTTTGAAGAATAACTTGATTCATGTGTTCGCTGAGGGGGACATCTGTATATGTTTTCATATAGTTCCATCCCTTTTAGTAACGAATATGTAATTGCAAGTCATTCTACCATTGACAGTTGTTTAAACACAAATGTTTTGTGCTCAATGATCCTGGAATGACCAAGAAAAAAAATATTGTTTAACTATGACAATGCATCGGCTGATTCGAGCGTTGTAGCTCGGCGAAAATTGGCCGAATTCAATTTTGAAATCTTTCCGGATCCACCGTATCCGCCCGATTTAGGTCCCTTGGACTTCTATCTGTTTCCGAAACTCGACATTTTCTGGCTGGAAAGCGATTTCGGTCGAATGATAGGACGATAAAGACCGTAAACTGATATTTTTAGGGCCTAAAAGAAACCCACTGCTGGTAGAGTATCGCGATGCTCCAGAAATGTTGGGACTAACGCGTTGATATTCAAGGAAATTATGTCGAAAAATAACAATTTCGACAATTGGAAGAGTGCAATTGTCTTCAAGACAGTAGTTTATCTCCTTCTAATATAGAATTATATATTGAGCACTTAAGCACTATGAGGATGGTAGGATCGCCATTATATAAGTACAAGAAATAATCAAAATTATTAATAATTGCTTTATAAAAAAAATGTAGAATCAGTGGAGAGTAAAAATTAATTTCTGAAGGTTTGTTCTCAAGGTTATTCTGCCTGGATTATTTATTAGTCAAAGTTGGTTAATCTTATGTAAGAATTAATTGTTTTGCTGTTGTTAAAGGAATATAAAGAATCTTTAGATAGTTTAGGTTAAACAACTGAACACTAGTAAGAAAATTTTGATTCGAGAAAATTCTTTACTTCAATTTATGTTTACATCATTAAAAATTATCCTGCATAAAAGTATTTTTCCAATTCTTCTCTTCCAGTTTTTTTTTTATTAAAAGTCTTGTTATACATTTAGTGAATAATAATAGTTTTCTTAAGAAATGTACTTTCTATTCTTCCGTGTGTATATCTCATTTCCCCTAATCGTTTTATATAGAATTGATTATCCATTGATAAAGAATATCTCCCTATAAATAAAAATTTGTCCTCCTCTGAGATGATGAATTATTCGTTTTCTGATTGGCTAATAAGGTTTGTTTACGAATCATCTTGGTTCTGATTGTTTAATTTATCAAGTCACGTGTATTAAAGAGGAGTAAACGATAACGAGCGGGGGATCGGCGAGTGAAGCGAGTAGGGGGATGAACCCTTTGATATTGTTGTTATTTTAAACATATTTATTAATTTCCGTCTATGAATAAACATTTTACAACTATATTACAAAATAAAAATCAATAAAAATACTAATAAAAATAATTAATTTTTGATTAACTGCTTTTAAATATTTCACATCTCGTTAACTCTGTATCTATGAATCTCATGTCAACAACCCTTTTCTAAATCAAACAAAACATTTTCATAGATATCCACAATTCTAATCCTCATCTGTTCACATCACACAACCAAGAAAGAATAGAGTTGTAGAATAAGTGTCGAGTACAAATAAGAACGATTCACATTTACAATTTATTTTATAAATCTTATTTACATTTAAAATACATATTTTTATTAAGTGATGTGTCGAAGTAGAGATATTAGAGTACACTCGCTAGTAACTATCCGATCTAGAAGCACTTTTAGATTTATTAACATTTCTATTAATATCTATTATTATAATCAGGTCTTAATCAATTGTGTTGTCTGCAAATAAAGGTCATGTTTTCTTTGAATTAGCCATAAAAACACTGCCATTGATTTCTAAATCGTACAACGTTTTTCCTTGGCTTGTCTTATGGGTTCTTGTGTAATCAGTGTCAAGTTCAATGATGGTCGCATTCATAAATATGTCGTTTTATTCAATTACCTTTTTCTTACCTGAACGATTAGCTTCATTTCTCTTTTATAAATTATTCATCATCATTACATCTTTATTTTATTTATTGAATACCCACCAATAATAATCCATTTTAAATTATTGAACATTTTCAAACATCATTCGTTTGTGGTTTGTGGAGTAAAAAATGAACGAATTTATGAAAAGGAAACAAACTATTTTCTAATCATTCATTTTTTTATGTTAATCAAAAATCATCAATAATGATTTATTGAATATTTTTCACTAAAAACATATTTGTTGTTTGTGGAATGAAAAACGAATTCATTGGTGAAAGGAAATTCAGCTGCAGTATCCGAACAGTATTATTAATTTTTGTCCAATTTCAGACAGGAAGTTGGAAAATATCTATTGAATGTTTTTTTATATCATGTAAAAAAGTAACAAGGACTAAACTTGGATTGTATAGGAATTAGAGTTTTAAAAGTTCAATAAGACTCAATAAGACAAAATATCAAATTCAATCAGAATTTATTTGTTTATACATTTCACATGAATCATTTCTAAGAAACAAAATTAATTTTATAGAACGTCACTTCCTTTAAGAATATTTGCACATGTTCGTTTTTGTTATTCCAAGCATCATCTCTGTCGGATATTTTTCAGAATCACACCACAGTATTTACCTCATACTCGATTCCATTCGATGCATCATTGTCTGTATCTTTCTCTTTGTAATTAGATTTATCGTTAGTTTCGAACTGCGTTCTTATAATCTGTTGTTCCGTATCTTGATTCCACATCGCTCCTGTTTGATTCGGATCGCCGTTCCCTTGATTTCCATTCACAGTACCTTCATTCTCATTCAAACTCGTCGAACGTCGTTTCTTTAAAAGCATATGTGGCGACTTGAACATTCGATTCTCGTTCGGTGTCTCGCCATTCTCACCCGTCTCGGAACTGTCTTCTACTTGCTTCTTCGTAGTATCATTCGAGTGATCTTCCTTCACTATCGTATGATTTTTACTATCTTCTGGAGCTCTTCGGTTCCCGACATACTGTGATTGTATCACTTCTCCCGTAGTATCTTGATTCGAATTCGTGTGCACCTGACTCGGATTACCATCTCCTTGATTTCCATCCACAGATCCTACATTTCTATTATCATTCAGCTGATTTCTACTCTCTGCATGCTCAGATTTAATCACTTGACCTTTTGTTCCTTGGTTCCATATCGCATCCGCTTGATTCGGATTGCCATTTCCTTGATTTCCGTTCACTGTTCCTCTGTTATCATTATAAAAAAGATCCGATTCCGGTTCCGTAGCACTTTGGGGTTCGGTGTAACTTGACATGACATTCTGGTTTACATTGTTTTGATTCCAAGTCGCATGCATCTGATTTGGATAACCGGTTACTTGATTTCGATTGAAATTCACTTCATTTGTATTTAAATTCATCATTTTTCTACTACCGGCGTGATGCGATACAAATGTTTGATCTCTCGTTCCTTGATTCCATGCCGCATGTATTTGATTCGGATTACCATTTCCTTGATTTCCGTTCACTACTCCATTGTTGATATTCTCACAAAAAACAATATCAGACTCTGGCTGTGTGTCCGTACGTCTTCCATCCAGTATTTCACATTGACTTTTATGTGCTTCGTTTTGATTTCTTCGTTGATGACTACTAATTATTTTAGCAGCATCTCCTCCTCGACCTCCATTACCATTTATTACTTCTCTATTTACATCGATATAGCTTTCTACCGATTCATCGCCGGGAGTTACACGTCTGTGCATGTATTGCAATTTGATTCGTTCATTTTCATTCTCTCGTTTCAGTTTCGCATTCGTTTGACCCGCATCATTGTCTATCTGATTGCTATTCATATGTCCTGCATTATCATATTGCATTCTCGTATACCTCAATCCAAAATTATGAATTCCATGTCTCGGTTCTAAATTCCTTTCAATAATATGATTTTCATCGTCAATATCATTTTTCAGAGATCTTTCGTTTAGAAAAGGTTTGTATATTCTCCTATTTAAATTCTTCGTGGGCGGTTCAAAATTTATAAATTTTCGACGGTTTATATCCTTGTGATGTGTTTGATCATGTGTATTCTGATTCCAGGTCGCACCTCTTTGATTTGCGTTCCCTTCGCCTTGATTCCCATTCACGGTTCCAGAGTTTTTATTTTCAAGTGTTGTTTGTACATGTTTTGATTGGTTCATTGGTTCCGGATGTTCGTTTGAAAACCTTCTCGCGAGAAAACATTCCGTTTTATGATACGGAAAATCTAAACCGAGATGATTATTTTCATCATTATTCATTGTGCTCTCTTGTTGTTTCATATCGTTCGGTATGGCTGTTCGGTCTTCGCTTATATTATTTACAGCGTCACTCTTTGTAGTAACTTCATCATTATTGTTCAATCCGTTATTTGCTAGATTCGTAATTATTCCGATTTTATCATCTGTAAGTGAACTTATGTATTGCGATGTAATATTCTGTTGTACTGTATCCGAATTCCATTGTGCATTTTGTTGATCCGAATTGCCATTACCCTGATTTCCATTTATGACACCTTCGTTAATATTTATATTTTTGTTCAATCTTCGGTACGGCTGCAACTTAACATATTGAGATTTAACTTTTTGTCGATTTGTATTTTGATTATATTGAGCGACCGTTTCATCTGAATTTCCAGCTCCTTGTCTTTCGTTTGCAGTTCCTCTATTCGTATTTTCATAAAAGTTTCTGATAAGATTTCTATATCCATTTCTCGTACGATACATCTCTGGATAGTATTTATTTTCAAAAACAAAATATCTATTATTCCAAACTGCTCCATGCTGGTTTGGCACATTCGATCCTTGATGTCCATTTATGCTTCCAAAATTCTGATTTATTGTTTCATATACGTCCTTACGATCCAACGCGAGAGAATCTTCATCTCTCAAATCAATATCCTGCGGGGTTGTTAGGTAACGATAGGGATAATTTTGATTAGGAACGTATCTGTGAAACTCAATCCTTCCATCATCTTTTTCGTCATATGGTTCATACCAGTAAATCGATTTTTGGCTTTTATTGTTACGTAATTTCTTTCCATTCAAGATTAATGTTCTTAATTGTGAAGTTTCACGGAATTTCTCATTTCCATCTACATACTTACAATGAACTTTCAATGGTTCATTCGGTGAAGAATTTATTGTTTTCAATACACATGCAAACAAATTTCCATTTTTTCCATCTTCATCATTGTTGATGAAAGTTGAGATTTTTCCACTATCGGACTTAAGCAACTCATCTGAAAATTAATAAAAAATATTTCCTTAAAGTTATGACCACATACAGAAAAAATTATATAAAATTGAAAAATAAATGAAAATGTTTGTAGTTTCTGAAATTCGCAACCCTAACTATTAAAAACTAATTATTATTCATGAAAAAAAAGTGAACGATGGAAAATGAAAATGTGTGACTGGATTTTAATGTTTTTTTTAAAAAAAAATAGGTAAATGTAAATAAAAATAGATAAAGATCCATCTTTTATACGGATTCATGTTAATTTAGAAACGAAAAATGTTGAGTTTAATACACATTTTTAGGCACAAAATTCAAAAATTATTTGTTTTTATCTCAAAAAGAATTGTCTACTAAATCTAAACTTCTTCATTTCTACATTAACATGAATTTGTATAAAATATGAATCTTTTATATATTTTTATTTACATTTATCTACTTTTTTTATAAAAATAAAATCCAATCACACACTTTTATTTCTCATCTGTCACTTTTTTACTCTCATATAAAATTAATGTGTTAGAAAATATCATTTTCTGAACCACTTTTTCATATTTATTTATTGCGCATAAATTTATTCAGATTGTCTAATTTTAAGTTTTCTGTTTTAGATCAAAAACGATCAGTCGGACATCTTTATCCTCAAACAGGTAAGAAAAAATATTATTTTAAAATGTATAAACGATAAAAAAAGTAATTTATGGTCAGGATATTTTCTTATCTAAAATATATTGATATTTATTTTTATGTTTTTATCAAGAAATTGATTTACTGACATTTCAAATTAATCTTTCTATTTACATAAAATATAATCCAACATAAAATAAATAAATAAAATAATTTAATAATTCCTACATAAAATAATTTAAGGACTTTATTAGAGAAACCGGATTTTTTATTTTTGAATTTCATATAAATTATTTAGTTTCACTTAGATTTATTGGTTATGTTTTATTATTTTAATTACAGTAAGACATTCAGTTATATAAATGTATAATGTTAATTAATTTACTCAAAAGATTCTCATACATTTAAGATATAACCGCAAAAAAAATGAATTAGTTATGAAACTATTAATTCCTGTTTAGAAAAAACTCACAATTACAAACGACTGAATGTTTTATTTTTATCGAAACTGATTCATTCTTCATCAAGTTCGTGGACATTTTTCGTCACTATATAGCCTTATAAATTTATATAATTGTAATATTAAGTTTTTTTCTATTTAAAAAGAAACCAGTTTCGATTTATAACTTTTTCGTTATTCTAAAATGCTGTAAATTAAATGAAACTAAATTATTTTAAAATGATTCATAGAATCTTGTATAAATCATAGATAAATAAAATATTATCAATTGAAAACTCGACTTTAAAAATCATCACTGAAAGTCATTAGAGTAGACATCGAGGAATTTATAAACATTTTTCTAAAACAAATTTTGTACTGTTTGAAGAATTTCAAATAAATGTTCACTCAAATGACTTTTAATTTAAATTTTAACGAGCGATTTCCTTGCGACAATTTTTTCTATGTTTAATTTTCTTCAAAAAAAAAGGAACTGCGAATAAAAATAGATAAATAATTAAACTTACTATCATTGACACGATTAGATCTCACTGCCACCAATAGAATGCTCGAAACAAAAACGATAATTGTGTGTCGATGGATGTTCATAATTCTATCAAATATATTCTACATATAAATCTGAACTAAAATATAATAACTTAATCAGACATCACTATTTATGTGGTTAATAACTGTTTTGTTACGGTATAATAATTCAATACACAAATCAATATGGTAAACGTGTAATATTCAAATCGTTATTGAATTCATTGTAATTTTAATTGAAAATATAATTTGTTTGTTTAATCATTAAATGTAGGACGATTTGTTTTGTTTTTCCATACACATGTGGGATTCCCATTTAAGAAATGAATGTAAATATATGTTTTGTAATATAATATTTGGACAAATATGTTAAATGAATAATTAAAGTAATTCGAAATTGTAAACAATGAGAATCGATAAATGAAATGCTCAGAAGTCAATCAGAAATTTTTCTATCACAATATCGTCTTTGGTAGCTAGTTTCATTTTCATAAATAAATTGTTCATCAACTCTTTTCTATGTCTCATCGCTGTAAGGATAAAAGCATCATCGTTTGGAATGCGGATAAGAAAAAATAAAAAATGTCCAGTGATCAGTTACTGAACATTTTTGATCAGAATTTTTTGTTATTTGTGCGGCAAGTAAAAAATTCTTTTATTAAAAAAAACACGCAATTTATATATTATGTCTTTAATCTATCATTCATATGAAAATGTATTGACTTATACGTTTATCATTTTGATATGAACGAAATTCTGTATATTTTAAAATATTTATAGAAGAAAAAACAAGTTTTATCACAAATTAACTTATTTTGATTCATTTCTGAACCAAATAACTAACTTCTCATTTCCTGAATTTAATGAAAACAAAAAATAAGTCTTGTGTTTTCAATATGATCCACAAATCGAATACGCTGAATCATTAAAGAATAAAATCTGTTAAAAAATCTCTCTTGTTGATAATGATTGAAAGAAATGAAAAATGTAAAAATAAACAAATATTCTTAAAATGTATTTTCTATAGGTTACTTTCTTTCTCTTCTCTGATTAATTTAAAAATTGATACAATACTATTTTTCGCTACCTACACATATACACACTTATATATATATATATACATACATTTGTGTGTGTATAAAAAAATTAAAATATTAAGATACCACTTTTTTCAAAATGTGAAACTTTTGTGTTTCATGCAATAATTTCTTCTTTTAGATTTTAAACTAAATTCATTTCGGTTTTAATTTTTTCTTTTACTGCCTTCAGAATTTAACTCAATCAATAATATTTAAAAATAGAAAATTTTAAATCATAATTTATATTTATATATATATATATATATATATATATATATATATTCGTATACATAAATTGAAAATTTATAAATTTACATAAGATCTGCAATATAACATACATATATATATTAATATCAGTATATCTTTAATTTTGTGAACAAAATATGAAACCTGATAAATAAATATATGGAAAAAAATATTATAAAATGTTTGATCTTTTATTAAATGAGGTATAAAAAAATTGGCTAACAGTTGATTAGATTAATTTATATTTATTGTGAAATTCCTGTAAACATTGTAAGACATACAAAAATCGTATATTTTCGAAAAGCATATAATTTATTTATTAATTAAAATATCGATACAAAAAAATACTGAGAACATTTTACAACTATTAAAAATATCACAACATATAAAATCGTTTTCTTGTATTAACGGAATATCTTTACAATGGGATTTTCTTAATCTCTCTTAAGATTTCTTTCTAAAATCGCTTCTGGCACATCTGTCATATATTTATTTATATATTTATTTATATATTTATTTATATATTTATTTATATATATATATATATATATATATATATATATATATCCATTAGTGATATTAACAGAGTGAGATTATTTGATTTACAGAGATAAACATTGTAGCTTTGTATGCTCGTTACAACATTAATTGTAATTATTTTTGAATCACGCATGATGTTTAATTAAGGAAATTAATTAAATTATATTAGTTACTGATAATGTATGTTTATATATATATATATATATATATATATATATATATGTGTGTGTGTGTATGTGTGTGTGCTATCACCTGATCACATGAGTCTGACTAAGAAACACAGTTTTAAATTTTATCGAATATTTCCTCAATCTGTTCTTAAAGTTTAATTAAAAAAGCGGAACGAGTAGATCATAAAGGAACAAAAAAAAATGTAAACATGTTTATTGTAAAATTATATCATTTCAAATGTTTATATCTTGTTTCACAAAATATAAAACGATATTTTTCACCCACATTTACTAAATATCTCAACATTATTATCACAAGATAAACATGAAAATAGTATCGATATATCTGCGTTTCTTTTCCTTCAGCAATTAATATTTGTTCCTTTCTGGATTGGTAAAATATTCAAGAAAGAATGTAATTTATTTGTTATACATTAATTCTTTCATACAAACGTGTAGCTGCCTTTTTTGAAAGTTGTCTTAAGAATTTATATCTATTGCTTATATATTTATATATATATATATATATATATATATATATATATATATGTATATATATATATGTATGTTTGTATTAGTTCAAGGTTTTCATACATTTATTTAACAAAAATACAATGAAAATATATAAAATTCAAATAACATTTAAAACAAAATAAAAAATAATTATCAAAACATGAGTATCTGCTTTAAATTGAATTTCAATCGATTTACTTTATTTCTAATTTAAAAAAAATCTAATATACCGTCTTAAAAATATATTTTAATCTCGAATCGATTTCAGTGACAAACAGAAATAGCAATTGAACTATTTTTTGATTGAAAATACACAATTAATATTCGATTAATTGCATTTATGTTTTCAATTACTTTCTATGGACCGAATCGAAATATTAGCATTACTTCATTCAACTTATATATATATATATATATATATATATATATATATATATATATATATAATTGTACAAATCATAGCAAGCTCAGCTTAAATCTTCATAGAAACAGTAACGCAATGTATACAAATTTAAAATGGTTGATACTGATCTCTGTATGTATTTATTTGACTTCCGGTGCCGAAGTTATTACTGAATGTAAGTTGTTTTTTAATAATTTTCGATCCTTTCGTACGATTAAGAAAGGAAATAAAGTTTGATATAGAATTTACTAGAAAATATAGTTACTGAATCGTTTATTTTTTAATATGATGCAATATCTAGCTGTTTCTTTTATTAATTTCCTGAGAAGTTCGATATTTTTTAAATTATTCAACTTCAATTATCAGAAATAGAATACTTAATCAGTTAGAAAAAAATCAGTTAGAAAATGTATCAATGATCGCAGTTTAAAACTTGTTGAAATTACTAAGAACGAAAATACTGTTATAATTGTTTTAGTGTATGAAATGATTGATTTTTTTAGTGTAAATGAAAATGAATATCTAATAAACATCTTTTTAGATCCAAATGGGGACACATAAATTCAGTACACTTTTTGTAAATTAAATACTTGTATAATATACATTTTAATACTGTCCTGTTGATGTGGTTAAATTCATACTCACTAATGGATTCTTATTTTGTCACAAAAACCATAAAAAATGTTTCATTCGAGGCGAAATTTTTTTTCGAATCATTCGTGTTCATTTTTGATCGGCGAGTAAAGAAATAATTTGTGAAATTCAATGAAACTCTTCAAAAATCATGATTTATAGTCAAAACTTTTCGATTGTTGCCTGTGCTTAGTTCTATGGCGATGCCATCATCTTCAGTGTGCCAGCATACTTAAAAATCTGACGATTAAACTATTTTTCTGTACTTTAACGCTCTGAGAATTGTTTGTGATTTATGGTATGAAAAAAGAGTTCATTCGTGAAAGTGAATTCAGTCAGTGTCAGAACTGAATGGAAAAATAGTTCGTACTCGCATTTCTCATCCAGCAAACATATTTCACACTCCAGATTACATGAAATAAATAGCAGTCATGCAGACTATCAAACGTGTCAAACCATTAACCAGATCATCGACAATTGTGGTAGAAATTCAGTTTTTTTTTTCGAAAATTGTTCCTATTTATTTCATATGATGAAAGGAGATCAAACTTCCAATTGGCTCACCTTACATGTCTAACGAGAAAATAAATTATTTTTTCCGTGTTCCAAAATAGTATCCCTGCTATAAATCTAGTAATGTATTTTTTAACAGTTTACCATTTATGCATTTCAATTAAAACATTTAATTATTTAATTGGAGTCTACTTGATAACTCATACAAATCTACAACTCTTCCAATCAATGTAATGTTATCAATTCAGTAATTATCTTTTCAACAAAAAATTTCAAAGTTACTCTGCATCTATTTTACAACTTATTTAAGAAAATTTCACGAATTTACCATTAATTCATCTATATTAAATTTACTGACAAAATCATAAGTAATTATAATTATGTTTTTATACCTGTGACCCTATTAATAAATTAATCTTCATCCTTTTAGATCAGCTAAATATCTGTTCTTGTTAAGTAGATGATGAAGACTGAGAGTCTTAAACATTTACCAGAAGATGTCAGTCGTATCGAAACTAGTAATGAACAACAGACAGCTGATCTGAAAGAACGAAAAATTACAGGGCACAAAATAATAAGTGACTCTTCTAGAATAGATTTTTATTAATCAAATCGTTGCTCAATACATGGGACAGAAAAATCAGTAATTTCTTACACAATAACCTAGTAGTAAAAAAAATATAGTAAAAATATCTACGACGAAATAACTTGATTAAAAAAATCAGTCTGAAAACATTCAAATCATAGATACATAATTCGACCTGCCTTTCAGATAGCGAAATTTTGAAAGAAGTGATGGATAAAATAGAGTCTTTGTCGGATAATAAGAATGATTTATTATCAAGGATCTATCTGTGCGTGGTCGCCGATGAAGAGAAACACACAAATCTCGAGTGCACTTTCATCGATAAAAATGGAAATGTACCGAAAATACTTATTCAAGAAATCGGTTCAAAATTGAAGAAAACTGGCGTTCAGACAGACAGTGAAAATGAAATAGAAGAAAATGATGTTGATCCGCGATTTTATACGGATTAAATCGACGATTTTCGTGGAAAATATATAAAAACATCTCGACAACTTTCGTTCGGATTGTCTTATTGATATTTGTTTTAAAATTTAATACGAGGTGATTGTAATTTTTTTTCATGTTTATAAATCGATCTGGAACTGAATTATATGAATGACGAATATCATCAGTATTTTATTCACCCTTGTTCTATTTATTCGAATAATGACAATATAGCAAACGCAACTATCGTATTTAAACGATTATAATTCTTTAATAAACTATAAAACTTATTATACATATTAAAGAATTATATAAACTATAAAACTTTCATTAATGAATTTTTCTTTCTTCTTTCAAGCCACGAATATAAATCTGATAAAAAGTGTTCAATGATTATTTACTTTTAATCCATGTTTGTACGAATTTCGATGGTTAATCGATAAGAAATGCAATTATCTTCAGAGTGCTGAGGTATCGATAAATTTGTAAATTTCAATTTTTTTTACACATTAGCACTTTGATGATGATGGACTAGACATCTAAATAAGCATAAGCAACAGTCATCAAGAATCAATTATTAAACATTTTTGATCAAAATACTTTTTATTCGTGAAAAGAATTACAAATGCATTTATAAAAATTTTGAAATTGTAATCAGAACAGATTCATATTTATTAACTATATAGAAACCAACTCATATAATGCCTCGAAATATTTGTAAATTCCATCACAATACAGTTCTGTCACTGTGCTTATTCACTTTCACAAATGAATTTTTCACTCGCCACTCGAACTACAAAAAAACCCTCATCGAAAATCTTCAGAAATTTAGATTCTGAGCAAATGACAACTACAAGTACATTCGTCTTTCAGTTTAAAAAATTTTCTTTTTCTGACCATTTAGAGGTACTACCAATATTTTTTTCATATATATTCTTTTTTTTCACCCCATAAACCAAAATAGTTTCTATCCAAAAATATTAAAGATCATCTTTAAGGCCCCAAATCATAAAAAAAAAACTATTTTTCAATTTTAAGAATTAGATTTTCCTCTACCGCTCTGAAGATGATGGGACTGCCATCGAAATGCCCAGAAGTAAGAGTCAAAAATTATCAATAATTCTTACTGAATATTTTTGACCAGGAATATTTTTATGTTTTTTAGGATGAAAAAAATAATTAATTAGTGAAAGTTGAAATATATTTTTATTGAAAATCTGAAACATTTTCCTAGTTTAGCAACACATGTTGACATAAAAACTCAGCAGAATTTCCTTGACCCACAGATAACAATCAGTTTCCTTACACTGTTATAAATATTTACCATTCAATAGGTCTATACATTTCGTATTAATTTATTCTATTCGTTAAACTGGACTTCTTAATTTAATTAAAATCGTTGATAAGATTTATTTACGATTTTAATAAAATAAAAGACAGAATGAATCACTGCAAATATATTAAAAATTATTTTACTTAATCGAGAAGAAAAAAACAGATTAAGATTATTCTGTTTTCATGTTTGAGTAGTTTTCTTCATTTTCTTTGATTAAAAATTTTACAAAGTGCTGCGTGACGTTTTTTTTAAAAAAAAAATAATATCTATCAATTTTACAAAAGAATTCTAATCGGAAATCTAGATTTGAAATCAAATAATTTAGAGAGAGAGAGACATTTTTCTGTACCATGGTGCTCTGTGAATAATGGAATAGTCATCTAAATGTACCTGAATAGGAAACAAAAATGATCAATAATATATTGATTTCTGTAAAAAAAAAACACACATTAGGAATTGAGAGGTTAAAAGAAAAAAGCATATGTAATTTGTCGTATATTTTCATATTTTACATAAAATGATTAAATTTTATCTCGTCTCAATGATGATTCGTTCTAATATTAAAACAATCTTCTATAACTCTAATTTTTTACCTGCGATCCGTTTGATACGTTTCCCTGTTGGTCTTTGTCATTTTTGATCAAGTAAATAATGTTCTCTACTGCTGGTTTCGGCAAGAATGCCATGTTCAGATTAATGTTAAAGACACTCTCGCTACTCAGTCTTTTAAATCTACCTGGTGGTGGAACTAATACCGAAACTAATATTGAAGAACAGACATTTGGCCGAATCAAAAGGACAAAGACGAACAGGAGAGCGAATCTGTTCTTTCTTACTACAACATTTAACAAGATTTAAACAAATTTCAATCGATTATGTATAGAACTTATAATCATTGATCCCATTATATTCCGGTTCAGAAACATCGGAATCGTCTTGCAGTCCGCAAAGACATCCTTTCGATTTCCGGTCGAACAAATATCTCGGCGTTACATAAAAATCTAAGCCTTTCGATGCGCAGTGCATTCTACACAAATCTATATAGTTTTTTATCTGATATTCGTACGCTCTCAAACGATTCGAATCCACATATTGTCTCCTGTTGCTTGGAAGTTGTATCGATTCGTCCGACTTTATTTCATTTTTCGCCTTATCTGCTCTGCTAATCTCATCCGGCTCGTCATTCAATCTTCTCACATTCTTCTGTTTACTTAATTGTCTTTTCAAGTTGTGCGAACGTTTTATGAGAGAAACTCTTGCATTCTTATTTATATGAGCTGTAGAATTCTTGTTGCCTGTACCCACTTCTACTTCTTGCTTCTCTGGAACATTTACATCAGGTATAGTTATATAAGGTATATATTTATCGCTTATGTTTCTTTGATAACGTAATTTCGTTTTTTCATCTTGGTTTATAATATATTTATCTGATTTTAAAAACGTTTTATTATTCGGAATTTTTCTTATTATACCCACCAACGGCTGTGTTTGTAATGAATTCTGTTGCATCACATTATGAATTTCATTCCTTAATTTTCGGATTTGATTTTCATTAGTAATGCTGTTTTTGTTATTAAATTTAGTTGTACCTTTAATTTTCTCACTAGACATTTTCTTTGATTTATTGTATTCGTCGTTTTCGTTTCCACTGACTTTAATTTCTATATTGATTCTAAGATTGTTTTTCAATGGAATTTCAGGTAAACGAAAGATATCTGGACTACTTGATTCTTCTTCAAGAGCATTCTCTTCGAAAGAATTTTCTTCCGAAGTATTTTCTTCAACTCGACTATGAAATTTATATTTATTTTTTGAAATAACACCCGGTTTAGATACAGGTTTTACCCATGTCGGTAATTGAGGCTCGTACACGTTTTTCTTCAAGTTTTTGTTTTGAATGTTAACGGATTTTTTATAATTATTATCTAATAGAGATAACTGTTTCTGTTGTTGCTGAAAGTTTTCAAAGTCAGACTCTATGAATGTGTGCATCAAAGATTCCCCCGACAAATTTTCTGAAGAATCATCATATTTAGGTAAATTCGAGTACATTAAAAACGATCTATCGAATTTTCGACTCGGTGTTAATCGTTCAACATTATCGGGTGCTTTGTCTGGAAATTTGTCTTTTTTTCTTAAATTTAATAGTGCCATGATGAATTCTATTTCCGGTTTGGTGATTTTCAAAAAGTCGCATCGTATTTGGGTATCAAGCGGAGCGATTGAAGAGTTTAAATCTGTGTCGGATAAGGAATTATTGAGCAACGTACAAATATACAAACGAGATTCTTTGTCTTCATTTTCTTCTACTAAGAGTTCGATCTCTTCGACGACTTTTGAAAAATTGTCAACATCGTCTGGAAAATATAAATACATGTTTCTTGAAATTTATAAAAAATAAATAAAAATGTTACTTTTTTAAATAATTGGTAAATAATATGAATGGAGTTCTAGCACTGTGGATAAATTCAATCAGACAAATTAATTCTTTTTTCCCCCACGCCGAGGTAATGAAAAATCAGAATTTTGCATCTTATAAGTCATAAAAATTAAAATACGCCCATATTCTATTATGAAATTACATTTATTTAATGGAAAAAATATATTTCTTATTAAAAAATATTTTATAAATATACTCTTACAGAGTTCTCTCAAAAATCTGCTTAAATGAATTTTGCTATTTTTTTGATCAAAAATTTAACATTTAAATGAGGGTTGTTTTTTCAATAAATTTCAACTGAATATTCCAAAAATTGTATTTTTCAGAGATGTTTCATCATTATAAAAGAAAATTAAGGATTTTTAGATTGAAATTTTTGATTTTTGAAATTTTCGATTTTTCATCAAATTTTGCATACTCTATGATTTTTGAATAAATTTCAATCAATTATTCTATAAAAATGTATTTTCGTCAATGATTTGTCTTTAGTAAAGGGTATTAATGATTTTTGGATTGATTTTTTTGATTTTTAAAATTTTCGATTTTTCATCAAATTTTGCATACTCTAGGTCGTGGTCATTTTTGAGCCAAAAAATGAAAATTGAAAATATGAACTTTTTTTACTATAAATTGATCATTTATGATAAAAATAAATGTTTTCTGTGAAAATTCGATTTAAATATACCAAAATTAATTTTTTATAGAGATAAAGGTATTTTTCTGAAAATTGAGATTTCTCAAAAAATTGTAAAATCAAAAATATATTCATATTTTATTATAAAACAGCGTTTATTTAATGGAAAAATATAGTTATTTTCATAAAAAAAATATTTTATAAACATACCTCTGCAGATTTTTCTCAAAAGTCTGTTTAATTGAATAAACTTACATTTTTGGACAAAAATACAATATATGAAAAAAGCCCGATTTTTGAATGAATTTCAGTCAATCATTCTATAAACATCTATTTTCGTTGACGATTTGTCATTATTAAAAGGTATTAATAATTTTTGGATTGATTTTTTTGATTTTTAAAATTTTCGATTTTTCATCAAATTTTGCATACTCTTAGGTCGTGGTCATTTTTGGGCCAAAAAATGAAAATTGAAAATACGAACTTTTTTCAACATAAACTGTTAATTTAGAACAAAAATAAATGTATTCTGTGAAAATTCGATTTAAATATTTAAAAACACAAATTTTACAGCCAGCAAACTTTTTCAAAAGAAATAAATTTTTCAAAAAAATACAAAACGAAATAACTGCCCTATTTTACTATCAAATGGTATTTATTTTATATAAAAATATATTTCTGGAATGAAACAAGTATATTATAAACATAAACTAGATGGTTTATCTCAAAAACATAGTTGAAATAACGAAAGGCCTTTGAAAATACATGTACACGAATTTTTGAATTAAAAATGCGAATAAAACATCATTTTGAGTAGAATTTAAGCTGTTTATTAAACCAAATAATTTTTTTCGTTAATTTGAAGTAATTTTATCTATTTTTCTGTACCTTGACGTACTTAACATGATGGCATCTCCATTGAACCAGTGATCAAAAATAATGAATAATGATTTATTGAACATTTTCTAGCAATCATATATATTGTGAAGTAAAAAAAAATTAATTTGTGAAAATGATATCAAATTAGACAAATCTAGAATATAATATATACATTTCAAACTTATAACTATGATTTGAAGAGATTTAAAGAAGGATATTACAAACAAAAACACTCAAGACAATTAAAATTTTCAAAAATCAATCATTGACAAACATCTTGATTAGAAAAAAGTTTACCGTAAGTAAAAAAAAATCACCTGTGAATGTAATTTAGTTACAACGGCTACAAAATATAATTGTGATTTTATTACGAATGATTTTTATACCTCACAAATCACAAAAATGTACTAATAAAATTTTTGTATACCTCGGTGCTGTGAAAATGATGTCATCGCCACTGGAATGCGCATATAGAATAATCGAAAACGATTTTTGACAAGAGAAAAATGTAGTTTGATGAAAAGAAAATTCATTTATGCAAGTAAATTTAGCCACAGTTTAATATAATTTATTTTAATAAACGTATAAAACAATTTTTTTTTATGTTTAATGAATTATTAAATAAAATAAATATTTGATCTAAAAACCAAACTAAATATAAACTTAAAATAATAAATGTTAAGCACTGAATCTTTAAAATATTTCCAACAATCTAAAAAATTCTAAATGTAAGAAATAAAATAACGACTTACTATCTGATACCAGAAAAGATCTTGAACCACTTAAGACACACATAAACTCAAATAAAACTAATAAGTGACACAGTTTCATTTTTAATATTTATTATAATATTTCATTCCAAATTCATTTCTTTAAAATGCAAAACGTTTAACCTGAAATTAAATCGAATTGATCAAAAAAAAAATTGTAGATCATTTGACTGTAATCTAGTTTTTATATATTTTTCTTGAAAATAATTGCATTTTTTGTGCAAAACATCGATTTGTTTTCCATAGAGTTTAATATCGCGCTTATTTATTTTGCTAAGTTATGTTTGAAATTGACTTTTCAAATATATTTATGCTTTACAATATATTATGTTATCATTACTATAAAATGTGTATGAAATTAATAACATATAAAATGAAAATTTAAGAGAACAGTATTCTAAACTTATTTTATAATTAAAAAAGCAGTTAGGTTTATTGTTAAGCACCCACTAGCATATTTTGCAGAGCGTTTTTTTTATGATTAGTGTTTTATCATAACAGTGGATGTAGAATTCGAAAAATACGTTCATACTCTTCCAATTTGATAAAGAGATAATCTAAACGTGCAATTAAATGAATACACTGAATATTTTTGTTCGAAAATTTTATTTTTTCAGTTTTATTGCTGAATTTTTCATAGTTACTGTTCTAAACAGCATTGAAATTTTCAGTGTTTACGACAAAAAAAAACCAGTGTCAAAAAGAATCCCATTTTACAGTTCAATCCTTGAAATTAAATATTTAATTTAAAATACAATAAATTCTTCACTTGTGAATTAACAACTGGATTCTCGATAATTATAATGAGTTTGTGTTAGTTCCACATTGAAGAATGACTTTGTGTTAACCTAATTTCTAAGAGGCATCAGACTAACAAATATAAAAAAATCTACTAGCAGAGCTGCGTGACTAAGCTCGTGTGAGATCATTCTAAAAATCATTGATCCATTTATAAGACTGAATTCAGATAAAATATATTCATCTAATTATTAATATATAGTCAAATAACATCTCATAAATTATTTTAAAAGAACTCTCGACATGAGATTCAAGAAGATGAATATAAATTGTATGCTTCATAGAAATAACTGCTAATATAGTTTTAATAAATATTATTTATTCCGTTAGATAAATTAACAACATTCATATATTTTCTTCATACTTGTAATCTGCTCGAATCCATTACGACTAATAGATTTTTATTTGCTGGCAACAAGGGCATCTGCCGTTACGGTTAACATCCGTAACATATCCTCCACTATCTTCGTTACTTGCTACGTTATGAACAGCAGAACCTTTATCGTTTCGTAATTGGTATCCAAACTCATTTGCTGTGCTTGAAATCGATCTGGATTGTTCACGGCCAGCAGCAGCATTGACTGCGTCGAACTTCCCGCGGAAATCGTTCACAAATTTCTTGAAACGATACTGCTTTTCCAATTCTTTTTGACTTTGTTGTCCATACACTTGTTGACTATTTTTGAACTGATTGCCGTAAATAGAATTGATATCTTGTTTAGTCTGAAATCCTTTTCCTCTCTGTATATTTGCAAATTGAGTACCATAAATGGAACCTATTTCTTGTCGTGTTTCATGTGCATTAGTGTGTTGATCATGATTCATTTGATTATCATATAACGAACTGGTATCTTGTCGAGCTTGGTTGGAATCGACATATTGACTGTCTCCCGATTGATGACCGTAAACACAACCGAACTCTTGTTGACTTTGTGGTCGCCTAGAACTTTGCTCTTTTTCGACTTGACTACCATAAATAGAACTTATTTCTTGTCGAGTTTCATGTGCATTAGTGTGTTGATCATGATTCAATTGACTATCATATAACGAACTATCTTGTCGAGCTTGGTTATCATAATTTAATGATATGATCATCGGTTCTTCGTCCTCTTCTTCATTCTCGTCTGATATATCTGAATTCGTTCTAAGAATTCCATTATTAATATAAAATTTATAAAAAGGATCATGGATACAGACTGGTCGAAACCGTTTAGGCTCGTACGGAGAATCAAAATTGTTTTCAATACTGCGTTTAAAAGCCGGATTATGAAACTTTCGAGTATTCATTCGCGGGTTTTTACGTTCATTGGACACCTCGTCCAGTAACGAATTTAATAACATCTTAAGCATCTTTGGATTCTCAAAAGTACGTTCGTCGATCTCCATCACTTTACAAAGTGGAAAACTATTTTCTTTTGTGTTGATCATTTTATTGTAGTCGCACACATAGATTTTTGTTCCGGTTGCATTACTGGTTGATTTCTTCACTTTATCTAGAAATATTTTTTATGATATACATTAAATTTTATATCTAAATTACAGCTGAAATTAAGTATTGAACAGTACTTTTTTTTTAAAAAAAAAGTAATAATTTATTTGCAGAAATGATCTGAAATTCAAAGTAGAAAACCAGTGAGGTTTTATGAATGTACGTATGTTTTGTAATAATTATTAATACTTTTAAGATTATTACAAAATAAATAACTTCACTTACCTTCGGCAGATATTTCAAGCACTGCAAATAACACAGTGAATAGAAAAGAGATAAAGAATACTTGATTGCGTTTGATACGATTCATTTTCAACTCAAATTGGCTGTTGACGATATTCAGTTGAATATTTAAGATAAATTAATTTCTTCGACTGACCGCAGGACACATAATGCCGTTCATAAAAATATAACTTAATTTAAATTAATTTTTCAGCTCATTTGTATTTGTTTTTATTATATTAATGCCAATATGGAATGTAGGTAGAAAAATGTGTAGGAAATCAATTTATTTGCATAAGATATTCGTATTAAGTTATTTATTTTTTTATTTTTGTCAACGTTTCTATTGAATTGTTAAATATTATTATTTTAAAATAGTGTAAACTTAATTCCTTAGAAAACATATTTTATTGTCATCGTAGGCGTGTAGTTGTATATATTGATAAATGCATTAAAATAATTAGTAATCATTTTAATTCATTTCGTTTTTTACTAACTATATTATTAAAAATTAATTTAGTAATCGAAATCTGTAAATTAAATTTATTATTTTTATAAAGGTAAAATATTGATCAACCAACTTTCTAAAAAGTTTGTTGATAAATATTCGATCCTTCACAAAAATATACGTACCTGGAATAAACTGCATTCCTACATATAAAACTATAAACTTTTGCAAAAATTAACAATAAATTGAAAGGGGAAGTAAGTAAAAAGAATGATTTATTTTTAAATCAAAGATTATCTCATTAGTACTCAAATTGTATACACAACAGGAGTACCGTGCGTTTATTCAAGTCATGTTTGTGAAAATATAAAATTTATTTCACTAAGTAGCACCGTTGTAAATAATATTTAAAGTTATCTCAATATTCAATATATTGAGAGTTAATCAAAAATAAAAAAAAAACGTTTGCAAAGTAAAAAAAAATCTTATTCCGCATACAGGATTTTTATTTAGGTCATTTTTTTTAACATTCATTTACTCAAACAGTTAATGTGTTTCTGGATTCCGTCCTGAAAGAAACTTTTTGATTTTTTGTACAACAATTTTACACCTTATTAACGTCTTCCTGACTAAAAAGAAACTTTTGTCTTCTTAGATAAAAGTTAGGGAAAGTATATAAGAAAGCAACGTTGTAATAAAAAGAATGTAAAATTATTTTTTTACTTCTTAATAATTTTACATTTCCTTTCCCTCATGTGTATATATATATATATATATATATATATATAAATAGATAGATAGAGAGAGAGAGTTCATTTACATTTATATGATTGTTTCATTCTAAAAGAAAAAAAGCAAATATATAAAATATTTTTTTAGTTACACATACAAAAATATTATTTTATAATAGATTATCAAGAGCGATAAATTATTATCATAGGTTCATATCCGGTTTGATCATACTTTTAAATGTTTAGCTGGCCTGATTTTTTTGTAATAAATATTTTATTTTTCTAAATGTTACATATGATTAACGTATTTATATATATATATATATATATATATATATATATATATATATATATATATGAAAATATGAACTCCAATTCGCAGTAACTTCAAGGTGAGATTTTCGGAGATACCTTTCTAACCTGAAACAATGGCTTCAAGTAAACGCACGTAGAATAATAAAAGCTTTAATGTGATTATATCATCTATTCTATTATTGAAATGCATTATCGGAATGTCGTACACACAATAATAATAAATCAAAATCGTGAATATTCAAGAAACAGTTATCAAGAGCTATTAATACCACAGACGAATTAAATTTAATTATCTTACGATTATACATGAATAGATTTTTAGTTTGCTTGCAGATTGTTTGAATTAAATACACAGACGAAATTATTTTAAAACTATCTCTGTTCATTCTTTGAATATGTCGCGATTGTCGTACTGCTCGTCTCACCTCAAGCATTCAGCCATACATCCGTATATTGTGTCGTGAGAAAATCGTTTCTTTTGTGCACTCTGAAAATTATAGAGATAAGAAATAATGACGAAGGCTATTTACATGTTTACACGTATACACAATACGGATTGAACTAAACAAATATTGTCTATTTTTACGGAATTGATATGTTTGGGCAATTTTGATTGTTGTTTTTTTAAAAAAATAAATATGAATATCAATAAGAAACAATTGATAGAGTAAATAATAATTAATCAAATTGTAACAATGTTCTGTTGTTGTAAATGTCGAGGTTAGTGTACGCTTACATTTCTCATTTACATACATTTATCAAGAAATTTCATTATTGAACCGGTGTGTAGAATCTATTTCTGGTCACAAATTTATTTTCGACTCGGTACACCATGTGCTGTTTTCAGTGTGCAGCTGACTGCTATAAAGGACAGGTGCTGTAATAGAAACTTACGTTTGAATCATCTCAAGAGTAATAATAATTAATTAGTTTTCGTCAATAGCACATTCATTTGTATCGTTTTCGCTATAATTATGTGTGTTGTGAAATGACTAGCACAGTCGTGTAAAGTATTGATTTTTCGCCAAAACAAGTTCCTTGCCGGCGTGCATGGGAATATTGTCTGTGTTCGCTGAAACAGTTTATTAAAAAAATGAATGCGTGTCGTTCAGTGCCTTCGAGATCAGAATTAGATCGTTATACAGACAAAATCGAAAACGTTTTATCGTCGCCGCGAGGACGAAGACTGTTCAAAACCTATTTGAAAGAGTGTCAATTGAACGACGGTGCGTTTTACGTGAAATTCTACCATTACCTCGATAATGTGATCACATATTTAAAGCATAATAATTCTATCGTGAATATCGAACATAAGATACACAAGATCAAAGACAAGATCGACAGGATTGATGAATTAGATCCGGCGTACATCGACGAAATCGACTCTAGACTCGCTGAAAATAATATCGTTGAATTACGCGTGACTTTGAAAAAAATCAGAAAAGAAATACTGTTTACGGCGGTGATGAAGAAGAACTTTGATTTATTTAGAGAACATTATGCTAAATAAAATTATGAATTTTGTTCAAGTGATGTAATTTATGTTTCGCCTACTCGTTTTGTACATAATTTCGTAAAATGAAGATACGCGTTTATCAAAGGTCATGTCAGGTTAAATTTATCATTTTACATATACTTTCGTGCATTCGTAATGGATGTAAATAGAAAAAAATTATTGGATGTATTGATTTGTTTTATTATGTTAATAAACATATTTTCTTTATTATCCAAGAGATGGCGATAAGGTGTTTGTGATATATAAACGATTGAAATGTAATTGTTGATGGCGAGTTTCAATAATAAATTTGTAATATATTCACACAAATGAAATTATTTTTGTACTTATGTTTTGTTGTATGTATCGAAAATATTTTTTATTAATGTATGAATAAAAGGTGATGGTTAGTTTCTATACTTAGATTTATATTCCTTACATATCCAGTGGATGACTCTGCGGCACTATAAAGTGTTAAAACATTTTATAAAAAAATAGTTTTATAATATTCTGATAATATAAGGGAAAATAATCATTTTTAAAGTCGATTCTATATTTTAAATCAATATTTGAACACAACCCAAGGTGAAATATGTAAATATGTCAGACACATTAATTATGAAATAATAAAAACTAATAAGCATGTATTTTCAAACATTTTGCTATCACAATTCTATACATAATTTTAGTAAATCAACTTTTAAAGTTAGATTACAGTCAAAATAAATAAATTCATATTAAAATGAAATTTCTATAACAGAAGTTATAGATATTTTGTGTACTGAATAGAAAGTATGCACGGTATCGTCTATGTTTCATAATATTCTATGTCGTTTAAACGCGCCATTTTAATACATATGTCAGTGTTGTTGACTATGTATATAAATGTATATATTTTAAAGTGAATCTTTTTATATATATTTTTTTAATATAAATATAAAAAATGACTGCATCTGAACAAGTGGGTCTCAACAAAACATGGGAACTGTCTTTATACGAATTACATCGAACACCCCAAGATCCCATCGTAGACAATACAGAAATAGCTGTCTCGCCGAGAAGTTTACATAGTGAATTGATGTGTCCAATATGTTTAGACATGTTGAAAAAGACAATGACGACGAAAGAATGCCTGCATAGATTTTGTTCTGACTGCATAATAACAGCGTTACGATCCGGAAACAAAGAATGTCCTACGTGTCGTAAGAAACTTGTTTCGAAACGATCGTTACGACCAGATCCGAATTTCGACTTGCTTATATCGAAAATTTATCCCAGTAGAGATGAATACGAAGCTCATCAAGAGCGAGTGCTCGCGAAACTGAACAAGAGCCATTCTCAAGCAGCGCTCGTGAATTCGATCACTGAAGGAATTAAGCTGCAGAACCAAAACAGGCCTCAACGGAATCGTAAAGCGAACGAGGAGGCGAACGTAAACGCAACGAGCAACAATAACAACAATTCGGAAAACATGTCGAACAATCAGCCGAACGCTCAACCGCAGACCGTCGCTCAACCTCCCGTGTCCAATACGGTTCCGGCCGTCGTACAGAGTCAAGAGACCGCTTCCCCGATCGTACGTCCGCCGTCGACTCCGTCGCCCGCCCCGTCGAATCAGAGCACGGCGAGCAAATTGACGACCGTCGGCGGCGGAAGCACGAGAGCGCCTTCGAGATCTCTCGTCACTTCCGAGTCCGATTCGAGCGGCGAAGGTCGATCGGAAGCCGACACGACGGACGTCGAAGGAAACGAACCGATAACTTTAAACGAAATCGAATTGGTTTTCAAACCGCATCCGACCGAAATGGCAGGAGACATACATCTCATCAAAGCCCTCAAAGAGAACTCGGTTCGTTATCTCAAAACGACCGGAAACGCGACAGGTACGTTTCGTAAATCTGCACGGATACGTTTACGGTATTCATTTATTTACGTATTTCAGTCGATCACCTGAGTAAATATCTTGCGATGCGGCTGACCCTCGATCTCGATTCAGAAGTTCCGGAATCACACCGTGTCCTCAACTTTAGCATTTACATATCTCCGGCGACCGGCCAGTACATTATTCTGAACGGAAACCAGTCTTTAAGGAGCGTAAACGATAAATATTGGAAGGTGAATCGGCCCCTAGAAATGTACTATTCTTGGAAAAAGACATAGGGGTCTTCGAAGAAAAATCTTTAATAAGACTTAACCGATAAGCATTTATTGTCTCGTACGAGAGATGTCTACGTGTTCGAATACATAATTCATAGATTGGTTTCGATCGAATATATATTATCTATTGTGAATGTTAACGATGGATCCAGAGTGATCGAGTAGAAGTCTTCGGGTTTTAACCCACATTACAAAATGTTCTTTGCAATAGGTTCACGTTAAAATTATGGATAATTTATATTAAACAATGTAATTTTTAATAAAAGTATATATCTTAAATAAAAATATTTCAATATGAGTATATATGTATAGATTTTTATCCTCAATGAAATCTTAATATTTAAATATTTCTTGGTAGTCTGTTCTTTCTCTCTTAATATGTATATGAATAATTGTATAATATATATGAAGTCTTAAATATTGAATTTGGAATTAACTCAATTCCATTTTTTGCCATCCATTAATTGTTAGTTGTACAACAATCATTTACACAGAGATTCTTTGATATTTAAAACATCTCTTACATATTATTTTAGTCCATTTAGTCAGTGGCATGTTATAGCTTCATGTGGCCCCATATACAGTGTATTACAGTAATGAGTATAAAAGATTGGTTTAGGACCCCCCCCCCCTTATTAGTGGGAATCCCAGGCAATTGCCCCTTTGCCCATAGAATAATGTCCACTGGATTTAGTTATCCCAATTTCAAATCAGAATTCATGTAACTTGCTATATAAAAGGTATTATTCAAAAGAAATACACAGTAAAAAAATGGTTATTTATTAATAAATAATTTATAATACATTTCTTATTAATTTACATAAATATTCTTACATATTATAAACAATACTTCAAATAAATACCTCTAAACTTAACAGTTTCTAAAATAATATACTTGAATAATAAAAAGACTAAAATTAACACAATACAAACATTAAAAAGAATATTCAAACATAGATTCAACGGCGTGTTCAGCCATTTCACATGCTGTGTTTCAAATTGTACTTCCCATGCCATTGTTCTAGCACAGAAAATGTTTAATTACACTTGAAAAAGCATCAGCAATTAATATAATTTGTAATCGGATGATATCTGACGGGAGTATGATGAATCTAGAAAAAAATTATACAAAAACAACAGTTACAGAATTGTAATATTTTTTTTACAAAGGTTCAATATGTTATTATTGATCATTTTTGATTGTTGCTTATAGATGCAATAATTGGATGATAAATAAAAAGAATGCAATTTAAATTATTGATATTAAAACATTATTTTTAAATCTTTTTATAATGATTTCGTTTGTTAGAAAATTCATTATTATAAACCTGTTATTTAATTATTATAAATTAAATTGTAGGTTTTAACAAACAACTAGTAAGGGAAAAAGTTTGTTTAATGTTATGGCATCCATTCAAACGACTCAATTGACTGGTCAGTGATTAGCCAATCGAATACAATCTGAAAATAAACAAACCGATTCATATGTATCTCACAAACGAATTCATTTTTCATCTATAAAATGGTCAAAAATGTTCAATAAATCATTATCGATCATTTTGATTGTTGCTTTTATGCATTTCTATGATGACGCCGCCATTTTCTGAACGACAAGGAGCAGAAAAATCTATTATGACGGTCATATATTTCAAATTCTTTATTTAAATGAAATTGTTTTATGTAACAATCATTCTCTTGAATATTTATTAAAAAATAATGAATGGAAGATGAAGTCAGTAACGCTATTGATATTATTTTTATAATATGAAAGGGCTGTTCAATTTTACAAATAATAAACCATACTAAAAAAAAATCTGATTAAAACGATTAATAATTGATGTTTGCTTATAAGTATTCAGTAGAAATATTCAGAAAAAGAATATTTACAACAATCAGAAATTATCAATAATCATTTACTGAACATTTTTAATCAGATTTTTTTTTAGATTGGAGGGATGAGCGAAAGTGCATTTTTTGAGAGTGAATTTAATAATATTAACTGAATTGCATTGTTATGAAATCTACAAATATTTTAAATTATTCTGTGAATTGATTTCTGTACAAATAATGAATAAATGAATATTTTGCATTTTATAACTATGATCCGTATAATAATAAACACTACAAAAATGTTCTAATCAAAAAAATTAAATAATTAATTATTGATCATTTTCGATTGTTGCGTTTACGCATTTCGATGACGATGTCTTCATTTCAAAGAGTTGAGGTAGAGAAAAATCGTTAAGATAAAGATTTTTCTGGGGATGATGGCACCGCTAACGAAATTCGCATAAACAACAATCAAAAATGATCAACAATTAATTATTGAACATTTTTGATCCGAAAACCATTCACGGTTTACAGAGTGTGTGAGGAATGCATTCGCGAAAAGTAGAATTAGTCACAAATCTGAAACTCTGACTTAATTCTTTTTCACAACTGAAATCTTTTTTACTCACAAACAGCATAATAAATCTGATCAAAAATATTTAATAAATCATTATTGATTGTTGCTTATGCGCATTTCGATGACAATTCCACCATCCTTAAAAATTCAACGTACAAGAAAAAAAATAATTTTTTGACATTCTCAGGATGATGGAATCTTTATCAAAATCCACATAAGCAACCATCAAAAATGATCGATAATTTAGTGAACTTGATTAAAAACACTTGAGGTTTTGTGGAGTGATAAAAAATTTATTTGTAGGTTTTTACAGAAGTTTCATATTTTGAATAAACCTAAATTAGAGCTTGATTAAAAATCAATGTTTTATTATAAGTTAACACTTCATTATCCATATCGTTAATAAGAAAATAGTAATTAAATAGAGTAAATTTATCGTATTTTTATAAAAATTACATCAAAAATGCAATATCATACATAATCATTGTTCGAGAGATTTACATTTCTCATGTAAATTGTAACATTTTTTTTTTGTAAAGTAACTGACTTAATTCTACATCTATACTAGGACAGATTTCATTTAAAAAAATGTTCCTACTTATCATAGAACAAAAAAATTATTTAATTTTCGAATGTGTTCTATTTTCATGAAAAGTTCCTTACTTATAGTTGACTTAAGTTACACAATTAAATTTTATTTATAATTTTATTCTTGTTTAAAAATTGTGTCTAATTATTATTGTTATTAATATATATATATATATATATATATATATATATATATATATATATATATAATGTGTTGTGTTAAAATTGAAAAAAATCAGTTGATTAGAAAATATAAGTTCGATTTGTCAGAAAAAATTGAGAATAGTATAATGAAAGGACATTTAAACAAGAAGTGTAATTCAGAACTTACTGTTCCACTGCATAAAACCTGTTCAACGTTT
The DNA here is from genome assembly GCA_034766995.1 of Acanthacorydalis orientalis. Lineage (NCBI taxonomy): Eukaryota > Metazoa > Arthropoda > Insecta > Megaloptera > Corydalidae > Acanthacorydalis > Acanthacorydalis orientalis. The sequence continues at coordinate 39,689,659 of CM068319.1, read as the reverse complement.
TATAACTCGATATTATTTTAAAAAAATAGAAAGATATTCCACTTGATCAACAGTTAACCTTAAATTAAATGATCATCACAGTTATTTTCAAATGAGAACGCGACCAGACGTACTTAAGTGTGTTAACATTTGTCAACAATAACACTTGTTGAACATTTCATACGTAAATGTTTCTACTAAGCCACTTGCATGAATTAAACACGAGTTATAATAGTCTTATTCTAAACCATTTACCCTGTTCAATTATTTATTTATATATATATATAAATTCAATTTTTTATTCTTTTATGATTTGTTATACACTTTCACTGGAACTTGTTTGCAACTGATAAGCGTTACAATGTCTCCTTAAACACATTTGTGTAATTTTTATTCAAAAAATTCGAATGTATACAAAATGTGGGGTAACCTTTCCTACGATTGGTACGTTACACATCTATGTTAAGTTTCTCTTCGCTCGCAGGTATTTATTACAATATAACCATTACTTTCATTTGGCTTCTGTATAAAATTTCAAGGTTTTCTTTAAATCTAAATTTATATATTTTATCTATCTATCTATCTATCTATATATATATATATATATATATATATATATATATATATATATATATATATATATATATATATATATATATATATTAGTTATCTATGGACAAGTTTTCTGTAATATTTTTTTCCAATTATTTTACAGTACTGTTAACAAAAAAAAAACTATTGAATGATTATTAATAAATCCTTAACAATAAAAATATATTTTAACAAAGTCATACCCAAGATACATTAATTTATAGAACGTATTTACGGTTTAGATACAAGTTTGTTCCACAAATGAACTCTCTTTTCACTCCACGAACAATAAACACTTTTCGGGTGAAAAATGTTCAATAAATCGTTATTTATCATTGCTTATTTTTTGTTAACAAGTAATATATTTTTTTTATTAAATAAATGATATTTGAGAATACAATATTAGTATATTTAGTTGAAATTGCAATTTTTTGAAAAATATACTTTCAGAAAAAGATTTCTGTCTATAAAAAATGAATTTTTCGATATTTAAGTCGAATTTTCACAGAAAACATTTATTTTTGTTCTAAATTAACAGTTTATGTTGAAAAAAGTTAACATTTATAATTTTCATTTTTTGGCTCAAAAATGACCACGACCTAGAGTATGCAAAATCTGATGAAAAATCGAAAATTTTAAAAATCAAAAAAATCAATCCAAAATTCATTAATACCCTTTAATAATGACAAACCATAGACTAAAATACATTTTTATGGATAATTGACTGAAATTTATCAAAAATCATAAAAATATCTTTATCTCTGTAAAATTTATTTTTACGATATCAAAATCAAATTTTCACAGAAAACACTTATTTTATCGTCAATGAATAGATGGGAAAAGTCCACATTTCAAATTTTAATTTTTTACTCCATAAATACCCACGACCTAGAGTATTCTAAATTTTTAATAAAGTCCAACTTTTAAAATTCGAAATTTTCGATCCGAAGGCATTAATAATGATGAATCGTCAATTAAAAGCGATTTTTTCAAAACAGATTCTTTTCTACATTTCATAAAAATATTTAAAGTTAGAATTGGATTCCTAAAAAATAATTTGTGCCAAATACTATACTGTCACCATCATCCATCGTTATAATTAGAAAATATTACACTTCTATTTAAAATTTATTCACACATTGAATAAAAATCTACTTGATTCTAACATTTTTGAGTCGTTTTATTAATCATTGTGCGTTTTAAATCCTACAGAGTCTACATCTATTACTAAGGCAGTGAAAACACTTACTGAAATTAAATGTGCAGAAAATAGACTTGTGTTTTTAATTTTTATGTTTTAATATAATGATTAAAAATGTTAAATTCATACATATATATATATATATATATAAACGTTTGTTCATATATTTGTGAATAAAATGAATCTGTATGTGTATAAATAATAACTGCAAGCTATTTATTAACCCTCGGATTAATCAAGTATGTAAACAATCAAAGTTTGTAGTTCAACAAGGGGATCTAAGATAGAAACATCACTGTTATATAAGACCGTATGTAAATATATAGGGGTGAGCGCTAATCCAACAAACAGAAATACTGTATATTCAATTCAGCTAATTTCCGGTCCATTAAATCATATATCTGTTAAATTATAAATTTATTTACAGACACTTGCAATTTGTGAAATAATACAACATTAAATATAAACTCGTTCAAATCCGCACAATAATATCGAATAAAAAAGATATTCTTTCTATTAAAATGTTCTTTATTTTTTTTTTTTTTGTATCAAAACACTTTGTAATACAAATTATTCACTTTTAATTAACAATCGGAAAAAAATCAAATAAGATCAGTTTGATAAATGAAAAGGTACCCTTCAGTTCACTCGTACATCTCTGTATGTACCTTTTTTCAGTTAAACTGCACTTGACATGAGGATATTAATGTTTGTGTGTGAAGATGCTTCCGGTTATTCTTTTTAAACACCGTTAGATGTTTTAAATGAAGAAGAGAACTTTTTAATTTGTTTCATTTTAAATATGTGTGCGTATATATATATATATATATATATATATATATATATATATATATATGTATGTATGTATGTATGTATGTATGAGTGTGCTTGGGAGATATCGAAAACCTTTTAAAAAATTCCTTTAGAAAATGATCCGACACTCTAAAATGTCACCTACAAAGACAAATGATGTCCAGAATGGCAATTAGGAGTCTGCGTTTATAATATATGAACATATCTGTTTTTATGCTTCATTACAAACTGTCAACTTGAATTCAGTTATATATCATGTTATATATATATATATATATATATATATATATATATATATATATATATATAATTAATACCAAAGAACACAAAATAAAAAATAAGGGAAAAAACATATTTTCCAATTTTAAATTATGGCGAAATTGTAGAATTATTTTTTAAATAGAAGTATAATTAAAATGAACATTATTATTTTTGTCTAACTTTATAGACTGACAGAAATTTCTTTTAGCGTCTTCAGGATTTTCTTATTATCTCTTTCTCTCTCTATCTGTATATATATATATATATATATATATATATATATATATATCCACACTTGCACATGTATGTATGTAATGTTTTCGCATTCTTCGATAATATGACACTCTGAATAGGAATGAACTGAATCCATATATGCGAATAATAACATCAGTGGTGACTTGTCCTGTCCATTCAAAAAGACAAACCGGCTTCTCCAGCTGATTTGATATATCACTCATCCGGAAATCGTCACAATATCCACACGGAATGATTCATCTGATTCTCGAGCGACGAGATAGCATCTGAAGAATTCACGTTCGATTCGGTTAATTAGACGGTGACGCGCGTACGCAACGAACAACAATATCCATAAACGGCTTTTTTGTACTTGAACGTTGTAATAAACACATTGTTTCAAAGTCGATATCCAATAACAGGCGACACTAAAATTCCAATATTGTCACATTATTTCTTTGTTCGATTTTTATTTGTCATCGATTTGTCAGTCTGTGTAACTCGATGCTGTGGAAGATAGTGAAGGAAAATTTTGAAAAAAATAATACAATAACCCCGACACATGAAGCGGAGTGACTCGATGAGATGGTTACCGAGCGGCTTGTGCTTATAAAAGCTCAGGCTCAGTTTATGTATAAACTGTGCAACCGTATCTATTTTGGCCTCTTGATGTAGCATGGCCGTGGAATAATAATGGTGCTTGTTTAGGACCATCTTCAAAGCCACTTTTATCTCCTAGTATGGCCGGTTTATATGCAATTTCGGGCAGTATTCCAGGTATATACTTTAATACTAATATAAATAAATGCTAACGATTCGGGCCATTAGTTGGCAATACAATAAATACAGAATAATACATATAACTTAATGCTCTGACCTAATGAAAAAAGGCAGGGTTTTCCCGTATCTTTGAATGGATTAATTTTGAAACTGGAATTACCCTCTCAATAATGTGAATTTAATAGATTGGAATAGATATAAGTATCTGGCTTCAACAGCATATTTTTTATTAACATTTAAAGAGAGATGACTTGTTCATCTTTGAGCAAAAGTATTGTAACGGATAAGATATGTTTTTAAAAAAAGCTGAAACAGTGGAAAAGGTCCGAAAATGCATAGACTCAAAACCGTCATTTTTTCGGTAAGGTGTTTGTTAGTTACCTGACAGATGGAGCAAAGTTATATAAAACAATGTGGGATATTTTTAGGATTGAAATGTATTCAATTTTTCCATATTGATTTTCTATAAAGAGGACACCAAATTAATTTACGAAACTAATAATACATTGTGATATTTCTTCTTATTCGACAATCTTCTCCACAGAGGTGATAGTTTTCTGTACCAAAATAAAGATCTCCCATCGGAATTAAACCCGTTCGAATGTAACTGAGAACACATCACATCTTGATAAACAGAAACGCACGTACACAAAGCACAATTGTAACAGACAATGCAACGCATCGTAGATCCAACAGATAGGATCGTACAGACACACACACACACACACGAACGCCGAACTATAAATAAATATAATCACGTACCTGTTACATTATATTTTATCAGTTTAACTCGTTCTGATTTTACGATACGAATGAATCAAACTAATTGCAGGTTATCTAATAGGAAACACACGGACCGTGGAAAATAATAAGATGTACCTGTAGGCGTGTCTATATGTTTTTAATTTATTTACAGGCACTTAATGATAGTGTTTACAGGAAGATACTATTTGAGGAGAAGACCGATTTGGGAACGGTTTCGTGCCGAACGGTGTTACTGTTAAAGCAGATCTATGATTTATCGATCGGATCGAACAATATATTATCTTATTTAACAGTCTATAATTCGGTTTTAATTATTACAAGTTCCGTTACTATCGGACTTATCCATTTTTCGATAACGAAACTTCTTTGTTGTTTGTTTGTTTGTTCATCGGGACGTGCTAGTCCGAGATGGTTTTATTAGTATCACAGTTATAATTCGTTAAATGGCTATTCAGTGAATGCGCGACGATAAAATGGAAACCTATTGACTTGGAATACATTGAGAATACCTTAAGAAGTATTTCCAGTCGTAAAAATAAATACGAGTCATCTTCGGTAAGTGTATGTTGCATTCCTTCAATTAATAGACAACAAACACAAGAATTATTATTGTATGCAAGCGAGGATTGTAAACTAAATCAGATATTGAATCGATATGATATTTTATGGTCACGATGAACGCCATTGTATTAATGTTTTGAGTGATTTCGAACGATTTTATCGATTACTTCAATTATAGGCTTGCCAGATGTCCCGTATTGCACTTGTAGGGACAGCCTGATCTCTTGCATTTTAATAAAGAGATAAAAATATAAATATTGTGCTAAACAATTATAATTCTCAATATTCTTTTCGAATAATCTAACTTAAACTGATGTGTAAGCCACAAAAACTGACAATTCGAGGAAATTAATTGTGTCTACAGTTTACAACGGAGATTGTCTCTTTAATCAGTCATTTTTTATTTAGTGCTTATTTTCAAACAGTTCTTATTTGGACATTGTGCGGTGCAGTAAAATCAGTGCTAAGTATAAAGCCTAAACTTCACCTAATTATTATAATGTTCCTACATTATGTCATTTAACAAAATTGTTTTTAGGTTCGGAGTTTTTTCGGTATTTGGTGTTTGAAAATCTGGCAATCCTATTCAATTATATGTTTTTCATGTGTGTTTGATAGAGAACCTCGTGGAATTTTCTTCATTCCTCTTTTTTGAATTCTCGATAACAATTTATCTTTAACAGATAACTAGTCTTCATTAGAACTATTTCTAAATAAAATACTTTTTTATATTGTAATGGGAGAAAGGCATAGTCACATTACAGTAACTGATACTGGATAAATCCATTTTTACTAAATTTCTTTTTATCCAAAATTATTAAAATATGTTTGGTTGCATGTGGGAGTAACACTACCGACTTAGTGATACTCTAAGGAGTGAGAACTCGACTCCTTTTTAAAATAATCTAAAGAAGTCTACTTTTTAGATTTTACGTTTTATTTTTGACAGTGAATACAAGGGTTTTATAACTTAAAACTAATGTTATTATCTGGATACTGATTTGCTGTCTGACTTATCTATAGCATCAAAATAAAAAAAAATCAAAATCAAAAAGAATTTTATTGTGATGAGTTTATACATTTCAACGCCGTATTACTGTGCGTTGGATGGAAGTTGGGGTTTGGTCCGGGGTCTTAGCAGAGGCTTTTAAACCGGTTTTGACAGGAGATTCGTGTTTCAGGAAGTGGGTGTAGGGGATGGTTTGACGTGATCGAGTCAGGAAAAAATTTTCAAAAAACCGAAAAATCTATAGCATAGAGTGGCCTGTTTATATATGTTTTCGGCAGGTTTGTTAATTGTAATTACAGGTAATATACAGTTTAATACTGACGGTTCAAAGCCATTAGTTTACAATACAATAAATTGAGATGTGTTTGGATTTGATACTAAATAATAGATGTAACTTGATGAGCCTGGCCGTTTTGAATAAATGCAAGGTTTTTCTATACTTTCGAATAAATTAATTTTAAAAACTGAAATTACCATGTTGACAATGTGATTTTAAAATATACTAAATAGATAAATGAATAAATATAACTGTCTGTATTCAACAACATTGATATAGTGAATATATTGATACGAGCCCATCCGATTCGGACAAAGATTTGGTTAAATTCCACAAACAGATGGATATCTTGTTTATTCTCCTGCTGTCTTAAAAACTCATTTATCGAAAATGAACCACCCACGCTTATCTAAAGCACATCTTGTTAGTCTATCCACCCGCTGTCAATTAATTTACATACGTGTGATTTTCTATTCACAAAATGTTCGTCTGCTTAACATAGACGGCCACATCTCGATCGGAAGGTGCACACACACTCACATATATTAAATGTTTATTACGTACAGAACTCGAAACCATACATATATTACAATTCTGGTTGGTCGTCTCGAACATACCTGTATGTATTATCGAGCGAAACCACAGCGCAACCACAAGTGAATAGTCTTTTTTTAATGTCTCTCTGACCGTGTGTGAGAAACATAAAAAGCCATTTCCAAAGATGATGATATTTACTTATGAATTTACTCGAGGAGTGAAGCGTTCTGTACACAATCATGTGTCCGACGTCGTAAGAGAATATGTTATTATCGTACGCGCGATTCAATAATAGATACTATTCAGAAATGCTTTACAAGCTGTCGATGCGGTATTGTTGGGAAAGATAATGAAAGAGATACGCGTTTGTCTTTAAATGAGAGGGAATCTCTTCGCTAACCAACCAATCAATCAATCGAGTGGTGTTAGTGGCAGATAATAACTACAAGTCATGAATTCAATTTGAATATAATGATATTCGTATCAGTGAGAATTATGTTATTTGGACGTTTAAAAATATTCCACAGTACAAGTGTACTAGGTCTCAATACAGTTCTGATTATGGATAAAATCACTTTCACATGTAAATTGTATTTTCATCGATCTCAATTGATGGAAAGTGAGAAAATCGGATCAGAATCTTCTAGAAGTTAATTACAATCATGTCGTGTTGAATAGATGCTGTTTTAAAAAATAAAAGTTACCGGACAAAATAAAAAAATGTGATTTAGATGTCCAATTGATTTCTGCAAAAATGAGTTTATAAAATTATTTAAGGTCCCAATACAGTTCTGACAATGGATGAATTCACTTTCACATATAAATTATATTTTCACAGTACAAATTTTTTAGTTTGTGGGAATGAGAAATTAAATCATCTATGAAAGTTAAAGGTCCTGCTCGGTCCAGCGGCCGGAAAATTAAACATTTTTTAATATTTTTTTAAGTAAAGTATAAAATATAAAACTGTAAGTATAAAATATAAAGTGTAAAACTGTTTGAGAGTTTTAACATTTATTTAACTATGTTTAAATAAAATTGTACATCAATTTTCTTGATACGTTGAATATTTGCAACAATATCCGTAGACAGTCGGATAAAATCCCTATACCTCCACGCTGATGTGGAAATCTTCCAGGCAAATTGACCTGAAACAAAAAAAAAACAATAATTTTTGTACTGTATAATGTCATTAATTGCATGAACCTCGGGAATTAAAAAAAATCATTATCGACAAAATGGCGCTGGTATAGAAGAAAAACCCGATTTTTTAAAGAAATTTTACAAATTTTTCGTGGTAAAAAAATCGAAATAGTAAAGATACACGCGTCATAGTAATTCGTACAGTATATACACTTAATTAAAAGGTGTGTACCAAATTTTAAGTCAATCGAATAATTAGTTCCAGAGTTATGCGCACCAGCTGGTTGAAAAAATATTTTTCGAGAAAAACGCGTTTAAATTTCGAAGACGAGTTTGCATGTAAAATATGAGAGAAATTCTTGAATATCTCCTTTTCTAATTTTTAAGATTCTACATTCTTCAATTTGTCTCAACATAGAGACCTACATAGATGCCTTATTCTTCTTATTATCTTTCCCATAAGTAAATCTACTGATTTATGGGAAAAAAATCGATTTTTTCGATTTTCCAAACCTAGCAAGGCCCTTAAGTCCATCAGATCACAATTTAAACAAGATGAGGTTTAATTAATTGCGTTATAACTAATTAAAAAAACAATTTTATAATCTTACTCATCTGTATTCGGTTCTAACTCAATCATACAACATTGTTGTCTCACACCTTGGCCTTGTACATAAATGTATCCAGAACAGCTGATACTTCTTCTTCTTCTTTATCTTCTTCAGTTGGCTTCAAAGCGTCGGGGAATCCTCGGTGAAGGTCTTCTATCCATGTCGATCCTTCGCTCTTCTTTTTAGTTCCGCCATGCTTTTATTTACTTTACAGCCCAGCTCTCCTATGCAGTCCTCGTACGTGACCCTAATCGTACCACACGGTCTTTTCTCCATGAATTGTCTCGGCTCCTTTTCATTCCCCATTCGCATGACGTGGCCGAAACAGCGCAGTTATCTATGTGCAAGTCTTTAGTCAATCGGGGTACAGCCGATACAAATAATTTAATTCTGGTTTCCCAATGGTTGAGTTTACCCCACTTCATTATTTTCTAATTCCGGATAGTAATGACCTTAATAGTTGACATGCCTCTAAACTCCAAACACCTATCTATTTTTTTAACACAATATATGCTTTTCTGTGTAAATATTTCTTTGCACATTCGAATATGTTCTTGGGATCGAGGTAACACTTCTGAATATAATTTTTTTCGACTCCCTGTACTTGTTTTAATTTTTTTTCTTACGTTCTTTTTTCTTCCTGCTTTACTGATTGTCATCACATTCAGTAAATCAGGAAGAAAAAATAACATAAGAAGAAAATTAAAACAAATACAGAGAGTCGAAAATTACTTATTATCAAAAGTGCTATTCGATCCAATTATTTTTGTTTTCTGTTTAATTGTCTGTAGATTGCGCGACAATCAACTATATTCAATAATAATTTAATGGAGATCTTTGATCAGAAAAAAAATATCGTTTATGGTGTGAAAAAGAAGAAATCGACCGAGAATGTACATTTTTAATTTGAATTAATTTTTATTTGTAGTGTTCTATAAACCAATTGAATTACTGATAGAAAATAAATAGATAAAAATAATTTTATCGTCGCCATCTGTTTAGTAACATCTCTCGAATTCGTCCCACTGATTCGATTTTATAAATTTATTCTCTGTTAAGGTAACGAAATTTAAATGATGACACAATCGGATCAAAAAAAAAATAAATAAATAAATCGAATCAGTACAACAAAAGGTCGTTCACAAAACATCACGAACGCTTCTTACACAGATAACACCGTCCACCTGTTCAGTGAAAGATAACCATGTGGCCTTCCACCCTGTTTATGTAGAGAGACGTCGACCCTCCGCCGCACTATATAGATCTAACATCCGTAGACGCGCCCCCTTTTCGAGGGTGAGGTCAGCGGTAACGCTGACAAGTAGGGGACTGAAATGTCTTGGTCACATACTGCCAATACCAGATGGGTCAGGTGCGGTACGGGAAAAAATGACGAAGCAATAACACACTGATCGATATAGAACAGATTTATTTTTAAGACGGCGATCCGGTCCGTTATCTCACAAATATTTCGAGTCGACTGTAACTGAATCGGATCGAAATAGAATTTCGTAGAAGTGGGCTTCACAGGAACTGGATCGATTCATGTATCGGATCGGATGCGCGGATCGAATTGAAAATTATTCGATTCGAAGAAGAAACGGCCGGTCAATTAAATCGAATGAAAGTGTTCTCGAGGCACGATCGACGCACACGATCGAAATCTGATCGAAATCTGATCGAATACGGTGCTGTGTCGCGGGTGTGGTCAACCGTAGTGGTCATTTCCGAACATTTTGACATGAGCGAGGGTCCGAACGAGCGTCTATCTGGACGTGTATTCCGTCACGATTTGTGGTTTTCCTGTGATGTTGCGCTCCCTGCGGAAACGTCTCACTTATATGGACGCGAAAGAGATTTTAAGCGGCTTTGGTCAGTAATTCTCGATTCAATTCGTCTCTCGATCGGATTAAGATGCTTGTGTTCTTTTTGTACAAACGCACTTTTAACAAAAGTCCGTTGGTTCAAGTACACGGCCGCAATCGAATGCTTTCTAACAGTTATCTTATTAGTGTGTAGTCTTTGATTTAATGTTATCTTTGAAAAACAGAAACGATATTTTCTTCTCAGAGATACAACGATTGTTATAAAAAAATAGTCTTACATACTAACATTAAAATTGATCGAACCGATACAGTTCTGATATTGTAACTAAACATCCACTTTCGCAAATGAGTTATTTTCTAATCTCACAAAGTACAAAAAAAAATTCTGATCAAATAAATTCAATGAATAATTATTGATCATTTTTGACTATTGATGAATGCTGTGAAGATGATAGCATTTCCAGAAATGCACACAAATACAGTTGAAAATGATTGGTAAAGACTTACTAAACATTTTTACACTGAAAAATTTTTTGTTGTTTGTGGAATAAAATAATTTATTTATAAAATAATAGGTTGGGATTAACTAATCATTCGAATATGTATTTTAATATCAATCTCAAAATTAATGCAAGATATTATTAGATACAAAATTAATAGATTGTAAAATCTGTAATAAAAAAAGCAAAAAAAAACCAGAGTATATTCTTCCTGACTATCATTTCAAAAACTTTAGACGACGATTCAACTCTGTGAAAGAAATTCTAAAAAAATATATTCTCAAAATTTATTAGCAAATGCGCTAAAATAATAAACAACAATTTTCACAAATTATTTTTCATTTCATTGCAAACCACAACACATTTTCGATCAAAATTGATTATTACTTATGAGCATTTCGATGAAAATGACATCATAACGTCTTGAAATATTTAACAATAATACATTTTTATGTATGCCTGAAAAGCTATTAATTTTAAAATTTTGTACATATTTTCTTTATAATATGATTGACGTTAAAAAATTTAAATGTGATTATTTTTACTTAAAGTATTGCTTTAAAATAAGTTATATATTTTTAATGTGCTGACTATTTTGTAACAGTTAAAAAACTAATCGATATATTTTAATTGTACAGAAGAACCGTAACACAATTTGCATAAAAATTACATTTATTAAAAAAATCACTGGCGGTGTTAACTCCATTAAAATGATAATTAATGTTCTTATTGAGACACTGTACTGAAAATAAGAATCTATCAAACACATCTGTCAGTAATTTTGAAAAATGATTCAATTTTTTCAAGTAAGAATATGTATAGTAAGATTTCGGTTAAGAATGTGCCCAAATATATATATAGAAAAGTACTCAGCTTGAAATACGACTTAAATGAAGATTGACAGTAATAAACAGTTAATATAATCACAATTAGTATTGTGTAAGAAATTTTTTTTGATTTTTTTTTATAATTAATGTTCAGATTAATAACAGTTTAAGTTCTTCTCTAACATTTATTTCTATTTCTCTATATCTTTTTGAGAGTTTTTTTTCAGTCACTGTCCGATTATGCTATTTTTTTATTTTTCAATTAGAATCAAATCCAAAAAACAAACACTATTTGAAAAGAACAATCTTAACACTGAGGTTTAATGCAGACATTTTTTAACAAAAGTGTTTAAATACTCCTACATGACATATAACTATATTTTATTCATAATCAATTGGGTTATTTATAAAAATGTCTCGTCATATCCTTTCACTTTTTATTTTACCTTTTTTTGTAGACCTTGGTCTAAAATTACAGTTGAAAATCTATAACACTAATTTCTTTTTGATGATACTAATCTATATTTAATCAGAATACTAGCTACTTTTTCTTTACTCTACTGTTTATATATATATATATATATATATATATATATATATATATATATATGAGTGTGTGTATGTATATAGTACCGTTGAGTATTATATTTTGATTAACCTGTAACATAACTGAACTCAATCGTATCGCTTCTTGTAATCTTATCTCAATAGTACATCTGAAAAAGGACAATCAGATGAACAACGAGTACGCTTTCTGTTTCCATCTTTTGTTATCATTTTATATACAAAACAACGGTTCACACATTGCACCCTAGGGAACAGAACAACAAATATGATAGTCCCTGTATGATATCGAACGCGGGTGGAAAGAGCATGAAATATCTTCAAACAGTTATGTGTTCTATGTCGGTCTCTTTTCATCAGCAAGGGAAAAAAAACGACAGATAATATCGAACCGAAAACAACAAAATCGTACACTACAATAGATTACGAACGCGGACATGTATAAAGGTTTTGTGTTCGACCCCCCGTCGTTGTAATCAAGCGAAAACTATACAACGGTGGCGGACAGTCGTACGCGGGATACGATCTCGTGTTTAACGACTGTTGTAGAAGATCGCTCGCAGTTCGTCGATTATGAATTATTGAATCATCTGAGTTTAGCTTTCGGACCGTCTTCGAAACGTTAAAATATTCAAGGGGCGACGGTCGGTTTGACACTTTGATGGAAACGGAACGGCGGACGATTAATGTCAGTAGTGCTGGGAAATGAATTAAAGATTCTATCCGTATCGGATTTAAAGGGAAAGATTTTATAAAATTGTTTGTTTATGCAATCAGACGTTATTAGAAGATTAAACATAGTTATTTCTTAAAAAAGTATATGTATACATGAAAAAAATTATTAAATTCTGTTCTAAAAGTCTAAAAATACAAGAGACCGCAATATAGTACTTAATTTTGTAATTAAATTCACTTTTATAAACGAATTCTTCATCCACCATAAATCAGAAAAGAATTTCTGTTTGAAAAAAAATCATATTAGCTTATTGATTATCTTGGAATGTCTGTTATGCGTTTTTCAATAACAGTTCAATCATCCTCAAAGTTCTAAAATGTAAAAAAATCTCAAATATTTTTTATTTGGTGTTTTGAATATAATTTTCATTCTTAAAGAATGATATAAATACAATTCTGGCATTGTAGTTAAATACATTTTCATAAAAATCTATTTAAGTTCATTGTAAACAAATTTTTCTTCAACCTATAAACTACGAACAGTTTTCTAGTCAAAAATGTTAAACCAATCATTATTGATTGTCGCTTATATTAATTTGTACAACAATCATCCTCAGACAGTACATCAAATTATAAAAAAGTGCCTTACTTAACCTTAATGATCATCTACCAAATTTTAATATTTCTCTCTTTTAATCACAATCTTTAGAGTGTTGAGATACAGAAAACTCTTTTTATAAAATTCTGAAAAAAGTGTCTTTACCTGAATGCTCTAAAAATGATGACATTACCATTAATGTCCATTTAAGCAGGAATCCAAAATGATTAATATTGAGTTATTAAACATTTTTGACCAGAAAAATATTTGTATTTTATCAAAAAAAGTTGTAGAAATGATACAAATACCAAAATGAATATTGCAAACAGTAGAAAAGTTTTCTTTCATCAAAATATCTATCAATGAAGTTACACTGTAGTTTGTGTAAGAGAATTTTCACCTAAATAATATCTATAAGAACATGTTGAAATCTTCAAACATGTATCTAATTTATTTCTGCCCCAGTTTCATATTCTTTGAATCTATACATTTCAAACTCTGTTCATGGAATGCTGATACGTTTCTAAACACAACTATTAGGTTTTTAAAGATGTGTACACGAAAAAAAGACAGGCTGATGAACATCTAAGATCTTCTACAAAAAAAAGCCCAATTCATTCGAATTAATTCGTGCTTCGCACAATAAAGCATTACAATTTATCTCTGACGAATTCGCACAACCATCGCTCCGCTCCAAATGGATTCGCAAACACATGCTGTTCTTCTACAGACGTAACCGAAAACTCAGCACGATCCCGCGTCTCGTTCAGATCCTCGCACGTCCATATCTCTGTTCCGTTCCGTCGGCACGGAACCGTTCGACGATAAACTGGAGCGTGTTCTTCAAACAAGTAATCTATCTCATTAATCAACACGTATTTTATTATGTTTATACCGTTTAATGTGCATCTATCATTTTTTTCCAGCATCACTTTCTCTCTCACCCTCGACAAAAAACCTCCTGTATGTAATGATAGTAATAAAACGTAACGTCTTTAGTGTCATATAATTTATTGGTAGTTTAGGATTGGATTTATTTCAGACCGTTGTGAAAGCGTTCCTGGATTAATTTATAGTTCGGGTGGAATTTAGTACCTGTACTCGATTTCCATAATTCGATTAAGTAAATTGGATCGGGTGTTATTTATGGGTGAAAGGTTCAGTGATGGACGTTATTAAATGAAAAAAGACAAATTGGAAATCGATCGAAGAGAGATGGAAAAATTATGAACCGTTATATCAAATTGTTTCAACTGATATTAAATCATTCTCTTTTTTAGTCGATTGTGATTTAACACTAAACTTATTATTTCGTTACTTTGAATTTATTTTAGAAAAAGTTTCGGACATATATTCAAATAATGAAATATAATTTATATAGGGTGATTCAGTTTAGGCTTCCACATGAAACTATAAAAAAAAACGCAGAAAATTAAAAAATAACAATTTTTTTAATTTTTCCGTTTTTTTTTTAATACTTTCATGTGAAAGCCTAAATTGAATCACCGTATAAATCAACTGCAATGGAAAAAATACATAAAATTCTACTTTTAAATTTATTTGTCTAACTTCTGATAGTCTTTTAGATAGACACTTCGTTAAAAGTCACTAATTTTCAATTATAAAGAAAATATTTGACATTAAATTGAAAATATGTAAAAATTGAGACATTTTTAAAAAAAACTATTAGGCGTACAAATTAGTACATTGCTTTTTTTTCTAATAAATGAATATTTATAGAAAAATGAAATACCGTATTAGCCCGAATCTCAGTTTTTTCCAAAGAAATCAAGAAAAAAGCATTTTTAACTACCTCAATTATAAAACAAGTATTAGTACATTTTTATATTTTCAAAAGAGAACCAAAAAAAATACAAACCAGAAATATTTATCAAAAATATTAATTAAATTATTATTCAAGATACAAAAAAAATAATACAGACTTTTCTAAGCATTAACGCTATGAGCATGATATCGCCATCGAAATGTGTATGAGGAATAATTAAAAATGTTTAATAATGATTCATTGAGTATTCTTGATAATCGAAAAATTTTTTTACAGATTTTTGAGTTTGGAAAATAATTAATTTTCGAAAGTGAATTCAGCCACAGAGTCAGAAATGTGTTTGGACTTAAATTTTCTTCTCTGAATTATTTGGTCTCATGTTGACAGTTGTTTCTATATTTAAAAAATCATTAATTAAGCTATTTTTCAAATCAATCATAACTAAATATACATTGAATTTAATTATTAATCAATCATTCATAAATCGCAATCACCCCTTATAACAGATATCATTTTTCAATTAATTAAAATCGATTGTTCTAGAAACACCACAACCGCTGAACAACATTAGCTCTAATAACTCTGTAAAACTGTATATATACTCGTATAACGATTATAGGTAGGAAAATTAATTTACATGAATCCACACGGACGCACGTAACACCAATCCCATCTAACAATACTTCATCTATATTAAAATAAACGGAGTGCATCCGTGAAGAGAATCGTATCTGTTTTAATGAGATAACTGGATTAAAAAAAATCCATTCGGGTATAATTTATTTTAAATCCTTTCTGAAAGTAAACGGAGTGGCCGTTGTGTGCGTCCGCGTGTATTCTTTCTTCCACTTTAAAAAAATATGTGTATAACAAATACAAAACAGGTAGCTAATTAATGGAGACTTAGATTAATTCGTTCTTTGCTTCCGATGTACAGTCGTGATAAACGCACGTACGTACGTGTACGCGAGATAATGACATAATTATACACGGGAATGGCCTATTTTGCTAGTAATTAGACGGTTTTAATATGTGATAATGTGTTTTCGTTCCGTGCTGGATTCGTTTCGACGCGATAATTAAATTATTTTCTGTTTTACAACGAAGAGAACGATTCAAGCATACTTTATACACTTAATTTGTACAGATTCTATTTTATACTCATTGAGATTTATTTTGAGCACCTCACTCATGAATTTTCAGCTTTTTTCTGTACCTTAGTGTGTTAAAAGAATTCAATTGCAATTGAAAGTCTTTTAAAAAAGAATCGAAAATCATCAATCATCAAAATTGAACCAATCATGACTCTGCTTTCAATTAAAAAATATCCTTATCTGTTTTCGATTTTGAAGTGTCGGCCTTAACATTTAAAAACACTATATATATATATATTGGCCAAGCGGTTGGAATAACCTCATAAAACAGTAGTGAACAGTATAGTGTCTGGAGAACATCATATTAGGCATTACATACTTTTTGAATTCTATTTGAAAAAAAATGCTGCTGAAGTCAAGTGATTTATTCAGCTTTGCGGTAAGGTGTTGTGGCATAAAAAACATCCAAATAATGGTAAAACAGTGAAAGGGAACCGAAAATCCATTACGACTTCTTGAACTCAAAGCCGCCATCTTTTTCTATAAAAGATTCGTCAGTAACTCGAAAGATGAAGAAGAGTTATATAAATTGTTCGGGAATAGTTTGATGATTGAAATGTATTAATTTTTTCCATAATCATTCATTTTCTATAAAAAAAAGACACCGAGTCAATTCTCACACCTAATATTAAAATGTTTATATTCTGGTGTATATTTAAACTGAATAAAATTAAACTGGTGTACAAAAAAATAACATAATGAGATCCAATTAGGCACAGGTCGGTAACATTAAGTACTTGAATTAATTCCACTGATCCACTATTGAAGATACGATTTATTCATTACTTTTAAAGTCAGAGCTTAAAAGTAATGACAAAATAATGTTATTATTTTATAAATCAGAATTACAAAATAATAAAAAATATTTTAAAGGCCGAAATGTACCGTACTAGCTAGAATATAAGATTAGTTTTTTTCAACATATTTTCATTGAAAAGAAACGTCGTCTTATATTCGGATCTTCAGAAGTTCAGGACCCCAGAATTCTATCTTGTACGAATAAACAAACTTGTTTCCAGTTAGGAGAAATGTGTGCGGGCCAATGGTCTTCATTTCGATTCATAAATATAATTTTTAACTGATATATGTGTCTTACATTCGATACGTAAAAACCGCAATTATTTTTGCACCGACCTAATAGTTCGTTTATTGTTTATGTTTTGTTCTTTGTTAACATAAATACAATATATGTGATTCTATAATAAGTGTTTGTGATTTTTGTTCTGACAATGTGAGTGTTGATATCATACATGTCTAAAAAATAATATAAACCATCACTTGCAGCACATGTTTTTTGTATCATCTCTCTCTTTCGTTAATTCTATCATTTTTGCAAGTACGGAATATATATATATATATATATATATATTCATGGAGACCCCAAAAATGGTAAATCTTCAGTGCCCCCTGTTATACAGGTCCGTCCCTGAGTGTACGAATATCCAAATGGCTCGCGTTCGTACGTTTCTGGTGCATTCGAAACGTTCATTCAACAAAAATGAAAAAGAAAGAAAAGATATATTTTTATGTGTGACGTACTGCACGCGCTTAATGCTCCACTACCCCTCGCGCACGAAACCGGCACGCACATTTTAATACATGGCCGGGCGAAGAACTCGGCACGTCAGGTTGGAGTAGATGTAACGCGACGATGCCAACAGACACGACGGCCGCACGTCCAAATAAAAACCGGCAAGGAGACCACAGTTTCGGGGCGAGATCTCTCCTATACATCGGACGAACGCGCGCCACAGACACTCATTCAACGTACGGCCGCACTTCGTTGCGCATGCATTGCTCGAAGAAACGCCGGTAAAAGTGCACGCATGTTTGTCGCGTCGAGACGTACACATAACCTCAATCGAACGCATCCGCGAATCCCTTGAGTATCGAACGGTAAACGCACGGCGCCGATCGCGGACCTCGCAGAATTTTCGAATCGATCGCCGAACAGAATTTGCACAGAACCGATTGTTTTTCGCGCGCCAGTAATTTTCTTATCGAACGCAGCCGACGATCGTGTTTTGTTACGATTGTTGTCCGAGTGCGGTTTTTTTGAATATCCATTTATTGTTCGATCGCTCGACTGCACGATCCGGTCCCTGTTTGTATACATTTTTTCTCTTCCTCATATAAATTTTATGTATATCTGTGTGATTTGATTCATTGAACATTATTGTTCTCGTTCGTGGTGTTCCTCAGGCAGAAAATGAGACTGTTAACAAGCACAGATGCATTCAAGTAAGTTTATTTTCCATGTAATTGGTTCGTTTTTATGGATCTGTTTATATTCTCTGTTTTTTGTTCTTACATCCGTAGTCATTTAACAAACTATATATAATGTTTTTTTGCACACCTATTATATTTTTATAATATTCAATAGTGATAAATAAAATTCTAAACAAGTTTCATTCAGATAATTATGGATTTCAAGTTATGTTTTGTACATTTTTTTTAGTCGATACGTAAATAATGATTGTTTGATTAAATAAATCTACAAAAAAATATAGATATAAATCTGTATACTGAATACATATACAGATACATGTTTTTACATACACATTTTTTAAACAAGTCATTTGTCCTTCACGGAAATTATTTGAAATTAATGTTATGGTTATTAAGTGAGAATAATTAGTTTTTCGTTTAAAATATTATTGTTAGAATGATATAAGTTCTTGTATAATCAATGTTAATGAATTTGGATTGAAAATCTGTTTAGAAAAACTATGGTCTTTCTCTAGTTTTTAAAATAGGCTGCTCTCTAATAAAAACCATTGAAGTAGTCAAGAAGATAAATCAGGTTGTTTTGGATATTAGTTCGATTTTTTGATCAGAATTTATATATTTTTATTTATTTATTTATAATTTTAAATTTCATGTACATGCTTTTGGTTCAGAATTGATCCTTTAATAATTCTCTTTTGTTTATAAATAGAGATAAATTGTTTATATAAATACAATGCTGTGTATCTGAAATATATTTATCTTTTTTATAGAATACATTTATCATTTCATCTACATTAAACATCCGATTCGATTTTAGAGATAAATAACTGCGATTTTGATATTTGTGAATTGTTATTAAAAATTAAAATTTTATATACAGAATTTATACTTTTCGGAATCAACTTTTTTCGTTGGGAACAGAAATTTTAAAATGTCGTTTTTCTGTTCATGATTATTTTGTGGATTGATATTAAAATCTGATTACTATAAATATTTGTTTAAACCATGTGTTGTTCGCTTTGACGATGGTATTTTTTTGACGAAACTAGGAGGAGTGATAAGATTTCAATATTCATTTATTAAAAAAATGTATAAACATGTTAAGGTTTTAAAATAAGAATTTCGTGTTTTATGAAATTGTGGTATAAAATATAATATATCTTTCTCAGTCTTATAAAATCGATACGTTCTGGAAAAAGTGTTTTTATAAGACTGTAATATATTTACATATTAGTTTTAGTTTTTAAAAAAGTTTCCATTTCTGAGTGATGTAAAATTGAACTCCATTTATATTAAACTAAATAACTTTTTTCTTCTAATAATTTATTTTTCCCTCATACACTATTAACAAATTCGTATCGAAAATATTCATTAGATCATTATTGATAATTTTTGATTGTTTATGTGCATTTCAATAGGGATGGCATAAAATTAAAATTATTGAGAAAATAAAATCACAATATATAGAAACAAAATATATTCGATGAACCATCTTATGTGTTAACGTTTTTAAATATTTTTCTTAAAAATTGTGATAGTCATTTTCAAGCAAATAATTATTGATCATTTTTGATTGTTGTCTATACGGATTTCATTAAGAATACCATCATCTTCAGAGCAACAAGTTATAGGAAGTGACTGTCTAAATATTTCTTTCAAAACCACTGTCTATTTCATTCAAAAAAGTAAAATTTTTATCAACCATACACAAGAATGTGTGAATATTCGTACTTAAATCCTTTATTGATCCCACTTTATCCTCCTTGACAAACTTATTTTCTCAGTGTATCATCTCATCGATTGTCACTTCTTCAGAACGCAATCCCAGGACATCTTTCATGTCTCCAATGTCGATTGATTCTAATCCTCCTTTCACTTTCTTTTATATAACACTATTGTTATAGTGTTGTATAAAAGAAAAAAAGAAAAGAAATATATAATCTGTTGATTATATTTTCTTTTTTTCAAACGTTGGAACCCGCGTCCAGCTTAATAACGAAAATTTCACCGAATTACATTCCTACTGTTGGATGTAATTTTATCTCGAAATCCTGTATTCCCAATGTCTATTTTTATTAGTTTCATATTCTCTACTGTTTTTCGAAGAAATAATTGCGCATTGATCTTCAAATTTTTGATCTGAATCTGTCTACATAACCTCGAAGAAATATTTGATAGATTGTATTTAAAGTGAAGTTGAATAGAATTTTTATTTTTCCTTGCTTTATCGCTCTGAAGATGATATTGTGGTCGAAATATGCACAAGCATCGATCAAAAAAGGGTCAGTAATAATTTATTGAACGTTTTCGATTAGAAAAATGTTTGTGGTGTGAGACGAAATCATTTGTGACGACTGTCACTATTTCTAAGAAAAATATTAATAACAAAAAATGGCACAATACAGTTCTGATACTGTGGCTGAATGCACATTCGCAATTGAACTATTTTTTCACGCCACAGACAAGTTTTCCGAACCGAAATGTCCAGAGAAGATTTTTCTGTACGTTAGCTCTCTCTCTGATGATGTTATCGCCATCGAAATGTACATAAGTGACGATTCATAATTATTTATTGAACATTTTTGATCATGAATATATTCTATCCTTTGTGGTGTGAAAATTAAAATTATTCTGTGAAATATAAGATGGTTTAGTAGTCAAGTCTGTCTTGTATATATTGAGATTTTATTTTTTTAATAATGAAATTTTAATTTTTTGATGTTTTATGAAATCTACAGACCGATCTAGAAGTTTTTTCATATGCGAGGCTCTTAAAAACTGTTAAAATATTATGTCATAGATTTTCATGGAACAAAATTTCTCTCTTTTTTTCTCACCCTATATATATAGAGAGAGCATATTGAATCTGAATTATAGTAGTAATATTTACAAAATATACGACCAAAAAAAACGAATACCGTCGATAAACAACTTTCATCTTAAGTAGAAGAACAGAAACGTTTCAGACCAGTGATTGAAACATAAACAAATACATGTTCGATTTTATTATTTTTCGAACGAAATCGAATCGAATTAAAAAAAAAACATGCAAACGCACGCACGTACGTTCCGCGTACATTGATTTCTCTCCTCTCCCGATTCGTAAAATCAAAAGTTTGGTGAAGACGTGCAAACGCCGCTGCAGAATTAATTCTCAGAACCGAAATTCGTCGACTATAAAGACATTTCTACTATATTATCATTGTTCCTGAATTCAAACCGCAGATTGGTACTTGGAAATCACACATTTGTTTTATTTCTTTTTTGATTCGTCCGTTGATACAACTAAATGGTGTTGTACGTGCATAAAGTTCGAAGAAAAATTCCTTGCTCGACAATTTGTGTATACAAATAATGTCTCTGATGGATATAATATAGTGTGTTATCTCTTTCTCTCTCACATATGTATATATATATATATACATTCAGATTTAAATATTTCAAATTAAATAAAAGGCCTGTCTCTAAAATATTTTTTTTAAGAAATACAAAACTGGTTTTTCTTTACAATAATTACAAATATTTTAATGTATCCCGTCACGTATATCAAATCTCATATTCCTCTCTTCTCTTATCTTCTTTCTATTCAATATTATTAACGTCCGTTGCGGTTTTATGTCGGCTTCGGACTGTCTTTTTCATGATATATTTTTTCTGGATTTGTTGTGTTATTGATTACATTTTTAATTGAATTCTCTGACACAGCGCAAGGAAAAAATGTATTAACTTACCGCAGAAGGGTTGTAGCTATCAATGTTAATAGTCTGGATCGTTTTTAGATTTCGTTTTTCTTAAATTATTGTTTGTTTCAATAATACTTTGAGAGAAAATCATGAAATAAATATGTGTTCTTTAAATGTATGTATTATACATAATAGATATGGATAATATAAGTTTTAGTAATTTTTTGACAAGTTCTCGGTCCACTTTCAGAATATATAAAATACAATTATTAAAATAGTTGTCTTTATTTTTTGACTTTATCCCATCTTTCAGGATCTGGAAAATTTCTGATTCTTTCAAGATATTGACTTGAAGGTAGTGAAACCGTCAATATATTTTTATATCACATCCATATATCATAAGTGTTGTCAGGTACAGTTTTCCACTGACCAGAATAAATGATAATAAAAAGTCGGATGAATACTTTGAGTTCGGGAGAACTTCCCAGCCTAAGTTAAATTTCTGAATTATAAAAGCAATGTGCGGTCTAGCGTTGTTGTGTAACAAAATGATCTTCTGGCTTTCTTGTTCAGTAAATGGTCTTTTATATGCCGTTCTATCATTCAAATGATTCAACTGATAACCATAGTACTCTGCAGTAACGGTTTAACCCGATTGAAGGAACTTATAAAGTAGCACACCCTTCATATTCTACCAGAAACACAATATAATATTTTTGACAAGGATGCATGGTTTTGCTGTTAATGTTGATGGCTGACTGAAGTCTACTCACGAATGTCTGTGTTGAGGATTGTTGTAAATATTACATTTTTCATCCCCGGTAAAAAAACATCCACAGAAATCATTCTTATCTTCTCGGAAATGCAACAATGTATGCGGTGAGCCGATGAGTAATGCTGTTTTCAAAGAATTCGCCCGGTACTCACTTGAAAAGCTCCTGAATTTTTCCCATTCAATGCAATCGTCTTGAAATTATTGCTCGATCAATTCTCAGTTGTTCCACGAGTTCCTTTCATTTGAGATGGATTTTCGCTCAGTAATGTTTTCAAACCGTCGGTTTTCAAAAGACTAAAGTTTTTTTCAAACATCTAATATTCAGTTTTTTCAATAACTGTTAATTTTTTTACATTTGAATGTCAATTTAATCATCTTCAAAGTGTTAACAATACACATCTCAAACAAATCAAGCATTAATAAGGTATTTAAATTTTGGTTTTGATGATGGTGCTATTGTTATCGAAATTTACTTAAGAGAAAGTTAGTGTGAAATACTGAAAATGTTAATTTTCTCAATTTGTTTTTATTTATTTCTTAAAAGAATTTGTTGATTCAAAGTATCTCATATTTAAAGAGTGTACTCACTGAATATCAAAGAAGTTTATTCATAAATATAATAGAGGATGTTAATTAAAAAATGATTCAAAAAAAATTTAAGAATAAAGATACATTATAATTTGATTCGTAAAGCTTCATAAATCCTATGATTAATTCGATATGGAATTATTCTATTAGCAGACTTAAATTAACATACAACTATTATCGAAGGACGTATTGTCCCGTCTCGAACATAAGGACATTGTCTCGGTTATCTATCACTGTTCCCCGAGACACATCGATCCCTCGAGACATAATTACCCCCAAGTTTGAAAATATTGCTGTCTTCGATGAACAGATGGATCGGAATTTGTGCGAGAGATACAAAAAGTCGATAGATAGAGAGAGAATAAAATGCAGAATCCAAGTGTATCGAAATATTAAAAGTTGTAATTATTTTCTGCTTTATAAGGTAACATATTTCGAATTCTTTTCAATTAATAATCGTACATTCTTTCATTCTCAACATTCCCCGTTGCTTAGTCATACGGGGTTTTACCATAATTTAAAACAGGTTCGTGTAGATTATTTTTTAAATTATAGAAGGGATGAGCGAATATTTTGTCAGGTTCGTTCAAATATTATTATAATTATTAAATTCTAAGAATAATCAAAAAAAAAAAATCGTTGCTCTTTACTGATATATATATATATATATATATATATATATATATATATATATATATATATATATATATGATATTTGAAAAAAGTATTAATTTAATCGTTATAACACCAAATGTTTATTTACTTTTTATTTTAAAAACAATCAGAAAATTCAGAACCGAAATACTAATATTAACAATTTATTTATATCATAAATTTATCTTTTACAAATAAATCCTTCTTTCCCTATAAACCACAGAACATTTTCTGACCAAATGTGTTTAATAATAAATCACTCTCGATCATTTTTCATGATTTTGATCGGCATTTCGATATCAATTCCATCATTCTCAAAGATTCAACGTACAGAAAAATTTATGGAAGTGAATGTAGACACAGTATGAAAATTCTAATGACAGTTTTAATTTACTTGAAAATTAGTAACTTAAAATTTATTTTATAAAAAATGCCACTGTTTCTATTGAATTTAAATGCGTTTCAAGGTAACATAAATATGTAATCAAGTAATAAATTGAATATATATCAAAAATAGTTCAAATATATAACTTTATAGCGACATTTTTCATATAGGATCTGTTTAAAATGCATTCCATGAGAATGTGTGGCTTAAGAGTCAGTTGGCAAGCAGCAGCTTTTTTTGCATGCCCTTATGAGGGCCCGCACATTACTTCCTGAATACATAGTTTTATGACACACACACACACACACACATATATATATATATATATATATATATATATATAATATTACATATTATCTACATTATTTCTTTTCATACGAATTAGTCATGTGGGATTTTATCATACCTTGAAACTATTTGAAAATAATTCCATCTACCGAAAAACAAATGGAAAAACATCACACGTCAGTGTACTGTCGAATGATACCTTTTCTAAAAATTCATAAAACACTTACATCAGGTACAATTTTTCCATCTCTTTCGCCACACACACACACACACACACATATTTAATATAAGACATGTCTTGTGCGAACAAGTGCGATGACCGACTAGGTCGTTTTTAATATATTTTTTTATTAATTCTCGTTATGAATGTAATGACTCTACAGCATATATTTTTTTCTCTATACAAGTGGACGCGTGTTCTAAAATTAAATCGGATTTTATTTATGAGGCTGTTCTTGTTGTTTTTGCATATTTTATACATTTAGTCTGTAAATTTTCAACTATTATTTATTTAACTATGATATGGTTGTATATTTCTGAATACACGACCGTTAGAATATGTGGAACTGGAATTATGTTAATTAGAATATACTTGTTTTTTTTTTATACATACATATATATATATATATATATATATATAATGAAGATTATTAAAAGATACGAGTAGGTACTCTAAAATATGCTTCTAGGAATTGAACCAGCTGAAAAAATTAATTAAAAAAAATATAACTGAGTATATCTGAATAAAATATACAGCGAAAACAAATATCTTAATCAATCTGTAATAGAGTTAAATAGAATAACTCACGTTTGGTAGAAAAATACACAGAGGAAACAAGTAGAACAGATTTCAAAAAAAAACTCTTCTTATTCAAAAACATACAAATAAATTAGAACAAATTGTGAAGTCGAATGTTATTTAAACTTAACCGACG
The DNA here is from genome assembly GCA_034766995.1 of Acanthacorydalis orientalis. Taxonomy (NCBI): domain Eukaryota; kingdom Metazoa; phylum Arthropoda; class Insecta; order Megaloptera; family Corydalidae; genus Acanthacorydalis; species Acanthacorydalis orientalis. The sequence continues at coordinate 39,663,430 of CM068319.1, read as the reverse complement.
ACGCTCTGATCACATCTAAAAGTTGCACAAGATTATATTTTGATACAAAAAGGATCGGGCACTAAATTGATACCAGGATAGAATGCAAGTTCTGAAATATGGAAAGGACAGAAGACCTCGATATATTTTCTTCGAGTGATCCTGTTTTAAAAAAACTTAAGAGGATATTTCTTAGCAAATTGGTAACACATTGTTTAAGATATTCTAAAAATAAGGAACTATCAAGGCATACAGAGTCAATTTTATTCTATCATAATTTACCTAAAAGACAGAAGTGCCCTTAATAATCGTAATACAAAGGCATTTCTCTATAAATCCCTGTTTATAATAAGAAAAAAAACTATGAAATTATATTAAAATTGAGGAGCTCCGCCTCTTACTTCATGTATTCAATAATCCTAGGAGCGAGCTTCGCCCCACTTCTTTCAATTGATAAAAAAATATTTAACGCCGATTCCTCCCCCTAATAAATAACAGAAATTAACAAATAATACTCATAAAATGTATATCATAATTTTTTTATCAATTACCCGATTTATAGTAACCATTCATAACACAGACCCATGTGATTGATAACAACCAATCAGAGAACGAGCATCACTGTTTCATTTCTAGTATATAGAAAGATTCGGATTTAGATGTGAATGAAATATTAATAAACTAGATAATAAATAAGATAATGAGATAAATGTTGTTATCAAATACCACAATATATTAGCTTGAGTCATAAATTAATTCATTTTTACAGAACTAATTTTTTACATCTAAACATTTTTTTTAATGAATTATATGTTTCAAATCATAGCTCCAGAAAAACGTGCAAATTTATGACTCATCTAATATATAAAATGTATCATTATTTAAATATAATAATTATTAATGTACAAATAGGTCCTTATTCTGCAAGTCCAGATGGTTGGTTGGTTATAGGGATTTTAGGGCGCTTCAACAACTAAGGTCACATACACCCGATGCATGTTATGAATAAGTAATTATATATATACAATATATATATATATATATATGTATATATATGTATATGTGCAGGTCTGTCTAAAAGACAAAATTCATTTTTTTTCTCAAAAAAGCGATTCGACACGTGGCACTGTATCCAATACTTCTGGAGACTATAATTAAATAATTCAATTTAAAATAGACTGCACAGTTGAAAATCGATAAATTGTCTCTGTCGTTCTAATAACGTCAGAGTTCAGTTCCGTTGTACCGTTTCATTCGTTTTGTGGATAAGAATCATCACGTGCTTCTGTACTCGTTTTTCATACGACTCGGCAGGAGTTCTCAACATGATGTCCTTGTAGGCCGAACGTTTGATCGTCGACGTCGTGTTTATTCAAGAATCATTTCAGATAGTATCGCCGGTACAGATTTCCAGTACTCGAACGACATAAATTCGAATTGAAAATTAAATAGAAATGTTCGTACGCGATATCAGTTTATTTCAGACATTTGATTTATATTATCACGTTTTTTTTTTATTTCGATTTCGTTTGTATCTTTGTTAAATGCAATATGAATAACAACGAATGCGTGCCAGATTTATCTGACAAACGTTTGACAGCTTTCTCCTCACACGAGAACAGAATATTCCACGAGTGTTGTTGTTGTTGTTTTTTTTTCTATCAGAAAAGGAAAAAACCACGGGCGTTTTTTCAAGAGCAAGTCTTTAGATGCGTTGAAACGTTTAAGGCACATTAGCGATAACATATTATTATATGGTTGGTTGAAGGGCGACCATGTGTTTGTTTGATAAATTGTCGACGGGGGTCGATTATCATAAAGGATACAACAGTGAATTATGTAATGAGGTCGTTTATAATGTTGTATATATATATATATATATATATATATATATATATATTACTAAATTGATTTCTTAACTCTCTCTCAGTGATTATAAAATTCTATATGAATTTACATATTGTTTGATCTTCAATTCAATTATTTATAACTACCATATTTTTTTAATATTACATTTTTATCCACATGAATTGTTTTCTTTATCTAAAAATATTTTTTAGATATACTTTTTTTGTTACGTTCGTCGTTTTTTCGATGATTGTCCGTTCTTAAGGTCGAAAAATAAAAAAAATTAAAAAAATCCCACAGTGTAATTCTAACACTGTCTAAATTCAAATTCACATCTGCACTCCGAGGCCTTGAAGATAATTGAATAGTAATTAAAATATATATCGACAAAAAAACGATTAATAATGATTTATTGAAAGTTGTTTGATTAGAAATACTTTTGTTGTTTGCGGAGTGAAAAAAAGTATTCATTTGTGAGCGGAAATTTAAAAAGTATATTTTTTAGATAAAATCTATTTGAAGATAATAAGTATGTTGAATATTAGTCTAAGTGTCGTATTTTGAAATATTAGAACTCAAAATTTGTCCAGAAATTGATTTTAAAATTAATCGATTTGGATGACTCTCTATAAAAAAAATTGGGCCTTCTCTGGGATGATGACTTATTCGTGTTCTGATTGGCTAATACGGGCTGTTTACGATTACGTCATCTTCGTTTTAATTGATTAATTTATCAAGTAAGGTGTCTCAAGGGAGGAAACGAGCGATAGAGAGCGAGGGGTCTCCTCCTGAGGGTCATCGAGCGAAGCGATTAAGTGCAACAAAAATTTAAACTTAGAATCATTGAATTATTTTAATCTCAAATCGTTGGTTATTTAGTAAAATTGAATATTTTTAGCAGAAGTAAGCGCACATGAGCAAAAATAGACAATTGTTGATTACAAAATATATAATGTTTTCGATTAGAAAGAAAAGTTCTAGAAATCATCAAAAAAATCCGATTACAATTTAATTGATTTTAAATTATAAACGATTTGAACAAACCGATAGTGTACTTTATAGAATTATTAATAAAAGAAAATTTATATGCTTGAGTTCTGATTTGAAGCACATAATTTATGAAGTTTTTTTTAGGTGTAAAAATTAATTCTATGCCCTTAAATTGAATCTATCATAACTTTGTTTCAAATTGAAATATTTTCTCATTCTCTCTTTATATATATATATATATATATATATATATATATATATATATATAATTAATCTTAACTGTCGAAGTGCCCTAAAACCCCAATAACCAACCAACCATCAGGACTTGCACAATAAATAATTATTGTACAAATAATTATTCTATTTAAATATTAATACATTTTATATATCAGATTGATTCATAGGTTTGTGCGTTTCTTGGGAGCTATGATTGGAAACACATAATTCATGAAAAAAAAAATTTTAGGTACAAAAATTAAGTCTGTGCCTTTAAATTGAATCAATCATAACTCTGTGTTAAATTGAAATATTTTCTCGACGTTTTAGCATTTTGAAGTGTCAACCTTAACATTTAAAATCGCTATATATTTTGACTCCAGCAGTTTCCATAACCGCACAAAACAGTAGTGGACACGATCACGTCCAAAAATCAGTCTATTAGGCATTGCATACATTTCTCATTCCAATTGAAAAAAAATACTGGCGAAGCCGCGGTAATAATTTGTTCAGCTTTGGAATAAGGTGCTGCGACGCATGAGACATGCAAAAAATGCTGAAGTACTGGACACAGATGTTGCATTCAATCGATTATCCGATCGATGAGTGATTTTACAGGATTCGACTTGACTGCCAATCGATAATATTGTTTGTTCCGAGCACCGGATACAATTAAGTGAACTATATGTACACCTTTCAGTTCGAATGACTTCACTTTCACATCAAATCCATATTCATGATCAATTACCTATCTCGCGACTCTCATTTTTCACACACCGCTGAGAACCCATCGCAGTGTTCATAATCGATTGGTCGTGTTTAATTCGCGTCCATTAACCGAATATCACCGAAAACGAGGAGACGCGCGAGCTCATCACGCACGCACACACCATTATTCTAGTGTGAAATATTATGTAAATGAGCCCGGGTGTCGTTTAAGAAGGTATTGACCTCGACGTGTACAAGGTACGAACACACATATGTGTAGTACATTCGACGTACGTGTGTGTGTGTGTGTGTGTATTTTTAGTGTTTTGGATGCAAGAGGAGATTATCTGAAGCGGAACTGGACACAATCCGACATGTGGCCTTTACGTACCGAGCGTGTATTTCTTTTTTTTTATGTACGTACAATCTACGAATTATAATTTTATGCTCGATTTTTTCGCTCGTTCAAATTATAGTTATTACACTTGTAAATGAAAAATTGTTAAATGCCCGTGGTGTGGATTATCGAAGATATATATATATATATATATATATATATATATATATATATATATTTGGTAAGTGTTCTTACACGACTAATAGTAAACTGTCTTGGGAAAGAACCAGTTTCTAGTTTCAACAATTATACTTAACGTGCGAAAATGTAATTTTTATTTATAACACACAAGAAAAAAAAACATTCAAATAATTTGCATATTCAGTGATTTACTGATTCTATTTTTAACTTCTCACAACAAATTTCGACGCTCAAATAATCTACTTGTCATTTATATCGATATCATTGCAATCCTTAAATGAATTTTAATTGTTTATTCAATTAGATAAAAAATGAGCGATGTGTATGTACACAACCGCAGGAGTTTACCTAAATTTACGTGAGGCTAGAAGTGAAAATATTTTAAGTTGTTAAAAAATACAATTTCATCTTTTCTGATGGGGTCAAAGTTTTTTTTTCTCAAACTCTCTGTACCTCGATCTTCCTCCTCTTTTTCTTACACGTTCCGCAACAGTTTTTCTGGGCATCTTGAATTTTAGAGATGTTGACAAATTTGATAGCTTAGTTTATAAAAATTTTTAAAGATTAAAAAAAATGAATGTGCTTTTTTCTTCAGAGTTTTGAAATCTCTATCCGAAGATATTTTAGTTTTTATTGTACAATAGTTTTCGAGATATTCTTATATATAACAGTTATATATAAAGAAATGTTATATATAATGTTATATATATATATATGTATGTTGTAAAAACCTATAAACAGTTTTTTCATTCTATTTTTCCCATCAATTTCGACGAACTGTATACTAATTTGATACTAAAAAAAACTACTAATTGGAAAATCCTAGTCCAGATATCAATAGTTTTGTTCTTGATTAAAACATTAATCGGTTCTGTCATAATACTGTAAATGAAATTAATTTAATTGGCAGTAATTTGAAAGAAAAGTATGCAGTGGACACGGATATAAAGTCTAGAATGATACAAAAGTATATAACGGTATCGATTGAGAACGATTCAACGAATCTCTTCATGAAAATTTCGATACGCATGAACAATTCTTATCACACGCAATCGAATCCATATCTCCAAGGTCGCAAACAACAACAACAATAGATGATTTTTAATAAAACTATAAGGTGCCTCCAGTTATAATTTGTGTCGGATTATTTTTCAACATTAATGACCGAACCGGAGAAAAATGTTAAACGCGCACCCCCCGGCTGCCAGCAAGATTTGGCTTGCCTGATTAGCTTGTGGGCATTCCATAAAAGATGTATATATATATATATATATATATATATATATATAATATGTGTATGTAATTATCCCCAACATCGCATAGATGTTGCACTAACGTTGACTGGTCTGTCGACAAGGTCGCGTGTTTAATTCAGAAAGTGGCGACAGCCAGCGGTCGAGGAACCGGTGTTTATTTTTCATCTTGTACGAATATCGCATACGAAAAAAAAACTATCGAAATCTTCTACTCGTCGTTTCGGTATTTACATTACTTCGGGGATATTCTGAATGTTTTTTCAGTATTGGTTTTATTCTTGGAACGAAAGATGTTAAATAATCTGGTGATATACATATATACATATACTTAAATATATATATATATATATATATATATATATATATATATATATATATAATTGATATTCTATGAAATAATTACCACTGTTAAATATTTTACGTTATATTTAAAGATAAAGTATTTCAAAAAGTGGATAAGAAAATATTCGAATACTGCTGGGAAGAAAAGGTCAAACACCTAATTTAAAAAAAAATCTTGAATGATTTGATACAAAAGTACATTTGAAACTATTATATAACATATTATTCTCTTGGGATTTGTGTTTAACTTCATAAAACTTCAAAAAAATTGCAAATAGAAAGAAAAATTAAGTACTACAATTACTACAATTCAGTGAGAGATAAAATAAAAGACAAATACTACAATTTTAATAATACAATTTTTTTTATGTTATAAAAATGTGCTGCATACAAATGATATATTTTTTTCTAGCAGATCTAATTAAAAATTGAGGCCACTAAAAATGTGAGGCCCGGGGCAGCTGCCCTTCTTGATCCCTCCCCCTCAGATAGAAACTATATGTATATATATATATATATATATATATATATATATATATATATATATATAATATTATCACAGAACAGATATAAATACTGCTCTTCTTAAAATGCAGTTAGAAATGTTTTATAACTTGTTTATTTTTCATGAGAAGAAATATCTCGTGATTAAAAAAAATGATAAATTTCAATTTAAAAACATGAGAAAACAATAAAATCTAAAAATAAAATTATCGTGTTCTATAGAACTATTTTTATACATAATTCACATTTCCTGATTTTCTTTCTTTTGCGCACTTCCTTTTCGAATAAAACGGTAATACATTTACATTAATAGCGAGTCAAACTTATTTACCACATGCACAACACACATTCGAATTCCGTCAATTCTGTTCCACGCGAAATCGTTCGAATGGACGTCGTTACGTGTCTTGCACGACCGTGTATGACATGCTCGACAAACAGAATAATTTCTAAATCAACGGAATGCCGCAAACGAGCAATTTTATTGCACATTCGTGTGATTAATGTGTCGCGTTCGACACGACTAGAATAGAGACGTTTGTATGTTGAATGCGAAACATGTGTGCGAAAACGATTCCGAAAACAGTGTAAAAATCAGTGCGTTTTACATTGCGTTCGCGAAATCGGTCGTAAACGTGCGCTATTTTACAACTGGTTTATTAATAAACGGGATCAATAGCCTCGTGAGTAGTTTATTGCATACATTGCACGTTAATTGTTTGATAAGTTGTTGAGTTCGGACGAGAATAAGTCGAAAAATACGGAGACTCGAGAAGTAAAAAAGTCTTATTCCAAATACAGCAGTTTTAATACGGTAATTTTTCTAGATAATCCCTCTTAACTTGTAATACAGAAAAGTATAGATCAGAAAACCTAGATTTTTTGATACCTGCTCTATGATAAAATAAATAAGGACATATCTGACTCCACCAAAATATTTTATCAACAAGCGAACTTACAATTATTATTAAAATAATATTGCATTTTATATGACAGCCTTTCTTCTAGAATACTTGATAAAAAAGTATGAATATAGTAGCTCAAATATCCGGATTTATCCATTATAAAAAATACTTAAGATATCACAATATCGTTCCGATACGGACAGTAATTTCAATTTCATAAATTATTTCTTTTTTCATCACATGAAACACTAAAAGCTTTTCTAATCAAAAATGTTCAATAAATCATTGTTCTACAGCTATTCCATCATCTTCAGACCGACAAGATACGGAAAAATCTATCTTATTATGATACCGATATAACTTGATATAAATAATCTTAAGAAAAAAATCTGTATGATATCTAGAACGTGATAAATTTGGTGACATGTAGAAACATATTTTCAATCAACAAGAAAAACTGCGTTGTCATTATTCTGTAAATAAAACAAGTGTGCTGACAAGAACACACACTTTATTGAAAAATGAACACAAGAATGCTTCCATCCCTCGTTCCCTTATTATGTTCAGCCACGGATCTCTCAACGCTGTTCTCTCTATTTTCGTTCGACGAACGTCATCTTGACACATGTGTACAATAATATTTTGACTGTCTGTTTAACTGACCCTCTCACTACCACAAACACGATCGATCGATAAAATGTATTTAGGTGTTTTCTGCCGCCTTTCGAATTAACTGCGAACACAACTGCAGTAAGATGAGATGGACCGATACTGTATGATTGATTGCCAACGAACTGTGTGAGTAATATCTGTAATAAATGATAAGGGAGAACACACACACACATATACATAACAGATGGGAAATATATTGCATGTTTGATTTATACGTTCGAACATTTAGACGAGCTTTAAGTTCCAATAACATGGTGTATTATGAAAAGATTGAAAAAAGGGTCCTGCACTCGATTATTTATCGCATTGTTAAAAAAAAACTATCACCCTGTTTTGACTTGCAGAGACGGCCTTTGTAAGATTGAGAACTACTGTTCGATCTTTTAAAGAAGTTTTTTTAGAGACGATTTAGCTACTCGTTAGAACGTCGTCTAGTGCACAGACGACGATAAAAAACATTAATGAAAATTAATGGGAAATCTGATATTCTATAGAGTCTACTAATTACTTTTATAATCATTAAAAAAGGTAATCGTACGCGGCAGTCAGTACAGCACAACACCGGTTGTTGGGTGTGTGTAATAAAAGGATATCATCAAATTATAGAGTAATTATTCATTAAAAGTTAATCATCAGTAAAGGGAAAAAAATAAAAAGACTAGTTATTAAAATAAAAAAAAATGTATAGAGAAGAGATGTGCCACATGCAAAAATATAACTAAATTGGTAATTATAAGAACAGTTAATCTTGCAATATGTTATGTCTCCACTCGTTTCATTTTTACATCAATCAGTTAACTCATCTGTTAGAAATTATAAAATATTTATAGAATGCTTATATTACTAGTTTACAATTCTATAAACAAATATTCTTAAACAAAAAAAAGAAATAAAAAGATTTCACAAAAGTCTGCTTGATGTTCTCTGTTATTTCTTAAACAATGTTATCTTAAACATCCGTTGTACTTTTATAGAATCATACACTTTAAAAAATGTTTTAAAATGAATTCTCAGCTCTCTCCATTTAGATTTAGACAATACGTTTTATTAATCATAAGTAAGCTCTTATTAATTACTGACATTTCTAGAATTTATATTTTGAAAATTGATTATCTAATTTATGTGCTTTCATAGATTTTTTTTGTATAAACTTCAATCTATGTTTTTATATTGTCATTTTTGTTTATTGTGTAGCTGTCAGTAGTAATTCGACAGTGGTGTAGTTCTGGCGCAGCTAATTCATTATGGAGAATTTAACACTGTTGAAATGGGCGTAATAAGGTGTTACAACTCAAAATTGACAACCTTATTTTTTTTGAAAATTAATTATGAGTGACGAAGCTCAGTATTTGTAGCTCGGCCAGAGGACCGTTGTTATTTTTCATATTTAATGCCACTAGTTAAATTAACGATTCATCAAAAATGATTAAGTAGTTTTTTTTAAAAAATATTAAAATCGAAATCGGTCGAACTTCATTCAAACAGCCTGTATATTCTGTTCTCATCCCGTACAAAAATTTCAAATCAATACATTCGAAATTATATAACGGCTAAGAAAACAGCCAGTATCAAAACTGTATTGTGAAGAAGGATTTTATTTCATTTTAGTATCATCATACATTTTATTTTACACACATGTATCGTTAGATTATGTATATTCTACAAATGTGTTATTCGGGTTCGACAGGAAATTGTGTGGTCGGCACGATATTTTTTCAATACAGAGAATGTCGAAACGATAATTTAAACCGTTATATCCATTTTATTGCTGTCAAAACACAGATTCGCATCGCATTGATTAGAGAATCGTCCGATGAAATCTCAGCGCTGTCACTCTGTGTACATAAGTGCTGTCTGTTCTAAGATATTCTTGATCTGAACGAGATTGAAAATAAACATAGTAGCGCTAATAGGCAATAATAATAATAATAATAAAGAGATTTTTCGAGCGGTTTGTTCGCCTCGCTGGTTTCTAATTAACGTTTTACACAATCGGCGATATTTGACCAGTGGCCTGATCCGATAATAAGACCGCATTCCGATCTCGTTCCTCCCGCCCCTGGATCCGAACCGCACGTCCGCCGCGCGCTCCTCCGCAGCGTTTCGACGACGACGACGACATACGTACGTACGAGAAAAAAAATCAATTATCATTGTCTATTTAAAGATGTACGTACAACGAGAGTCATCGTCTGAAATTCGTTGTTCGGCTAACCGTGGCACTCGTGTGTACAGATTTCAAGCGGGGCCGACGTCGAGCGACCTTGGAACGGCCTTCGTCTTCTCGCGCTACACTTTTTTCCACCAACATTATTATTGTTTTGTCACGAGTACCACGGATCGTGATGGATCACATTTTTTTGTAACCGCGTTCGATTGAAAACCGAGAAGGTGGTTTTGTGGTATTGTTACGTGGGAGTCTCAGGTATGGAACGGTCTGAACGCTTAAACGTTTCGTAAATATGTAAAATTGACTGTGGGAACTGAGTATCTGTATTGTGTCGGAACAACGATACAGTTTTATGTATTAGCAATTTTTTTTTCTTAGGAAAAAACCCGATACATTTTGTAACCGACATGCTTGCTTATTTGTGATCGCAAGCATTGAATATCTCTCGAACAGCTAAAATTACAAAGGCAAGTGAAAAAGTAAACAGACATTTAAGAAATAAAAAAACTATTATTCTATAAACAGGATTTTTATTAAGGATTTTTCTAACATAATCTCTTATTACTTCTATGTACTTAGTCAAGCGCTTAATGAATTTTTGGATTCCTTTCTGAAAGAAACTTTTGGCTCTCTTACTTAGCCACACTTCCACCGTATTAATGACCTCTTCTTATCCTTCCAAATCTTCTTTTAAAGGAATTTTCCAGTCTAGTCTACACGAAAAAGCACATTTTTAATCATTTTTTTCTAAAAAAAAAGAAAAAATATAATTCTATGTGGTTTTCTGCATTTTATTGAAGATGTATTTGAGATCACAAAATAATATTTGATTTCTATTTTCTTAAAAAAAAAAAAAACAAAATGGTGTTTGGGTATTTTTTATAACGGACTTCTCAGAAATCTAGTAAATGTTGATCTGAAACATCAAGTGAACAAAATTTCCAGAAAATGAAACTCTGGACAGTAAAAATTTTTTTTTTTGAAAAATTTATATAATTTCAAAGCTAAAGTACATATTTTTATGTTATTCGATTCTTTAACAATTAAAAATTTAAAATATATCAAAAGATTAAAGGTTCACTGCCTGGAAAAACGTTGTTTTCTTTAATTTGAAAAATGTTCATATGAATTGATCAATTTTTAAGATATTTGTCGCATCAGTTTGAAAAATGATGTTTTCGAGAAAAGCGCGATTATAGTTTTTAGCTACAAGAGTTTCCCCCAAGAGCCGACCGTTACTTAAACGTCTATTATGTAGGAAATTTCTCGAATTTTAAAATTTATTTGGAAGTACATATTCTTGAAATATTAAAGAATAAAAAAAAAGTTTTTTGAAAGTTTTTGACTTAAAACTCCCTTTAATAGTCCAAGAAGATGGGATGAAGTTTCAACCCTTTTGTAGTAAAGTTGATATTGACAATTTTTATAGGCATAGAAGGTACAATTTTGTTTCAATCCAAGCATAAATAACATAAATTGACTGTGAACTTGAGACGTAACTGAAACCAAAAATCAAATTAAAATAATAATAAATAAAGGCCTAGAGACGTGGTAAACTTTCAAACGGTGTGATTCTGTCCTAAAACAACTCTAATTTTCACATGTCTAAAAAATCAGTGTATTCAAAATCTAGATTTTGAACTCCTGGACCATCTACTATATAGTGCTGATTTAGTTCAAAATGACTTCCATCGTTTTGTGCCATTAATATAAGAGTTGTGAGAACAGAAAAGTCTTTCTGATGTGGAGGTTATTAATACGGTGCAAGAGTGACTGCGTAAGAGAGTAAAAATTTTCTTCTGGGACGAAATTCAAAATTTTATAGTAAGTGAATGAAAAATAGAAAAAGAAAATGATTAATAAAAATCCTGTATGTAGAATAACAGGTTTTTACTTCTTAAATGTCTTACTTTTCGAATTATCTTGGTATTCAACAGGATATTAATAATCATTTATGGAAAATGTACCAATAGTCAACTCATCCAAAAAAAGAAAACAAATTTCAAACACGTTTTTTTTTATTCACAAATTACACTTTCTTCTGTTATGTTCTTCTTATGAACATGCAATATTAATCATTATGAACAGGCTGTAACTTCAGCTAGAGTCAATTAAGTTGTACATTTAATTGCTTGTAATATCGTTTCGTTATTGTAAACGTGTCTGACAAAATAAAAACCTAATAGGAAAAAAAACGTTAACGGTTCGAAACACCCTCACACCAATCCGTATCTAATGGTGTTTCCCAGTACACGGTTTCATTAACTCGTTCCCTAATCATACGACGTTGCACGTCCGACCGGTATAATGTAATGATAAAACCTAAAAGGAATAACTAAATGTATCGACATATTCTAATAATAGGCTTCTTAAAGTATAACATATGCATAAACGCCGCACCTATTGCAGACAGAAAATAAACACGTCGCCCGAGTGCGCACGAAGTGAGAAAGTGGATGGGATTTCAAAGATAGCCGTCGTCGAGATCTCTGTCGCATGTTAGAGGAGGAAACGTGTAATTTCTTCGCCGATGACAGACATGCAAAACATGTTCGTGGAGCGTACATGGAATACATAAATCGTGTATTAGACATGCGAAGGCATTAAGAGGGAAACGAAATAAATTATGTATTTATTAGTCATAAATCATTTCGCTGTTTGTTGTGGGAAGAAAGTACAAAGGAATGGAACGTACGAGTACTTCGCACATTGTGCGCGAGGTGGTAAAAACTGTACATGCACACGGACGGCGTGTAAAAAGTCTGCAGCGTTAGTTGTTCCGATGTGTGTATGAAGAAAATTGAGATTATTCGAATATTACTGGATAATAAGTTTCAAGACTTTCACAAAAACACATTACTTGCTGTGTTGTTTTTCACAGATGATTTTTTTCACGTTTTCAAACATTGTCGATTAAAAATGCTTAGTAATCATTATTGGTGATCTTTGATTGTTGCTTGTACATATTTCAATGACGATACCATCATCTTAAGAGCGCCAAAATACAAAAAAATCTAACATAATTAAAACTTTTCTCTAATAATTTTTATTCAGAATTACTAAAACTCTCCAATGAGTTCTATACCTTGACTCAGTGGTGCATTATCCAATGGGTGAAAAGGGAAATTGCCTGGAGTTTGTCACATAAATTGCTTGATAATAAAATTAAATATCAGAAAAACTCTTTAAAAGATACAAAAAAATATAGGTATATATATATATATATATATATATATATATTTATATTTATATATATATATATATATATATATATATATTTATATTTATATTTATATATATATATATATATATATATATATATATATATATATATATATATAGGTTACATTATCATTTTTACAAATGAATTGTTTTTCACTCCGCAAACAATTTTTCTAATCAAAAAGGTTCAATATTTGATTATTGGTGTTTGATTGTTGCTCATCTGTACTTCGATGATGATGCTGTCATCTTCAAATCGTCGAAATACAGGAAAATCTGTAACCCCTGTATATGTAAAAATCTGTATCTTGAAAGTACAGATATTTTTCTATATTTTGAAGCTTGCAAGATATTAACATTACCATTGAAATGCAGATAAGTGTTAGTCAATCGTCAATAATCAATAATAGAAACTTTTTTGTAGTTTGTGGAGTGAAAAAAGAATTCATGTGTGGAAATTAAATTAGCCGCAGCGTCAGGACTGTATAATATTTTCATATATTTATCAAAAAAATATATTAAATTGTTGAAATTCGTCGACTTATTGTCTGTAGACCGAATCTAAACAAGAATTCCAGCGAAATCACATACACAACTGTGTGTGTAGAGAAAACATTCCAAACTCGCCGACATTGTTTCTAAAGCATCCTACATATTTTCGAACACGCACAACGTGGACTAAATAAATATTTGCGAGGCAATGTTGTGCCTCTTCTTCGACTTGAACATAGCACGTTTGTATACAAACCGTGAATACTTTGGACAAGGTTAGTTCTGTGGTCTTAGCATTTATTTATTTACACAGCGCGACCGTTTTCGTTGTAATATGTATCTCGAGTTTAAGTTTCATAGTAAACAACGCCAGAGTTACTTACAACAGACATCACTTTTGTCTCGAATGCTAATAAGAAAATATGTATGTATAACTTTTCAGAATTTCATTTACCATCTCAAACGTACAAAAGTCAACTTCTACGAATCGCATAATGTTTATTATTACTCAAAACTCGTTCCATACGAATATTTAATAGCATTCCGTTACTATATCCGAGAATTACATATTACTTAATTGGTTTCACTGTATAAGACCGGCGAGAAGAACGACAGAATATTAAATCGAACCGTTCAATAATAGTTATTAATCATGTTGAATTCACAAACTGATGTAATAGCTACGAGTGCTGTCAAATAAACCTCCAGTGTATTGAACTTGATTGTTGGAGAGAGTCGACGTGATCCGTAAACCAAATAAGGAATCTTGTTTATGATTAATTGTATGTTTTTGCTCGATGTGTGTGATATCTATCGATCCGTAGAGTGGCTCGATATTTGGATAATGATCGACTAAGAAGAAGGAAATGATCTTTTTATAAACGACTCCCGTACGATTCGTATACATATGACTGAGAAATTCCATCCTGTTACAAGACTGTCAGATATAAATAAAATAATAAGGAGGTCGGTTCGGTCAGAGAAGTCAAGTGCTCTGTTACATAATCCATTAAATGTTTAACCTTTGAAATCCGCATCAGCTCGTGAAATTTTTTTTTATTCATGTTTTTAAGATCAAACCAGTTATTTAAAAACGCCATTTCATTATCAACTACTTTTGTATGTAAACGCCTATTGCATATTTATTGTGAAAGTGGAATAATTTCGTTTTTATAAATATTTTAAATTAAGTTTTTTTTTTCTTGATATTTCAAGGTTTATTAAGTAATCAAATGAATTTAAATATGACCTATAAATTTAATTTTTTACTTATGACTTATAATTCAGTAATTATTTAGATATTGTTTGATTTACATTGTATATATATATATATATACACACACACAATAAAAGGAAATAATTCCGAATTCAATATCTGCTGAAATTGTTTTCCTTATCAGTTCATTTATCTTTTAAGTAAGATTCAGTTCATAAAACAAACACAGTACTTATTTTTGCAATTGTTTTTTTTTACTTGCCGACTGCTATTAAACAATGAATCATGTTTAAACCATAATTCATTCTAAGATCTGTCAATGAAACAGGAAATTGTAATCACTGATATAAATAATGGAAAAAGTGCACTGAACCATATATACATTTTAGAAAAAAAATCTATAGCTAGTCTTTTATCTATTATGTATTTGTGTATGTATGTATGTATGTATGTATATATATATATGTATATATATATATATATATATATATATATATATATATATTAATTTCGAAACAATAGAATGAACAAAAATAGCGTAAAGACTTACAGAAAGATATATGTTCAGAATAAGAAGAGATAAGAGAATATTAGAATAGATGCAAAAATAAACTTTAGTTACAGACGTAATAAGAGAAGTGAGGAGTTTGAAATAGAAATGGGCGGAGAATATTGCAAAAAGAGAAGATAATCGATAGATGAGAGAAATTATTGATTGATTGTGAACCAATAAATTTAAAATGACTCAGAAAAGACGAATGGTGAGATAAGAATATAAGAAAATTTTATGGAAATGAATCGTTTGACCTAGATAGTTTTGGAAGAGGCCTTTATCCAACAGTGGATTGAAAGAGGTTGATTTATATATATATATATATATATATATATATATATATATATATATATATATATATATATACAGTCATGGTCATTAAAAGTGATTCATTGCGAAAAAATGAAAATTTTATTGTAAGGATTGTATTTCTTATAATTTATGACTTCAATACAATTATTTTTTTGGATTTGATATGGTTAGTTGATTTAGTCATGATAGTGTAAGAAATGGTACAAAAAATATGTTCTAGCATTTTTCAACAAGAAAGGAATTTTATAGTCTATTTTATGGATGATGATTTTTTTTATAAAAACAATGCTCGAACGATATTTTTAATTTTATTATACGAATATACGCACAAAGATTTAATTCGAACATAAAATTAATATTTTTAATGCGTCGTGGCACGGAATTCGCTAATTATTCGATGAAATCTACCGTCAATCCTTCCACTTTTTTCGAACTCTGATCTCAATTTATTTATTGTGCTTACGAATATGTTTTTTTTACTTAATATATTTTATAATACTCGATATGTTTTCTATCGGGTGAAGATCATGACAATTTCCTGACCATGACAGTGTCATAACTCCAAATTCATGTAAGTGAGTGGTTATTGCCTATAGCAAATTAACAGGACCGCTCAATTTTTTTACACAATCGTATTAACAGTGAACGAAATTATAAATAGAAATTAAAAATGTACCTTATGTGATTTATGGCATGGTCCAGAATCATACTGGAAGATTATAGAGTCACAATGGACAGGTGATTATTCATCGAAGGTAAAAAAATATTATTTAGAATTTTTTTATACTCTTTTCCATTAATAAAGTCAATCAGAAACACCAATTGCCCAACACCGTTATAAGAAAAAAATCGCCAAATCATTTAGAAGTGCCTTACAGTTTTTCAAGTACTCTTTAACTTCTATGTATTTAATCCAACGCTTCACGGAAGAAACTTTTAAGACTTTTCCCCAACCAAACATGCGTATAATCACCAATCAAAAATGATTTTCGACCAGAAACATGCTTCATGGTCTATGAAATTAAAGAAAGAATTCATTTGTGAAAGTGATTTTACTCACAATATCAGAACTGTATTATTATTTTATCGTTGAAAACAGTACAGTTGATGTTAATAAATGTATAAATCACACGTCTAATTAATCAAGTAGTGCACTGAACTTTTAGGAAAAAAATTAACATATTCACTCATGCATACGCACACACCTCATATCCTATGCCATCTACAGGACATTTATCATAAAATTGCGTGTAAAAAAACGCATAAATCAGCATGTGAAGTGCTCATAACGTTACATAAAATCCAGTACGTCCCTGCGAACATAACAGTAATCAACTTATAAATTACAGCTAATTGATCCGACTAATTACATTTGTGAAGCTGTTATTTGTATCAATTAACTTGATCAGCATAACAATAATGGTACATTAAATTATTTTGAGATGGATCACTGTTTGATTAATAATCTGTTTCTTCGATTCGATTCCAATAGGTATTGTTGTGTCACTGAGAAGAATGCCGCACGTGGGAGTCGAGCTAGCGGTATCAATTCATTTTCAAATCGTGTGAAAATTCATACAACAGTTACACATGTCGTGTACTTACACCCATGTACAGTGAATAAATATTAAGATTAATACTTGAAGATCGTCTAGTCAAGTGTTAAACGAATGTGTACATCGGATTCGCATTCTCATCGACACAGAATTCCATTCATTTCTTCTCACAGACGTCGTCAGTACAAACATACTGTAATTGTTGTAAAATAATTCCTACTTTTTTTCCCATGATGTCGATTTTTTCAGACGATTCGAAATGCAGTTTGAGTGCCCGTGCAGAATGTACAATCCTCTCTAAATATAAATGTGTACGTATTCTCATACGACTGACTGACTGCTTGTATCACTGGTTCTTCGTCTATGCACGTCCGTCTCGCGTGCCAATTGTGGGCGTTCACGGTCTTATCACGATTTTCCAGAACGTTCGAGCATATCGTATTTCATTAGTGAATAATTACGAGACTGCACATTTTCGCTGGAGGAGACTGGATGTGCGGCCTTCGTTTTAACTCATCTGTTAGAAATTTACATAGTTTTCGCCGATGCCTTGAATTGTGTTGTTTTTATTTTCAAAGACGTACCATCGACCGAGGTCATCCGTTTTTAATCACTCTTTTTAAATAGAATCTACAGCGTCAATTAAATAATTATTCTCATGAAAAAATCATAAAATAGTTTTATTATGATATCCGGAATGTCGTAAAAATTGCAAAGAGAGGTCAAATGATTTTTTTTAGTATCTTTTTTTATAGAAATATTAGATATCAAAAAGTATTGAAATATATATTTATTGTAAGAGTTGATCTTCATGAATATTACTCATATATGAAGAGATAGTAGCGACATAGAACAGGATGTTTGATTGAACTTCTGCAATTTTTGTTTGTTGTGTAGCTGTCAATTGTAATTTGATAGTGGTGTTGATCGGACGCAGACAATTCATTATATACTCGAAGAAAATATATTCCACGTTTTCTATTTTTCCATTTTTTTATATTTTGATTTCTATATATTTCAAAAGAGAAAAAATCCTGATCAAATATATCGATATAGAGGCATTTTGAATTGTTTTTGAATTAAAAAGATATGATTAATTTTTTTTTAAATTATAGGAAGATATTTGTACTAAAAATGAAGTAATCACTGACAGTTCAAAAAAAATTCTTCAGTTATGTATGTTTGAGATTTTTCTAATTTATTGAAAATCAAATAAACGATTAGAATTATTTAGAAAAGATTAATATTTGTATTCATAGAATTTCGACAAAAACTATATATCAGTTTTCGTTAAACAAAGATATGTATTCTACAAAGAAATCCACTCTTCGTTGTTATTACTGTTATGATAACAGCCTCATCTTCGAATATATATATATATATATATATATATATATATATATATATATATGCGAAATCACACCGTAGCCAATTTAATTTACACTCAGAGGAGTCACAGTTAACAGTTTTCTACAGATAATCGCCGTTCATGAATTATTCAGAATCTGAGATAACATATTCGAACCGAACTGTAAAAAGGACGCCAGTGACGAAGACGTGCGCCTATCATGTTTCCAGGAAGAGTGAAATATATGTTTATAAAATGCCGATCGAACAGTTGAGTCGGTCGTCTGCACAACGAACGGAATACGGGTTCATGACCTGATCGTTGAGACGTTGCCCTTGACCTTATAAAATGTCTTCGTGTCCCTCTGAGGCGAACGCCGCCCAATTATTAAACACACCATTGTTGTGTCTCTCCGTTTTGTTTTTTAAAAACTTCATCGCGACGGATATGTAATTATTATCGTACGGATACCGCGGGGTTCAATTGAAAACACACACACACATGGAGATATTCTGAATTGAAATTTGTTTCACCTCAAACAATTTATCTGACACTCAACCAGTATAAAATACTGCAGATATATATATATATATATATATATATATATATATATATATAATGTTCATAAAATATTCTACAGTATCACAAAATTAGTCTCATACCATTGACTTCACTAAAAATGTTTGAATAGTGTAGAAGGAAGGAAACTAAATCTTTTTCACTCAACAAATCACAACACATTTTTCTGGTCAAAAATATTCAATAAATCATTGTTAATCATTTATAATTGTTTTGGAATTAAGAACAATCGGTAACTATTTTAATCAGAAAAAAAATTAGTTGTTTTTGGGATGAAAAAAGAATTATTTTGTGAACGTGAATTTAGCCACAGTATCAGAACTGTTTAATAAATAAATATTTATTCACACACCATAAAAGTTTTCTTTTCAAATAAATTAATATATATTTTTTTAAGCTAATCTATATTTCAATACTAAAGCTGTGATCTTCCTTTTAGGCGACACTTTGACTTTTTTCTGTTTTTTTTTTTTTTTTTTGTTTTGAAGATGATATCATTGAAATGTGTATAAGCCAAAGTGAACATTTTTGTAAGAAAAAGATTCACAGTGCAATTATAATACTGGCTAAATTCACTATTACAAATAAATTCTTTTTCATCTTACAAGACATAAAAATATTTTTTTGTAGTGTGTGGAGTGGTAAAAGAAGTTGTGTAAGAAAACGTTTGTTGTATACGAACAATGGTTCATTTGTTAAACTCTCCCTCCGATCATTTTTAAAAACGATGATGAATTTTCTATCAACTATATTCATCTATCTACGGCGCCATTCTATAAATTCTCTATGTAAATCGATTCATGCGACTATAAAGTACTATAATGCAGAGAACGTGTCGCATTTTAAGTACAGTTTTATATCTTGTATAAAAAGGATTAACAAGTCGCCACACAGATTGAATTTCTGAACACGTTTGAACTTTCAGTTAGATTTTATTGAATTCTATTTTTTATTAGAAAACATATATCAGATTGAATACAAACAGATATAAAAATAAAAATTTAATGATCGTTAAAATTATCTTTTCATACACTGAAAAATCATTTTTAATGACACTTATCGAGAACTGGTCTAGTAAATAGGACGAACTGTTCTACAGAAACTCGAAGCAGTTAATCGAAATGTAAGTTAATGTCGTTTTGTGGTAGTTGAAAGGTAACTTCTTATTTATTAGCAATTAACTCTTGAATAGCTTCACGATAGTCTTATAATTTGATTCCGAGCAATATTTTTATAATTATGAAGTTATAATTAAAACCGGCTGTAAATAAAACAGTTAGGTTTCAGGTATGAGATTGAAACTGTAACAGCAAACAATTAAATAAACTGAAATATATTCGTTTAACTGGTTTATACATGTATTTAAGGTTGAGCTCCTTGAATGTCAAAAAACGATTTTTCTTGAAAAAATATTTCAATACGTTCAAATTCAAAACACATTGTGCTTATATTTGATATCAATTATTCAGTCATACTGTTTTTAATATGAATCTAATAATAATATTTTTTTAACAAATTATTAAAACACCGATTTTAAGATAAGAAAGTGATATTTAAAGGCCTGTCGTGTTAGAATACCCAAAGTAGTTCAAAACTTGGAAGAAAATAAATAAATTACATATTAAAGACTTTGCTGTCACTCAAAAAAAATTTTTTGAAAATGAGTACCATTGAGAGATATAAAAATTTTCTTAATGAAATAAAAAATTTTATTAAACGAATTCAATACATTTTTAATTCGATTTTATTGTTAATTTTGTAAATAGAATTTAGAGTCTTTTTAACACAGGAGACGAAACTTTGTAGTTGAGTTCCTGCTTAAAATATATTCGAATCTAATCGTATATCCGGTGTTTTTGGTTCTTTCGGATCAGCTGTTTGTTTTCCACTACTAGCTTTAGCACAAGTGCTATTCTCTGAAGAGTGAAAGAAAACAGTCTTATATACTTGAGGATAGCTCTCGAAACTTGTAATGGAGAACAGACAGATGATCCAAAAAACAAATACCAGAAGGGCGAAGAAATAATTATCATTTAACATTTAAATATATGAATATATTGTTAATTTATGATTATAATGCAGTACTATGGCTAAATTTGTTTTCACAAATTAATTTTTTTTTCATTTCACAAATTGTAAAAAAAAATCTGATCGAAAATATTTTAAAATATCATCATTTTCTGAAAATAGTGAAATTTTTATGTACTAAAAAAATTGATTATCGTTGACTGTTTTATTTTTTTACAATTATCTGGAGCGATTGAAGTGTTTTATACAAAAGCTCATAATTTTTAATTGGTTTAAAGAAAAAGAAAACTCAGAATACAAATTTTTAAATGATATATTTAGTTATCAACATAATCCTCGCCATTATTGTCAATACATTTCTGACAATGTGTACCTCATTTCTTTTTTATTCCGTCAGTGAGAAAATCTGGAGTTAGCGCCTCCTTTCTGTTAATGGATTCGATCGATCGTGTAAAATACATTTAATAGATTTCAAATAGAATAAACCCGCATCGCCCGCCACTTTAAAACCATCTCGCCGATACAAATCTGAAAATCGCACGCGAAAAGTGCATATCATTGTGTTTAAGAATCCAATATTAACCAGCTTGCACTTAATCTGGATGTATACTGTCTGGTCACGTACGTGATACAACGAATTTAGACTTGTTCGGGTGTGAGCAGCTCGTGTCACGCATTCACAATTCATCACTGACAGTGGAAGTGTCTCGTCTCGACAGATAACGGCGATATCTGTGTGTGTGTGTGTATGTTTTGTCGACTTGATAATCAGATGAATTGTTTCTTGTTTCCTCTTCAGTATCAAACTGAATTTATTCATATATCAAGTTGCGCTAGACGTACAGTAAAAAATTAACAGGCCTTTGAGAGAAGTTTTTATTTGACTTTTGATAATGTATTGATAGAGAATATACATCAATCATACGGTTTTATGTTCTCATTCCATGTTTGAATGATTAGAATGAATTGGACATCATTTTAATATATATATATATATATATTGATAGAATTATAATTGTTTGTATACATATCTGTAATTCAGTTATATGCTGTCTTAGTATTTCTTCATCCTTTTGTATCAGCTAAATGTTTGGTACAATGCTGAGACTAAATTCAAAAATACATTCAAAGTCAATGAAGACCATAGTTTTACACTAATGAACATGATATTTTATACTTGTAGGTTATTAAAACTTGGACTATCAAAAATAAGTCTAAAAATATTAGTTATTCATTTTATACCATGCTGTCAAGTTTAATTCATTCATAAACGAGCTTCATTGTTTTTCAGTGAGAAATGTATTTGAAAAGTACATAAGTTTAGAGCGTTTTGATTTTGGACAAAATTTATAAAATTGTAAATAAGTATGTTTAGATTCTAATCAGTTTTCTGTACCGGGAATTTAATTTAATTGTCAATAAAGTGTTTCAGTATCAGCTGTACAAATTTATTTGCCATTTTTTTTTATAGAAGAGTAATATTTGCATTTCAATCTTCAAAATGTAATTTTACTTTATCTGTTAGATAACTGACAAATCCCTTATCGAAGTCGTATGCATTTTCGGACCTCTTCCACTGTTTTCGTATCATAACACGTTGCTCCAATGTTTGACCCATCATTCCTGAGATTTCGGCAACATTTTTTTTCAGTTGGATTGCAAAAAGTATGTAATGTCTAATATCCTGCTCTTCGGATGCCATCGTGTTCATGCTTCTAGAGAATGTTCTTTGTTCTTGTAATGTTCACCGTTCATTACGCTGGTCCGAGGTTGTGCTGCTTACCTTAGCGATTCACGTTCGTTTATACTTCCTAGAAATTGATTTAAAAACCACATTGAGAAAATCAGTTTTATCATCCGAGATATCAATAAATCCTTTGCTAGTAACTTAAAAAGTAAACAATTTTCTTTAATGCATCTTTCCCCAAATCATTTCTTGTTTTTTTTCTATGAGTATTTTTTTATTTCACGTTTTATCCATCACAACACCTTCCCATAAAGCTGAACAAACCATTCCCGCTGCCTCGACACCAATTTTTTCAAACGGAATGCGAAAAGTATGTAATTTTTGGACGCTATCGTGTTCGCTACAGTTTTGTGACGTTATGCCAACTGCTTGACCGTGATATATAGTGTTTTTAAATGTTAAAGTTGGCACTTGTATTTTGGCACTGTATTTTATTAGTGAGTTGCTTTTTTCGTTCTTACATTTTTCGCTCCACAAACCACAAAACTTTTTTCTGATTAAAAATGTTCAATAAATCCTTATTGATCATTCTCTATTGTTTATACGATGCCTTCGTCTCCAGAACGCCAAAGCACATAACAATCTATCTTCTCTGTGCGATGAAAAAAGAATTGATCTATTAAAATGCACACATTTCTAATTTCGTACTAGCGTACAAAAAATAAATTACATCAAAAGAGAATTATAGAACCGACAAAAAAAAATACTCCGCATGGAAAGTTAATAGACAAGTATGCAGATAATCATCGAATGTTATTAACAAGTCTATAGAATAAGAAAAAAAAGACTGTATAAATAAACGACCCGACAGCGTTTCTGACGAACATCTGTTGCATTGCAAATTAGGTTTGACGGAGAATACATAATCGTATTATTTCAGCGGTTCGGGCGCAAAAAAAGAGTGGACGGGGCGCGAGTTGTACAAATTTGCCGAGACGGAAAAAACGAGTTGTGCGTTTTGTGTTTCGATTTCAAGTTTGTTCAGGTGCATAGACCTCGACGGCATTGACTTTTCAAATTATTACATGTGTGTTACGTCAACAATAATGTAAACAGAATGCAACATGCCTACAATACAATGAGTGCAATACCTGCATAGTACATTTCTTTACAGCTGCAGATATATGAATATGCATGGATGTTTTCTTTTTATAACGCCCACACATTCCAAGACGTGCAATCGTTGTTCGATAGATACATACAGATGGATGTCTGTACGAGTTTTAATTATTTATGCGTTGATTATGCCGGAAATGTGTTTCTATTCTGGTAAGAATGGATCTCATAAAATTAATTTATGGATTGTAGTTAAATTTTTATAACGACTCTTATTAGAAAACAACTAGAAATTAAAACTATCCCATTATCAATATATAATTGATTTAAATCTCGAAGTACAAATCATATACCTTGTTTTATTAACCATATGAGTACCAGTGGAAATTTTTATAATTTAAAAAAATGCCAGACAATTTTACGCAAAAATACATGATTATAGAAAAAAATTACATTTCGATCAATTTTGAGTTAAAGTTAATTAAATTTTTATACAATACTACAACGTATTGGGCTTCGTTTACTGCTAATAAAAATAATTCGAAAGGTTTTACAAAAAAAAAATAATTATGAAAGAAATTGATTTTAGGTTTTACGCTGACACTGTTCACTCTTTTCTGAAATGAATATAACCCATGAGGGTATTTTTTGCAAAAATCAATATTGTGGAAATAGAGGTAGATAAATGGATAAAATAAAACCAGCTTAAAATATGTGTGTGTGTGTGAATAAAATAACGTATAAAATTCTGTATGAAAATATAAAAATAAATTTTAACACTTTCAGAATTCCATGAAGAAAATTGTCAAAAAAATCGAACTTATATAAAATTATTACCATATATTTTTAAGATATAAGAAATCTTTTTTAAGTTTATAAAATTTCATAAAACAGTTCTGATACTGGCTACATTCACGTTCACGAATGAATTCTGTACTTCGTCCCACAAAACACACCATTTTTTCGATCAGTTATTGCGCATTTATATGACAACATCATCCTCAAAGCGTCAAGGTAGTGAAAAATATAAAAAATCTACGGTTTGTGGAATGAAAAAAAGAATCGCTGAAATATCAGATTTATTCGTGTTGTTTAAACAATTGTGGATGTCGATGTGATGTTGATTTTTAAAAGAGAATTTATCGACAACACTCTATAGGAATAATCGTAAAAAGTATTATGTCGAAGCCGAAAATAATTGCGTACTTCAAACCGTATTTTCTCTGTCTGCACAAAATACCAGTTTCGAAATAACAACAGCCATAACACATAAAACGAACCGCAAGACAAAACATATAAATACTAACGAGACAAACAGTCAATCGAATACGTTT
The DNA here is from genome assembly GCA_034766995.1 of Acanthacorydalis orientalis. Classification (NCBI taxonomy): domain Eukaryota; kingdom Metazoa; phylum Arthropoda; class Insecta; order Megaloptera; family Corydalidae; genus Acanthacorydalis; species Acanthacorydalis orientalis. The sequence goes on along the minus strand of CM068319.1, from coordinate 39,637,859 downwards.
ACGTCCCAACAATAGAACCTAATTTGCGAGCAACTAATTTCAAATCGAGTATCTAGCTGTAATTCTCCTTTCCTGTACTAGAAAAAAAAAATAAACACACACACACACGCACGCCGTCGTCCGTCCACCACGCCTGGCCAGTTCTTTATATAGTATAAATTCAGACCCGTTCTAACCAAATTTGGAACCGCAGTGACCCCGGTCGACAACATAAAATAGCGGTACAGATCGTATATGCACTGTACACATGTCGATATCTTGTCAAAGATCACAACTCTTCGATGGACAGCACTGCGGATTTATTTTTATAGGTTGATGTGTCCGAAAGGTTAGGTTTTCATGTCGAATTTTCAAAGTTGGATTATTGGTTCTGTTCGTTTAACAGGTCGTTGTCTTATCTGTGCACATTGATTTAGAAGAATATTGATTTTATATAGAAAACTTTAAGTGTGCCTTCACTCGATGAAATCAATTACTGACTGTAAAATATCTCTTCGAAATAAAAAAAAAAATCATCGAAATCAGAATAGTAGGAAAGAACCTACATCAAAACTATATGTTTAAGGGATTTATTTATCTTTAATAAAGTAAAAAAAAAGAATTACAGTGTCAAATATACAGAAATATTCAACAATTGCTGTCAACTTCTTGTATATAACAACTAGTTTAATCGCGAAATGCGTTCTTTATCAATTCTCATATCCTCCACAAGCATTGAATGTGGAATAAACTGCTGAATTTTTCTTTCCATCAAATCACAAGAGGTAAATACGATGTTTAATGAGATAAGATAACAATTTATATTGTTTTTCGTCAAGAACTCTAGAAAAAATATCATGTGAGGTCCAATATCTCACAAAAGAGAGAAGGCAAGATCAGCGAGCAGGGAACGGAACACCCTGATTCTCATAATCATATTGAGGACATTTACTCCGATAATAGGAATTTTAAAAATGAACAGAAGCTTTCACAAATGAGTCCTTTTTTCATACCACAAACTACAAAAAAGTGTCAAATCCGAAAAATGTTTAAAACATTTTTGTGGTTTGTGGAATGATCTTTTTTTTCTGAATTAATTAAATGATTCCATTGATATATGAAAACGAATTTAGCTCGCACAGTACCAGAACTGTATTGGAAAAAATCTTTTATTTTTATTGATCCTCCTCTTCAATCAATACTTAAAAAAATTTACTGGTGAAAGTAGAATATGTCTTATTATAAAACACTCTTATTGATTTCACTTTCTAAGTCTTCGTCTGGTCAAAATTCTACTATCATTTCCACACAGCCAAAATTAGGATCAGAAAAGAATATAATGACGTATTATAAGACACTGTCTTTACAATTTTATTTAAACGAACAGTTCATATATTTCTCTTAGTAATAAAAATACTGACATTATAGATTAAATTTGAGTTTTTCAAACAATTCTGTTTTGTCATTTTGAAAAAGATTAAAAAATATCCCAGAAATGAATTCTTGTCTCGTCAAACTACAAAAAATTGTTTCGATCAAAAATGTCGAGTAAATCATTTTTGATTGTTATTTGTGTGAATTTCGAAAAATCTAGTATAAAACAGACATTAAAAATTAAATATAAACACACTTTTCAATCAAAATACAGTTCTGACACTCGATAAATTCACTTTTAAAACTGAATTCTTTCCTAATTCCACAAAAAGTTGTCCGGGTCGAAAATGTTCAATAAAACATTATTGATTATTACTGCTATGGCGGTTGCTTTTGAAAATTGAAAAAAAATCCAAATAAGAATAATAATTAACGTTTATGAATAACGTACAGGCTTTTGAAAATAAGTCTCAATCTCGAACAGAAATCTGCAAGAAGCACGAACACATCCACGACCGAATACGTGTCATGAAAGCAAAAGCACCAGTTTCGATTTTTTTTTCGTATCAATCCTCTGCCAATAAGAAACTGCTTGTCTTAACAGTTACCTGTACACAGCAACATACATATTGATTATTTCATCTCGGCATGTTTTCAAGTACATACTAATTACTGCATATTTTCGACTGATTTCGTCGTCCTCCTCACTCATTCCTATGAATATTAATTGACTGTTTGTATCTTTGATTATACGTTTACGATAATTCGAAATTTATTCAAATGGTATACAGCTGAATGGATGTTTTAATTAAATGAAGAAATAGTCCGATTATATTTCATAGGCACCAATTAAAATTTACAGTAAACAACCGATTATCTAGCCGAGATGCAAAAAGGTCGGTGTTTGACATTCGACGTGCTTTGGGTTATTACAGAAATTGTTTATTGGATTAAATCAAGTTTGACGAGCTGTTGATAAAAATATACTTTATCTCATCCTTTATATTAAATCTGAATGATATTTCACTGTAAAAATTTCAAAAACTTGTACTAAAACCATCTACTCTTTTTACTTATGTGAATTTCGATGGTGATGCTTTTACCTCGAAAGCTCAAAGGTGCAAAAAAATCTAAAAACAGATTTTTCTATACCTTGGTGCTCTGAAAATGATGGCATCGTTATGAAAATATGAATAAACAACAATCAATAATGATTTATTGAACATTTTTGATCAACATTTTTTTTTTGTTGTGTGGGGAAAAAAAATCATTTTTGCTTATGAACTTCAGTTAAATTTTATAACAACTTTTATTATAAAAGTAAAATTCTGTGTTATATTCTCTCCAATCTAATCTTCAAAGGTGATACTAAAGAAAACAATGATTTCATCGTACAAAAATGTATTGAATTTTCATTCTCCACGCACCACATATTTTTTTCTGTTAAAAATTTCAGGATGATTGTGGTGAAAAGTAATAATATATATATGTAATTGCTTCTATTAAAATGATATTAAATATTATTTACCTATTCCAAATTTATTTATTTCGAAGATAATTTGTAATTTCCTTCAAACATGAGTACAGAAAATCAAGCCTAAACACTAAATAATCCAAGCAATAAAATGAATTGCTTATTCTAATCAGTCCCAGTGTGTATGCATTTTAAACTCCTGATTCAATTTCACATAATATCCCCTTGCGACAGTTTCTCTCACTCTAAACAAACACATCGTCCGATCTAGAATCGAACGTCGACCATCGTGCACGCCTCTACTTTAGACATGATTTTGACCTTGGTCGACTCGTAAGACCAGTGTCTTAAGTGGTATTACTTGTTATGCACGTATGCTAAATAAGTAATAAAGTAAAATGCGTGAATGAACCGACATCCGAACTAAAAATACTACTCCGGTTGTGATTTTTTTCGAAAACTCTCGACGCACGCGATTCCGTCCTTTGAGACATCAACCGAGACGTTTTAATACTTGTATTGCGTACAGATTGTAAATATATTAAATGGGTTCTTGTGAGGAGATCGAATCTAATCTATAATCGTATATTTTTATACATTCGACGCGTATAATGACTAGTCTGTGTCTGGAATTATCTTCTCATCGCGTTCGAAATATTTTGAAATCGTTAAGCTCTGTTAATCGGTCGCTCATTGAATGAACAGCGTTATATTTCTGCATTTCGTTGAATTATGTCGATATATATTTATATAAATGAACGGAAAGTGTAAAAATGTATTAAAAGAAAAGTTTCATTCAAGATTCATCGAAGATGTTCAAGAGTTACATTCATTATAGAGTTTAATTATAGAAAAATGCGAAAATATAGAACGTCTCCACATCTGCCATTAATTAATTTCACATTTTTTTTTTTAGAAAAACAAACAGTTATTAAGAAACGGGAATCTAATTTGATCTTACAGACATTTTTTTGTATCAAATAAATTTGTGTCTTTGGTCGTCATTTTCATTTTTTATCAAACAGCCTTAACATCTGCTCTACAAATCTTTGTTCAATGTGAAAAAATGCTGGAAAATATTTCAGAACTGAATACTTTTCTCGTGTCATAAGCCCGAAAAAAAGTGTTAGTCAAAAATGTTCAGTGAATCATTATAGATGATTTCTGATTATTTCTTGTGTGTACTTAAAAAAAAATCGAATATAAAACAGACATTAAAAACACTTTTCAATCACAATACAGTTCTGACATTTTGGTTAAATTCAATTTCAAATATGAGTTGTTTTTTAATTCCATAAAAAAAAATTCCTTACCAGCAATGTTCAATAAATCATTATTGATCATTTTTGATCACTTCTTGTGTAAATTTCAGAAAAATCGAGTACAAAACACATTAAAAACACTTTTCAATCACAATACAGTTCTGACGTTCTGGTTAAATTTAATTTCAAATATGAATTCATTTTTAATCGCACAAAAAAAAATTCCAAGCCAAAAAATATTCAATAAATCATCATAGATTATATTTGATTACTTCTTGTATATATTTCAAAAAAATCGAGCACAAAACAGACATTAAAAATACTTTTCAATCACACTACAGTTCTGACACTCTGGCTAAATTCAATTTCAAACATCAAGTCATTTTCAGTTCCAGAAAAAAAATTTCTAAACCAAAAATGTCCAATAAATCACTGATTTTTGCTCATACGTACTTCAATGGCAATTACATTTCTTTTTTTTTGAATTTTCTATATCTCTGATATAATGGGATTGATTAATAACAATTTACTAAACATTTTTGATCAACAAAGTTTATCGTTTGTGAGATAAAAAAAGAAACTCGTTTGTAAAAGTGAATTAAATCGGTGTTAAACCTGTATTTAAAGTTAAACCAATCCTTATTTGTATCCCAAATCAAACACGGAAACATATAAAAAAATTAAACACCATACAATAAAACCATTAAATAATTTCCATTATTCATCAAATAATTAACTGTGACAAAAAGTAATACCCCGAAGAATAAAACACATACGCACTGAACAATTCAGAAAATCAAATAATAATCTGTCTGTCAAACGAAGACACCCATGTTGAAATCGACACAGAACGTGACTTCTTATCTCTCTCTGCATTCGCGCGTGTTGTCTTCTTTACTGCGAAAATAATTTGAATAAATATTCATTTATGTTTTCATGTACTGTATCTGGTTATTGCGTTTTCCACAAATGGTCATGGAATGCGGAATGACAATCGTTGTGTATTTTTACACGTACGCATATTTACAATTTTTTTGTATATATTAAACGTTTTTAATTTATCTCGACATATCCGAATGTTATTACATGCACGGAACGTGTATTTTATTGATAGTTAAGATGAGTTTTATGTGTGTATATATATATATATATATATATATATATATATATATATATATATATATATATATATATATATATATATAATTATAGCATATACAATAATAATTTCATAAAGTTCAAAGGTCATTCAGTTATTTTAATTGCACAGGACTTAATAATATATTCATGTTGTAAAAGAACATGTCCATTTTTGCATTTGTTAATTATTTGAGAATTTACAACGGTGTACGGTTTATTTATTTATTACGTTGCCGTTTTATGAGTTTCTTAAATGAAATTATTTTTAAATATTTCAGTTATAAAATCTATACAAATTGTAAAAAATAGAAGACACTTTTTTTAAGAGATTGGATGCTTTGAAAGTGATCTTTTTTCTCTGAAGAGGTTAAGATGTGAAAATCAGATTTTTATGTACCTTGGCGTTTTGAATATGATGGCAGTTCTGTCGAAATGCGCACAAGCAACGATCGGAAATGATCAATAATGATTTATTAAACATTTTTGATCGGAAAAAGTTTTATGGTATGTGCTGCGAAAAAAGAATTCGTTTGAGAAGGCGAATTTTTATGGTCAAATGGTATTGAAAGATTAGATAGTAGTTGAGAACGATATCAATACAATATATATATATATATATATATATATATATATATATATATATAATTTAAGTAGAGTTTGTTTAAAATCAATTTCTGAGAAAAATCAAAACGAGAAACTCTCATAAATAGATATAAAAAATTGTCATTAATGGTTTTTGACCTGTGGTCTTGGTAAGCTTGTTCTGTGAAACAGAATTCATTTATGAAAACAAAATTTTATTGTCTAACATAATATTAATACAAAACAGGTTTAAATAAAGTCTGGTTCAAAACTAGGCGTTCAATCGGAGGTGTATGTTTCATTTTGTATTCGTATTCAGGAACTAATGACCCTAGAACTGTCAATCCACCCATAAACCTCAAATATCTATTAATACAAAATGAGATAAAAAATAAATATAAAATTAAAGTAGCGTTTACGTCAAATCAATTTTTGTTCAAAATCAAAACTAGGAATGTGTATGAGCACTGATCAAAACGATCAATGATGATTTATTCAATATTTTCGATCTTAAAAATGTTTGCCGTTTATGGAATAGAAAATAATTCAATTATGAAAACGAATTTTATCAACACGACACGGGATAAAAATGGATTTATATATAAAATTTAATTTGAATAGCAGCTTACATAAAATCGTTTTTTTCCATAACCAAAACTAAAAGTTTCATTAAAAATAAAACTTGAGCTAATAAATTTTGTGTTATTAAATCCTAAATAAGATTCGTATCTTTTTAAAACCATTTTTAATGTCTGTAGTCTACAACCTATGACCTTCATTAAAAACGTTGTAATTATTTCATTCAATTCTATCTAGTTTTCGACTTCACTCGAATAGTTTCGGAGTCAAACAATAATTACAGTTGTACACATGGAATCATTTTCTAAGAATTCTCTCGTTTCTAAGAAAAGAGATGTCGAAATTAATAATCATCGTCTGTTTGAATCGAATAAACTAGAATATAACTATATCAATCATTTTTATACAAGAACTTTGTTGATGAGAAACGTGAACAAAAAGTGAAAAAAATAAAAGTACTAGCGTTAAATTGTACTTGATTTAAAAACATATGCACAGAGAGGGAGATATGGATATTTGTGAAGAAATAACAGTATTAAAAAAAATCTTATTTTGAAATATAAAAAGGTGAAGGACATTAAATGACTTGTACGAACAGAGAAATATAAACGGATTTACTGATTTGACGAAACGTGGGATTCAGTGCATTTTTTTATGATTTGATTATTTCTAGATGCATCTTTATCATCTTCCTAACGATGTCGTTCGTATCGACCGCTCCAATCGATTCGAAATCTCCAAGCAATCCTGAAATACTTGCGAGACTCGGTCTGAGGAAACTGCGCGTATCCCCTAACCACCATCGGAAGCGTCTGGCCGTCGAGTCACGTCACCACCAAAGCTCAGATGATTCTCACATGTACGTCATCAAACTACCGCCGAATCCGTACTATTACGTCAACAATCGACCGGGAAAGCACGGCGTGAACTCTGTGACGGATTCCGGGAAGAAACTGCCGGTCGGATTCAAGTCGAATGGGAAACCGGGAAAGGTGTATCACTGGAATATACCAGTCCTGAAGAAAATGGTCACGTCGCACGCGCGCTCTCGGCTAGACGACACGACGATGCATAAAATCCATAAGCTTCCGATGAAGAATTACGACATGTTCGCCAATGAGGTCCACGACAAGATATCGAATGTGAATAGGAAGTACCAGAAGTCGCCGACTTACTACACACCTACGAAACCCAAGAAGGGAAATTTCCATAAAGTGTTTCCCGGGAACGGAAAACCACACTCGTTCTATGTAATCGAAAAGAGTAAAAAAGCACAGTACCATAGATTGTTGCCTTAAAACTGAGAGGATGCAAATTTCGTCTTCTTTTCACACTCCCCACTATCCTTACACTGACTAAAAACGATTTTCTTATAATATTGTAGACTGTAACGTACGTACGGATCGTTTTGAACAAGAGACAAGTGATATTCCCTTGAAAAACTGTTTCAAAGCAATCGATCGTTGCACTGAAACAACGAGAACAAAATTAGAATCTTACAAAAATAATAACAAAAAAAAAATCGTATTGTTGGCAGTGCGGACGTACCAGTTTTTTGCCAATAAAACACAGGGTTGCCAATGCTAGTACCAACATATCATAGTTTTTAATATGAAGATGATTGACAGGGTGTTTAATAAAAATTACGACTGACACTATTCTGGTTTTCTTATCGATTGGTTTACCCTGTATCTATATTTCATGGTTTCGTCAAACGTATTAATGTATAAAATTTTCTTCGAAATCATGACCGCTGACATGTGCAATTTATTTTTATTCTTCTAGGTTATGTTAAGACACGAGTGTCCTAAAATATGTGCATTAGAGAGTTCTGCTGGAATGTTTAAAATTGATCTGCCTTCTAACTCTACTCTATCTAGTATTTTCTTTTACAAGCACCTCATTTTTTTAATTCATCATCCGTCTAATTTTGCTCCAAACGAGCTCTTGTCTGTATTTGAACCATTCTCATATTTAGGATTTTTTTAAAGTTTATCTCGCAGTCATTTTTTCCAATCTATGTTTACCTTTCACAAAACAATTATTTTTTCATCTCACAAAGCACAAAAATTTTCCGGTTAAAAATGTTTAATAAATAATCAGATCTAAAAATGTGACATTTCAATCGAAACGCTCTTAATCATGAATCAAAATTGATCAATAATGATTTATTAAACATTTTTGGGTAGAAAAAGTTCGATTTATGGACTGAAAAAGAATCCACTTGTGAATGTTTATTTTATACCTCTAACTGTTTGAGTCTATATTTATCTTATTATTTTTATATACTACCGATATATAAATTGTTATCACATACTGAAATTCCATTATACAATGAACTGTTATCGTTTTTTAAGTTACAAAATCTAAAACAGTATTTTAGGACACTCATATATATAAATATACAATTAACTTTATCAATCTGTATTTATTAAGAATAAAGATTTGTGAAGCATTAACTAAATCTTAAATTACGCAAATATTCTTTTATTAGAATCATGTATTGTAGTGACTGGTCTTTTCTCGTGAACTGTTTTGAAACACTGGTTATTGCTGATTATCTCCACAAAGAGAATATATCTGATAATCAGAGTTTTCCGTTTATGAGAAACATTGTTGCAGCTAGGTGCGGGCGTATTCAGGCAATTGTTGGGTTATCATTTTCATACAGGTTTATGGGATACTCTTTTATTCGAAAAACAAACAATTAAACATTAATAAAACGAAACAATTCTTGTTTTTAATAATGATATAATCGTATGTTTTTATAACTGTAATTCCGTTGGTATGTTCACCTGTTAGTCTTTGTTCTTTTGGATCAGCTGTCTGTTATTGAATGTTAGTTTCGGCACGAGTGACAGCTGCAGATAGATTTTAAAATCTTCAACATCGTTCGTTCTGAAGCTAGGAATGGAAAACAAACCTTAGCTGATCCAAAAAAATGAAAATCAATAGGACAACTTGTTCTCAATCGTTGAATTTCGTTTAAATCGTTGAGATCAAGTTTTGAATTTAAATTTCTATGACTGATTGCGACTTGTGGTATTATGTTCAAGTAGATGTTTTGAACTGTATGAATACAAAAAATCTACTTGATCGTGCAATAAGACGAAGCTGGTCGTAGAAAAGTCATAAAAAAACATATCGAAACTCTTATTGAGTAAAATTTATGCATAAGTTTTTAATTATTCGAATGTCGGTCACTTATTTCAGCATCATACCCTGACAATTTTCAATCACTACGAGCATCATCTATTTTTAACTTGAAAACTATTACAGGATGATTTCCCAAAATATGGCTATGCTAGAAAACTGGCCTTTAGATATATACACTTCTCTAATAAACCGATTTTCCAATTGATTAAAATGAAAATACATATTTATCATCTCTATAGCATATTTCGTTTCTATCTAATCATCGATTTCATATATAATTTGCCAGACTGGCCAGTATCTAGTTTCAACTCTATTATTTAACCAGCATTGACATATTATGTAAATGAGTTTAATATAAAATTAAAAAGAAATTATTAAATATATATATATAAATATATAAATAAATAAATATTATTCAGCTATAATTTTGTTACATTTTTCATACGTAGTAAGTTTAAACATAAGTCTGATGTTTTTTTACAATAAATCATTTCAATGTATTTGGATATAAGATTTATAACAACCGTTCTATAAATCAAACATCTTTATTAGAATTGATTTCGTTTCTAAATACATTGAAATATGTCGAAATGTAATTGTTACAATAGTAACTTTTTGTATGTACACATTTTTATACTGAAAATAAAACATTTTTTGTACTTTTTATTCGAAGCCTTTATTATATCTCATTTTTACAGTATTTATTAATAACTTTAAAATATCGACATTTTAACATGTTTAAATATTCATACAAAATAATAATAATTCTGGATTATTATTTTCGAATCTTATTTTTAATATCTGATTACGAACTGAGGTGTGATTTGGAATAAATTTAAACGCGACTGATCTTTTATATACAGGAATAATTGTGATTATAATTGTTTGTTTTTATATCTGTGATCCCGTTGATACGCTGTCCTGCTGGTATTTGTCCTTTTATAACAACCGTCTGTTCTCTACTACTAGTTCTATCACGAGTTCCATACTTAGGTAGATTTTGAAGATCTAAAAACGATAGTCTTCAACATAGATAAAGAATAACATAAAGTCTTCAACATCTACCTAAGAATGGCACTCGTACCAAAACCAGCAATGAAGAATAGACTGATCTAAAACGATGAAGATGAACAGGATAAAAATATAATTATCATTTAATATTACAATGTACACCGATATTTGTCAACAGCATAGTTAGCAAATTTTTAGTTTTAGTGTTAAAACAAAAATGGACTTTAAAAGAAATGCATTTTTGCCAAAATAATTTCAGAATTCGAATTTCAGATGTATTTATTTATTTGATTTTTTATGTATAATAATGATTCAGAGTTTCTATGATTTTTCAGATTTTTAGGCCTTTTTGATCTGTCAGATTTTGCCGTTTATGGCCAAATGTTTAATCATACATCAAAATAGACAATAATCACTTTTTAGACATTTTGATACAAAAATTGTAAAATATTTATAACGAATTTTAATTAATTTTTTAATTAAAACTTTATCAAAATATTTTCATACGAAATGAACTTAGCCACAGTTTTGCACAAGTTTATTAAGATTTAATAACAAAATTAAAATAAAATCTGCAAAATATGTATATATATATATATATATATATATATATATATATATATATATATATATATATATATATATATATATATATTATTGAAGATTATAGTTTGTAAATGTTTGTACTGATATTTCTATGATTTTAAATAAAATAGTGATTGAAAAGAATGTAGTGATGTTGACATTGGCATAAAATTGCATATAAGTAGCAGTAAAAAATAATGATGATTTATTTAGATCAGAAATATCTTTATAGTTTGTGCAGTGAAAAATAATTCATTTATGAAAGAGAACTTTTGTTTTAACTATCATCACTTTTAATGACGTATGTAAATAGATTTTAAGTATATTTTTCAGAAATTATTCTAAAGTTTATTAAATTTTTAAGTAGTATCAATGAATTACCTTTGTATTTGAAATCTGATTTCTGATTTATTTAAAAATAAACTGTGTGTAACACTGTTCACATACAGCTCTGGAATTATTGCTAAATTCAGGTCTGTTAATTTACCGGCAAATGGATGTTTATAACTTATAAACATAACTGGTAAATTGATTGTTTAGTGTTGCTATTAGAATATTAACAAATAGTCAGTGTTAATTATGGCACCGAAAAGAAAAACTCAAGCCAAAGAGGAGGTAAGTAGAATATGCAATTTAAAGAGACACAAGTTGTTATAAAGAGCTGTAGTATCGATTTTATTCGTGTATTTTGGCGCTAAATTATAATATACACGTGTATATATTATAACACATGCACCCATCATATGTATTTATGTTAAAGATTTCCTTTAAATTAATTAAAAAAAAACTACATGATATAAGGAACTGGGAATTAATCAAAATTTCATATTAGAGAAAATGTTTTACTATTTTTAGAGAACGTAATGAAATGAAACATTTTTCATTTCGTTTATAGATACTTCGATTTATTGAAACGTATGTAGTTTAATGAAGTCGGATTTAAAAACTTTTATAATAAACGATGGGCTGTTTTTTAAGAATGATTAATGTTAGGTTAAGAAATGTTAGTCCTCGAATATCATGTAATAAGTCGGTTGTTTTTGTTCACATTTATCACATATTTTATCCCACTATAAGTCAGTTTCAGGTATGTAATAATTGTACAAAGTGGATTACTTTTTTATTTTTTGATTGTAATTTATTTGACTTTGAAAGTAGAATAAGCTTCAGTTCGTAATCGATTTAAATTTGAATTTATATTAAGAACTTAAGAAATCCCCCATTTTGATTATAGACAAAAAGTACAAAACGAAAACGCACAAAGGCTGAGAAAAAGGATGAAGACCATAGCGAAGATGAAAAGCCAACCGAGAAGGTCGATCAAACAAAGAATAAGAAAGAATTGAAAAATAAAACTTCGAGTTCGTTCGATCACATCGACTTCTCATGCACCAAAGAAAATGAGAAAGGCCAGGAATGGAATATGAAAATATCCGGTTGGAATGTTGACGGTATAAGAGCGTGGTTGAAAAAAGGTATTTAATTTAGTAGGAAGTATGAGTCTGTAAAATGTTCTACGAGTGAAATGTTAACAAGATATGTTTTAATTTCAACTAGGTGGATTGGAATATGTGGATTATGAAAAACCTGATATATTTTGTATTCAAGAAACAAAATGTAGCCTGGAAAAATTACCTCCTGAGGTGAAGGAAGTCGAAGGGTATCATGTTTACTGGTGTTCGGCCGAGAAAGATGGTTATTCCGGTGTCGGTTTATACTCGAAAGTCAAACCGATCAGTGTGAAAAATGGTATAGGAAAAGCTGAACATGACACTGAAGGAAGAATGATCACAGCAGAATACGAAAAATTTTATGTAATTTCTATATATGTGCCAAATTCAGGAAGGGGTTTGGTTACTTTACCAAAGAGATTGAAATGGAACGAAGAGTTTCGAAAGTATGTTAAACAGCTGGATTCAAAAAAACCAGTGATCATTTGCGGTGATATGAACGTGTCACATTTGGAAATAGGTAAAACGGTATTTCGTTTCACTAGATGCATTTAGTTACGCCTACTATTGTCTTTTAGATCTGGCCAATCCGAAGACTAACAGAAAGAACGCCGGTTTCACACAAGAAGAACGTGACGGTATGACGGAATTTTTAAGTGACGGGTTCGTGGATACATTCCGAAAATTGTACCCGGATAAAGAGAAAGTTTACACTTTTTGGACGTACATGTCCAATTGCCGTGCCAAGAACGTTGGATGGTGAGTAAAATTTTTTTATTCGATAAGAGAACCTGATATAACATGGTGGCACGTTGTTAATATAATTGTATTTACGATCGGTACATGGTTTTATTCACAGGCGGCTAGATTATTTCATTGTCTCGGAGAAATTGATGCCATCTGTCTGTGACAATGTAATACGCAGTGAAGTTTTCGGTAGCGATCATTGTCCTCAAACGTTATTTTTACATATTTAAGAATAGTTTTTATTGTTACTGATTAATAACTGTGTAACTTGTTTTGAACTTGTTATAAATGTTTTTTTTTGTAAGGTTTTTTATGTTACTTTTTATTCTATAGTAATATATTGTATTATTAGTTAAAGTATTTACGATAAAAAGAGTAATAGGTTTAGTAATAATAAATGTTAAGCAGTATATAGAATAAAATATGACGAGATAAGGTAAGTAAGGTATATTTTTCTGGATAAATTGCATCGAATTCTAATAAAAAGAAACTGCGGTAATATTTTTTCTTTCAGGAAATCTATGAAAGAATTGTATTTACTCTTGCATATCACTTACAAGTGTACACATTGTTCGAGTAACATTTTTACTAATCTAAATTCTAATTTATGATAATTGTAAGTACGAATGTTGTCTATATTAATGGCTTAATGAGTGTAATTCAATCGTTCTCTAGTTTTAAAATGAAGATTCGAAAATGCTTATTTCCATTTTCATTTCATAACAGTTATGTTATTGTATTCAGGTCTTCAATTTTTTTACAATGTAAATCGAAAAAGAATAACATTTTACATGAATTATGTGTATGTAATCCCGATTGATCATTTCAGAAAAACTAAGTATTTAAATAAATATTAATATTTATTGTATCGAAATATGTATCTGTAAGAACAATTAAATACTGCTATTAGGTTCTGGAATTACAATTTTAATATTCTTTTCAGGCATTGACTCTGGATCTGTTAAATTTAACAGTAATCTTTCATTTTCTTCTTTCAATGTAGCTATATTCCTTTCAAGATCCTAGAATGAAAATAAAATGTACAAAAAAATGCACTAAACATTTAGAGCTTTTAAAAACAGAAGTTACTTCGATTTTGTTGATGTACTGATTATGGATTTCTTTTTTGGACTGTGCCACCACCGGTATTAGATTTCTCTTATTTAATCCAATAACTGATTCCAGCTTTTTGTTTTCTTTCTTCACGTTCTTCAGATCGCATCTCAAATTATTCGTTTCAGAAATGAGAATAGCGTTCTCCTCGATGATTTTAGATTTGTCTGTTTGTGTACGCTTTACCGGCCGTGAGATCTGCAATGAGCTCGAGTTAATGATATCGGCGATTCGACGTTTTCGACTCGACTTACGGCGTGTTTTAATCCGCGAACAGTTCGTTCGAGATATTCGCGTTGTCTCATAAATTCATTACGTGCTTCTGTGTCTTCCACTTGTGCAATTTTAAAATCTTGGTCTTCATTGTATTTGTGGTACATTTCCTACGGAATGCAAAAATTCATTGAAAATTATTAATGTTTCATCGGTAATAATAAAATAATAATTACTTTAAGCATCCGCTTTAATTTCATCGGCTCTTGTATAAGACCGGAGAGTTCGTGAAGGTCTGTTTTCATTTTTCTTAAGTTAGAACGGCACTGTCTGACTTTTTCTTGTTCGCATTTGTATTCCCTGTCAGCACATATCAGCTTCTCTTTTAATTCTGTCAACTGTAATTCTGCAAACAGGATTTTAAATCAAGATATTCCAGTTTTTGCATTTTTCAAAATACGTCGATTCGGCATTTCAGTAATTAAATGAATATATGGAACCAACAAATCGGTTCTTTACCTAAACTCAAGATTATCTTCTGTAAACTCTCCAACTCGTTCACCATGTCTGTGATCTGGTCCTTCTGTTTTCTAATCTCGTGATCTTTCGGTTCGATTTGCCCTTTCAGCTCTTCGATTTTAAAGTTGAGCACGAATTTGAACTTCTCCAACTCTTGATTTTTCCGTTTAAGGTCTAATATCTTTTTCTCTTTATCTTGTATCGTCGAATCTCTCGCGAGTATCTCCTTTTTCAGGTCGCTGATATCTTTTTCTAACGTCGCTATCATCTCTTTGAACTTGATATGTTCACCTTCCATAGTGTGAACGGTGTGTTTGAGCTCATCGATCTCTTTCTGAGCGCCTAAAAACTTCTTCTTCATCACGCCGGTTTCGCCTCTCAGCTTCATATTCGTCTCTTGTTCTTCGCGAATCAACGATTCGTGTTTCGTTTTCAACTCGAATATCTCTCTGTCGGCGTCGTCTTCGATCTGTTGTTTGATCGTTTCGTGCTCGCTAGCTGGAAACAATTACACGCTTACTTTAAATCAATTCACCGAATTAACATAAGCACAATCTCAAATTTACTCGTCTGTTTCAACTCTTCGACCAGCTCCTCGATCTGCGTTTCTTTATCTTTCAGTTTCATATTGAAGTCTTGTGTCAAATTAGAAATTATATTGTCTTTGAGATCCGCCAAATCTTCTAATTGTGTGTCGTACGACTTGCGTACGTTCGCTAATTTATCTTCGAGTTTGGAATATTTGTCGTATTCGCCGATGAGTTTTTCATTACTCAGTGCTTCACTTTTTTGAATTTGTATTTCATGCTGAATTTTCATATTCCCTATATCTAAATTAATATTATTGATTTCTTGAATATGGTCTGCTTCCAGTTGCTAAAAATGGAATTTTCGTGTTTTTTTTTTTTTTTTAAAAAAATAATAGAAACATTCATCAATATTATAAAGAAGTATTAGGTTGATGCAAAAATAAGTGGTTATCATTTTAAGTTTGGCGCCGATTTTTCTAGTTACCGTTATCTTTTGTTATAGTCATGTGATACATCATTTTAAACAATGAAATTAGCACTACTGATTTCAGCTTGTCTATTATTTTCATTGTTTAGTATTGTTGGGTATAATCTCTCAAATTAATCATGGAAAAAAGCAAATTCGCACGATTTTGTTGTATGAGTTGAAATTGGGACGTAAAGCAACAGAAACTGCTCGAAATATCAAATTTGTTTTTGGAAAAGAGTCGATTAGTGAACGTACAGCTCAACACTGTTTCAAAAATTTCGTGATGGAAACGGAAGCCTTGATGGTGAGGAGAGTCGTGGACGTCCTTCAGCTATAGACAATAATGATTTAAGAACCATTATTGAAGCGAACCCACGTAAAACAATTCGAGAGATGGCAGAAGAACTCGATGTTGATCATTCAACAGTTGTTCGAAATCTGAGCCTAATTGAAAAACAAGAAAGCTGGATAAATGGGTGCCGTACGAACTAAACGAATATCGAGCAATTCGGCAATACGAGGTCCGCTCTTCACTTTTTTTCCGCAACGAAAACGATCTTTTTCTTGATCGCATTGTCACATGTGATGAAAAGTGGATTCTCTGCAACAATCGGAAACGTTCATCACAGTGGCGCTAGTCCGAGGAGAAGCACCAAAACAGTTTCCTAAAACGAAGTTTCATGAAAAAAAGGTTATGGTCACTGTTTGGTGGTCGACAAGGGGCATGATTCAGTACGACTTCTTAAGCCCCGGTGAAACAATAACAGCAAGAAAATTATTGTCAGGAAATTGAAAAAATGCATGAGAAGTTGCATCGTTTACGGCCAGCTCAGTCAATCGAAGAGGACCAATTCTTCTTCGTGACAATGCCCAACCACACGTCTCACAAATGACTTTTTAAAAAATTAAATGAACTGGGTTATGAAACATCACCTAACCCACCTTTTTCTCAGGACTTGTCTCCGACAGATTATCATTTTTTTAAACATTGAGATTCCTCCTACGAGAGAAGGTTTTCAAAGATTAAGCATCGGCTCAAAGCGCTTTCGATGAACTCATTGATTCTGGGACTCCAGGATTCTATCGTTTAGGAATGAACAAACTTGTTTCTCGTTGGGAGAAACGTGTGCCGGGCCAATGGTCTTTATACTTTATACGTAAACACCGCAATTATTTTCGCACCAATCCAATAATATCGCTAGTGTCTCTATGTTATTTTTAAATACATCTACTCACCTCGTTTCTGTCACGAAGTTCATCGATGGCTAACCCGTACTTTTCATGAATTTGCTTTATAGTCTCTGCTTGTTCCGCATTGATAATACGTAACTGATAGGTGTGTTCTGTCTGCAGTTCATTCATCCTTTGACTCAATTCTCGAATCATTCTCACTTTGTCTTCCAGCTCTTCGTGAGAAATCAATATGTCGGTGCAGTAAGCGAACTCCTTGTCCATCTTAACAGTTTTCCCATCAGTTTGCATAAGAGTCCAAATGGCTATCAGGCCGTCAGGCGATGTAGTTATAAGAACGGTATCGTTGTATGATAATTTCATCTAAAAAGATTCATCTGTTGATGCACGTTCGAATATGATTAAATGTCGTTTACATGCCTGATTAACGACACATCTGTGTATCTTGTACTCATTATATTCTGCTGCTTCGAGTAACGGAATCTTGACCGAGTAGACGCTACCGCTTGGTCCGGTCACAAAAAGCATCAGATCTGATCTCGACAAACACAACTTGTACAAAGTCGATCCGGCACATATCGATACGTTTCTCATCAACGTCGAATCAGATATTTGTTTGATCTGTTACGAAAATATAACATTTTCAGTATACGTATAAAATAGAGACACCGATTTCCGCGAGCTCTGAAATAGGTGTCTCCTCCACACGCAAGTACGGACGTTCTGTTCTTACTTGACCGTCGGTGCCTATCGCATACGTGAACTTTCCATCCGTCGTCACGCTCGCATCCGTGTATGAACAGATTTTTGTAACGAATTCGCCGCATCGTTTTCCTTCGCCCTCCGCTATGTTCCATTCGTAAACGGCGCCTTCAGATCCGCACGAAATCAATTTCGAATCTAACATCGACCAAGACAGTGCCTGAATCTGTTAATTATATCGTATTTACTTAACGCTTTTCAGACGAATCACGGCATATTGAAAGTAAAATTAATACATTTTCTAATTACTACTTACTACAACTACCTGTACTACATACTTTTCCATTGTGTCCTTTCAGATTATAAACATTTTGAAAAGAGATACACGAGAATATCTGTATCACGTTTCCGTTCACCGCCGCTAACATATGGCCCATCGTACTGAACTGGATAGTCTTACAGTTCCTGATCGCAAACTCGCGCACCAGCACAAAGTCCTCGAGTGTGATCGTCATGTACCGGAGTTTGTCCGAGAATGCGATCACCGCGTACAAAGCAGACGGATGTAAGGCCAGCCCGTGAACGTCCTCGTTGTACTGTTTGCACAGACTCAACGTCTGCGTTTGGTAATTCCAGATGCGTACGGTCCTGTCCTCTTCGCCGCACGTCATGAAGATAGGCTTCCAAGCGCACACGGCCAGTGCACAGATGTTACCGTGGTGTAGGATCATGCCGAGAGGGGACATTTGTATTTCGGGACTCTGTCGATACAATTAATTGTCAAGTTAAGCTGCAGAGTTTCTTCTCGACTGTTTAGCACGAGAGTGCAGGTGTCGACGTACCGCGTTTAGATCCGGGCCCCATAACTTGGCTTGATAGATCTGTGTGCGCTTCGTCGTAACTATAAACCTTTCCTCTTTCGGATTGACACTAATGCAATTGATCATCGTCAGTGCTTGGTACTCGGGCCCTTCTCTGAACGTCACCTCAGGTACTTTAAATATATTCCTCTTGCGATACGAGTAGTTTGTGTACTTTTCAAATAAGTGTATGATCCCGTTAGCGCATGTATAAACGAACCCTTTCGTAAAAGGTACGATTATTCGAACGGCGTAGTTCTCTTCGTTCTGCGTGGCTTCCGACGTGACCGTCTCCACTGCCGTCGCCGAGCCGGATATCTGTTGACTGAATGGAAGGACGATTTATTTTGGCGTGAGCGACATTTTACTTTACTTTAACACACTCACTCTTCTTTCTGTTTAAAACTTATTTCGATTATGTCCCATGCGCGGACCACACCCCGTAATTCACCGGACTGTATCAGATAGAATTTTCCGTTTTGCAGTCCGGCTATTACGCGGTCCGCATTGATCCATGCCGCAGCTTTTATTTGCAGCTGTTCCGCCTTACTGTAACCCCATTGTCTCCACACAGAATCAGCGCACGTCAACAAACGCAAGAGACCGTCGCCCACCAAGCAGACCGTCGCCGCGTCCGTAGGGTTCGTGCATACCTGAATCAGTGGTAAGTACATTTATTTATGTTCTACAATTAACGAAGTAATTCGAGTTTGTTAAAAATCGAGTTTAAAAAAAGACAATTTTCAATCGCAATACGATTCTGACATTGCCTAAAGTCATTTTCAGAAATGAATTCTCGAAACATTAAACATTTTTGGACTTTGTGGGATAAAAAAAGAACTCAATTATGAAAGTGGATTCAACCCGTCTCGGAACTGTAATGTAACATTTACAATTTTCATTTTAAAATCATTCTTCTGTGATAAAAACTTGAAATCAGTTGCACGAAACGAGTAATCTTATATATATATATATATATATATATATATATATATATATATATATATATATATATATATAAACGATCTACCTGTATAACAGTTCCAGTCCCATTAGAATTCGTCGCTTTGCATGAAGTTTCCACTTTACCCTTGTCCCAGTTGTAGCAGTACATCATCCAATCAGGATCGCTTGTTACCCCGATTAAAGTTTTCGAATCGTACGTAAATGCAACACTTGCAAATTCACGCGGGCCCGCCCCTGGCGGCGGTGGATGTTGCCCCTCAAGAACCGGCAACACAAGTGTTTTCTTCCGTTTGAGTGTCGATGAATCGTATAACGTGATACAAGGCCTGTCGCCCTTTTCACATATCGCTATTATTTTTCTGACAGGAACATATATGTATTATATGTGAGGAAACTTGAAAAAAATATCACTTTTAGGTCAAAAAATACCTGTTCGGGCTAATGACGATCATATTTATCGGTTGAGTCTTGTCAGGCAACTTCAATATCTTTTGCCTGCATTGTGTATAGTTGTGTAAAGCCATCACATTCCCGACCGGATAAAACACTTCCTCCTCGGTAATAAATTGAGCATTGCCTTTGATCTCCGTGTGTAGACCGAGTAAGAGCTTCGGATGGGCTATGGGGATCGTCATTTTTTATTCTGGTTTTAAAAAATTCACAAACGTAATATAAAATTATAACGTTTCGAAATGTCAAAACATAAAATATCGAATTAATAAAGTTGCCATGGGCAATCGGTACATGTATTGATTTTCTAAACAGCCCTTGAATAAAATCGTATATGATATATGTATTATTCGAGTATTAAATTAAATTACTAGCTACGAATAAAAATTATTTATAATAAAGTACCTAATTCTTTATGGCATTTCGAAAATAAAAATTCCCGACTTTAGACTACATTTCTTTACGGACATTTTAATGTTACATTTTTGTAGTTTAGACATATACAACACCACTACAATATAAAAAAAAGATACAAAAAAATAATTTTCAAATGTAAACATTTTCAAAAATACAAATTATTAAAAACCTGGCAACAAATTCATACTGGTCGATGCGTATTTTAGTGCTCTATGTATATTTGTAGACAAAATTAAAATCTGTTCACAGTCGATACCGAAAATGTCCAAAAAAACGCATAAAAAACGTGTTTCTTGTGTCTAAAATACACAAATTATTTCAAATCTGGCAACAAATTTATACTGACCGATGCGTATTTTAATGCTCTCTCTCTGTCTATAATATATATATATATAGACAAAATTAAACTCGGTTCACAATGAATACCGAAAATGTCCAAAAAACTACTGAAAAAACATGTTTCTCGTGCTTAATATATTCAACTTATTAAAAATCCGATAACTCACATCGTAATGTGTGTATGTGTGCGTACGTGTATGCGTGTGTGTGTGTGTATGTGCGTTCCCGTGTGAGAAAAATTCATTTTTGAAGCAGTTTTTTGGCTATAAGTAATCGAAATTAACTGCAACACGGCTAATGTCGCACATCATTAGATGCGCCTTAAAATTGTCTATCACGTGGTGTGCAATTCGATTCGATTATTTACCAAAAAGGCCTAATTTTACCCTAAAAACCTGTTTTTCAACTAGTTTTTCGGCCAAAAGTAGTCGAAATTAATTTCGAAAGGGCTTATATCTCACATCATTAGATGCGCCTTAAAATTATCTATCTCGTGGTGTGCAACTCAATTCGATTATTTTCCAAAAAAGCCTTATTTTACCCAAAAAACCTGTTTTTCAATCAGTTTTAGCAACCAGTTTTTCGGCCATAAGTAGGCGAAATTAAGTGCGAAATGGCTTATATCGCACATCGTTAGATCCGTCTTAAAATTATCTATCTCGTGGTGTGCAATTCAATTCGATTATTTTCCAAAAAGGCCTAATTTTGCCCAAAAAACCCATTTCTCAATCAGTTTTTCGGCCATAAGTAGGCGAAATTAAATGCGAAACAGCTAATGTCGCACATCGTGAGATGCGCCTTAAAATTATCTATCTCATGGTGTGCAATTCAATTCGATTATTTTCCAAAAAAGCCTTATTTTACCCAAAAAACCTGTTTTTCAATCAGTTTTAGCAACCAGTTTTTCGGCCATAAGTAGGCGAAATTAAGTGCGAAACGGCTTATATCGCACATCGTTAGATGCGCCTTAAAATTATCTATCTCGTGGTGTGCAATTCAATTCGATTATTTTCCAAAAAAGCCTTATTTTATCCAAAAAACCTGTTTTTCAATCAGTTTTAGCAACCAGTTTTTCGGCCATAAGTAGGCGAAATTAAGTGCGAAACGGCTTATATCGCACATCGTTAGATGCGTCTTAAAATTATCTATCTCGTGGTGTGCAATTCAATTCGATTATTTTCCAAAAAGGCCTTATTTTGCTCGAAAACCCCATTTCTCAATCAGTTTTTCGGCCATAAGTAGTCGAAATTAAATGCGAAACGGCTAATGTCGGACATCGTTAGATGCGCCTTAAAATTATCTATCTCGTGGTGTGCAATTCAATTCGATTATTTTCCAAAAAAGCCTTATTTTACCCAAAAAACCTGTTTTTCAATCAGTTTTAGCAACCAGTTTTTCGGCCATAAGTAGGCGAAATTAAGTGCGAAACGGCTTATATCGCACATCGTTAGATGCGTCTTAAAATTATCTATCTCGTGGTGTGCAATTCGATTCAATTATTTTTCAAAAAGGCCTTATTTTACCCAAAAAACCTGTTTTTCAACTAGTTTTTCGGCCAAAAGTAGTCGAAATTCATTTCGAAAGGGCTTATATCTCACATCATTAGATGCGCCTTAAAATTATCTATCTCGTGGTGTGCAATTAAATTCGATTATTTTCCAAAAAAGCCTTATTTTATCCAAAAAACCTGTTTTTCAATCAGTTTTAGCAACCAGTTTTTCGGCCATAAGTAGGCGAAATTAAGTGCGAAACGGCTTATATCGCACATCGTTAGATGCGTCTTAAAATTATCTATCTCGTGGTGTGCAATTCGATTCGATTATTTTCCAAAAAGGCCTAATTTTGCCCAAAAAACCCATTTCTCAATCAGTTTTTCGGCCATAAGTAGGCGAAATTAAATGTGAAACAGCTAATGTCGCACATCGTTAGATGCGCCTTAAAATTATCTATCTCATGGTGTGCAATTCAATTCGATTATTTTCCAAAAAAGCCTTATTTTACCCAAAAAACCTGTTTTTCAATCAGTTTTAGCAACCAGTTTTTCGGCCATAAGTAGGCGAAATTAAGTGCGAAAAGGCTTATATCGCACATCGTTAGATGCGTCTTAAAATTATCTATCTCGTGGTGTGCAATTAAATTCGATTATTTTCCAAAAAAGCCTTATTTTACCCAAAAAACCTGTTTTTCAATCAGTTTTAGCAACCAATTTTTCGGCCATAAGTAGGCGAAATTAAGTGCGAAACGGCTTATATCGCACATCGTTAGATGCGTCTTAAAATTATCTATCTCCTGGTGTGCAATTCGATTCGATTATTTTCCAAAAAAGCCTTATTTTACCCAAAAAACCTGTTTTTCAATCAGTTTTATCAACCAGTTTTTCGGCCATAAGTGGGCGAAATTAAGTGCGAAACGGCTTATATCGCACATCGTTAGATGCGTCTTAAAATTATCTATCTCCTGGTGTGCAATTCGATTCGATTATTTTCCAAAAAGGCCTAATTTTGCCCAAAAAACCCATTTCTCAATCAGTTTTTCGGCCATAAGTAGGCGAAATTAAATGCGAAACAGCTAATGTCGCACATCGTTAGATGCGCCTTAAAATTATCTATCTCGTGGTGTGCAATTCAATTCGATTATTTTCCAAAAAAGCCTTATTTTACCCAAAAAACCTGTTTTTCAATCAGTATTAGCAACCAGTTTTTCGGCCATAAGTAGGCGAAATTAAGTGCGAAACGGCTTATATCGCACATCGTTAGATCCGACTTAAAATTATCTATCTCGTGGTGTGCAATTCGATTGAATTATTTTTCAAAAAGGCCTTATTTTACCCAAAAAACCTGTTTTTCAACTAGTTTTTCGGCCAAAAGTAGTCGAAATTCATTTCGAAAGGGCTTATATCTCACATCATTAGATGCGCCTTAAAATTATCTATCTCGTGGTGTGCAATTAAATTCGATTATTTTCCAAAAAAGCCTTATTTTATCCAAAAAACCTGTTTTTCAATCAGTTTTAGCAACCAGTTTTTCGGCCATAAGTAGGCGAAATTAAGTGCGAAACGGCTTATATCGCACATCGTTAGATGCGACTTAAAATTATCTATCTCCTGGTGTGCAATTCGATTCGATTATTTTCCAAAAAGGCCTTATTTTGCTCGAAAAACCCATTTCTCAATCAGTTTTTCGGCCATAAGTAGTCGAAATTAAATGCGAAACGGCTAATGTCGCACATCGTTAGATGCGCCTTAAAATTTTCTATCTCGTGGTGTGCAATTCAATTCGATTATTTTCCAAAAAAGCCTTATTTTAGCCAAAAAACCTGTTTTTCAATCAGTTTTAGCAACCAGTTTTTAGGCCGTAAGTAGTCGAAATTAAGTGCGAAATGGCTTATATCGCACATCGTTAGATCCGTCTTAAAATTATCTATCTCGTGGTGTGCAATTCGATTCAATTATTTTTCAAAAAGGCCTTATTTTACCCAAAAAACCTGTTTTTCAACTAGTTTTTCGGCCAAAAGTAGTCGAAATTCATTTCGAAAGGGCTTATATCTCACATCATTAGATGCGCCTTAAAATTATCTATCTCGTGGTGTGCAATTAAATTCGATTATTTTCCAAAAAAGCCTTATTTTATCCAAAAAACCTGTTTTTCAATCAGTTTTAGCAACCAGTTTTTCGGCCATAAGTAGGCGAAATTAAGTGCGAAACGGCTTATATCGCACATCGTTAGATGCGTCTTAAAATTATCTATCTCGTGGTGTGCAATTCAATTCGATTATTTTCCAAAAAGGCCTTATTTTGCTCGAAAACCCCATTTCTCAATCAGTTTTTCGGCCATAAGTAGTCGAAATTAAATGCGAAACGGCTAATGTCGGACATCGTTAGATGCGCCTTAAAATTATCTATCTCGTGGTGTGCAATTCAATTCGATTATTTTCCAAAAAAGCCTTATTTTACCCAAAAAACCTGTTTTTCAATCAGTTTTAGCAACCAGTTTTTCGGCCATAAGTAGTCGAAATTAAGTGCGAAATGGCTTATATCGCACATCGTTAGATGCGTCTTAAAATTATCTATCTCGTGATGTGCAATTCGATTCAATTATTTTTCAAAAAGGCCTTATTTTACCCAAAAAACCTGTTTTTCAACTAGTTTTTCGGCCAAAAGTAGTCGAAATTCATTTCGAAAGGGCTTATATCTCACATCATTAGATGCGCCTTAAAATTATCTATCTCGTGGTGTGCAATTAAATTCGATTATTTTCCAAAAAAGCCTTATTTTATCCAAAAAACCTGTTTTTCAATCAGTTTTAGCAACCAGTTTTTCGGCCATAAGTAGGCGAAATTAAGTGCGAAACGGCTTATATCGCACATCGTTAGATGCGTCTTAAAATTATCTATCTCCTGGTTTGCAATTCGATTCGATTATTTTCCAAAAAGGCCTTATTTTGCTCGAAAAACCCATTTTTCAACCAGTTTTTCGGCCATAAGTAGTCGAAATTAAGTGCGAAACGGCTTATATCGCACATCGTTAGATGCGTCTTAAAATTATCTATCTCGTGGTGTGCAATTCAATTCGATTATTTTCCAAAAAGGCCTTATTTTGCTCGAAAAACCCATTTCTCAATCAGTTTTTCGGCCATAAGTAGTCGAAATTAAATGCGAAACGGCTAATGTCGCACATCGTTAGATGCGCCTTAAAATTATCTATCTCGTGGTGTGCAATTCAATTCGATTATTTTCCAAAAAAGCCTTATTTTACCCAAAAAACCTGTTTTTCAATCAGTTTTAGCAACCAGTTTTTCGGCCGTAAGTAGTCGAAATTAAGTGCGAAATGGCTTATATCGCACATCGTTAGATCCGTCTTAAAATTATCTATCTCGTGGTGTGCAATTCGATTCAATTATTTTTCAAAAAGGCCTTATTTTACCCAAAAAACCTGTTTTTCAACTAGTTTTTCGGCCAAAAGTAGTCGAAATTCATTTCGAAAGGGCTTATATCTCACATCATTAGATGCGCCTTAAAATTATCTATCTCGTGGTGTGCAATTAAATTCGATTATTTTCCAAAAAAGCCTTATTTTATCCAAAAAACCTGTTTTTCAATCAGTTTTAGCAACCAGTTTTTCGGCCATAAGTAGGCGAAATTAAGTGCGAAACGGCTTATATCGCACATCGTTAGATGCGTCTTAAAATTATCTATCTCCTGGTGTGCAATTCGATTCGATTATTTTCCAAAAAGGCCTTATTTTGCTCGAAAAACCCATTTTTCAACCAGTTTTTCGGCCATAAGTAGTCGAAATTAAGTGCGAAATGGCTTATATCGCACATCGTTAGATCCGTCTTAAAATTATCTATCTCGTGGTGTGCAATTCGATTCAATTATTTTTCAAAAAGGCCTTATTTTACCCAAAAAACCTGTTTTTCAACTAGTTTTTCGGCCAAAAGTAGTCGAAATTCATTTCGAAAGGGCTTATATCTCACATCATTAGATGCGCCTTAAAATTATCTATCTCGTGGTGTGCAATTAAATTCGATTATTTTCCAAAAAAGCCTTATTTTATCCAAAAAACCTGTTTTTCAATCAGTTTTAGCAACCAGTTTTTCGGCCATAAGTAGGCGAAATTAAGTGCGAAACGGCTTATATCGCACATCGTTAGATGCGTCTTAAAATTATCTATCTCCTGGTGTGCAATTCGATTCGATTATTTTCCAAAAAGGCCTTATTTTGCTCGAAAAACCCATTTTTCAACCAGTTTTTCGGCCATAAGTAGTCGAAATTAAGTGCGAAATGGCTTATATTGCACATCGTTAGATGTGCCTTAAAATTATCTATCTCGTGGTGTGCAATTCGATTCGATTATTTTCCAAAAAGGCCTTATTTTGCTCGAAAAACCCATTTTTCAACCAGTTTTTCGGCCATAATTAGTCGAAATTAAGTGCGAAATGGCTTATATCGCACATCGTTAGATGCGTCTTAAAATTATCTATCTCCTGGTGTGCAATTCGATTCGATTATTTTCCAAAAAGGCCTTATTTTGCTCGAAAAACCCATTTTTCAACCAGTTTTTCGGCCATAAGTAGTCGAAATTAAGTGCGAAATGGCTTATATTGCACATCGTTAGATGCGCCTTAAAATTATCTATCTCGTGGTGTGCAATTCGATTCGATTATTTTCCAAAAAGGCCTTATTTTGCTCGAAAAACCCATTTTTCAACCAGTTTTTCGGCCATAATTAGTCGAAATTAAGTGCGAAATGGCTTATATCGCACATCGTTAGATGCGCCTTAAAATTATCTATCTGGTGGTGTGCAATTCAATTTGATTATTTTCCAAAAAAGCCTTATTTTACCCATAAAACCTCTTTTCACCAAAGTCCAAAAATCGTTGTTAAAGTCGAGTCATTTTTAGACAATGTCCAAAAATCGTAGTAAAATCCAAGTCATTTTTAGACAATGTCCAAAAATCGTCGATAACTCGGAGTCATTTTTAGACAATGTCCAAAATCGTAGTAAATTCCAAGTCATTTTTAGACAATGTCCAAAAATAGTCATTAAACTCGAGTCATTTTTAGACGATGTCCAAAAATCGTAGTAAATTCCAAGTCATTTTTAGACAATGTCCAAAAATCGTCATTCAAGTCGAGCCATTTTTGGACAATGTCCAAAAATAGTCATTAAAGTCGAGACATTTATAGACAATGTCCAAAAATCGTCATTCAAGTCAAGCCATTTTTAGAGAATGTCCAAAAATCGTCCTTAAACCGGAGTCATTTTTAGACAATGTCCAAAAATCGTAGTAAGCTCGAAGTCATTTTTAGACAATGTCCAAAAATCGTCATTCAAGTCAAGCCATTTTTAGACAATGTCCAAAAATCATCATTAAACCCGTGTCATTTTTAGACAATGTCCAAAATCGTAGTAAATTCCAAGTCATTTTTAGACAATGTCCAAAAATCGTAGTAAATCTTAAGTCATTTTTAGACAATTTCCAAAACTCGTTGTTAAACTCGAGTCATTTTAGACAATGTCCAAAAATCGTCATTCAAGTCGAGCCATTTTTAGACAATGTCCAAAAATCTTCGTTCAATCGGAGTCATTTTTAGACAATGTCCAAAAATCTTCGTTCAATCGGAGTCATTTTTAGACAATTTACAAAAATTGTTGATAAATCAGATTCATTCACACACACAGACCCACACACACACACACAGACCCACACACACACACAGACCCACACACACACACAGACCCACACACACACACAGACCCACACACACACATAGACCCACACACACAGACCCACACACACACACAGACCCACACACACAGACCCACACACACACACAGACCCACACACACAGACCCACACACACAGACCCACACACACAGACCCACACACACAGACCCACACACCCAGACCCACACACACAGACCCACACACACACACACAGACCCACACACACACATAGACCCACACATACAAACGCACACGTCCACACCCACACGTTCACACCCACACGTTCACACCCACACACCCACACGTTCACACACCCACACACCCACACGTTCACACCCACACGTTCACACCCACAAAAAAGTTGTCGTCAAATCGGAGTGATTTTTAGACATTGTCCAAAAATCGTCGTCAAATCCGAGTGATTTTTAGACATTGTCCAAAAATCGTCGTCAAATCCGAGTGATTTTTAGACATTGTCCAAAAATCGTCGTCAAATCCGAGTGATTTTTAGACATTGTCCAAAAATCGTCGTCAAATCCGAGTGATTTTTAGACATTGTCCAAAAATCGTCGTCAAATCCGAGTGATTTTTAGACATTGTCCAAAAATCGTCGTCAAATCCGAGTGATTTTTAGACATTGTCCAAAAATCGTCGTCAAATCCGAGTGATTTTTAGACATTGTCCAAAAATCGTCGTCAAATACGAGTGATTTTTAGACATTGTCCAAAAATCGTCGTCAAATCCGACTGATTTTTAGACATTGTCCAAAAATCGTCAAATCCGAGTGATTTTTAGACATTGTCCAAAAATCGTCGTCAAATCTAAGTAAATTTTAAACATTGTCCAAAAATCGTTGTCAAAAATGAGTGTTTTTTAGACATTGTCCAAAAATCGTCGTGAAATCCGATTGATTTTTGGACATTGTCCAATAATCGTCGTCAATTCTAGTAAATTTTAGACATTGTCCAAAAATCGTCGTCAAATCCGTGTGATTTTTAGACATTGTCCAAAAATCTTCGTCAAATCCGTGTGATTTTTAGACATTGTCCAAAAATCTTCGTCAAATCTAAGTAAATTTTAGACATTGTCCAAAAATTGTCATCAAATCTGAGTCATTTTTAGACATTTTCCAAAAATCGTCGTGAAATCCGAGTGATTTTTAGACATTGTCCAAAAATCGTCCTCAATTCTAGTAAATTTTAGACATTGTCCAAAAATCGTCGTCAAATCGGAGTGATTTTCAGACATTGTCCAAAAATCGTCGTCAAATCTGAGTAAATTTTAGACATTGTCCAAAAATTGTCGTTAATCTCAAGTAATTTTTAGGCATTCTCCAATAATCGTCGTCAATTCTAGTAAATTTTAGACTTTGCCCAAAAATCGTCGTCAAATCCGAGTGATTTTTAGACATTGTCCATAAATCGTCGTTAAATCCGAGTGATTTTTAGACATTGTCCAAAATTTGTCGCCAAATCCGAGTGATTTTTAGACATATTCCAATGTGGGTCTGAGTCTGTGGGTCTGAGTCTGTGGGTCTGAGTCTGTGGGTCTGAGTCTGTGGGTCTGAGTCTGTGGGTCTGAGTCTGTGGGTCTGAGTCTGTGGGTCTGAGACTGTGGGTCTGAGACTGTGGGTCTGAGACTGTGGGTCTGAGACTGTGGGTCTGAGACTGTGGGTCTGAGACTGTGGGTCTGAGACTGTGGGTCTGAGACTGTGGGTCTGAGACTGTGGGTCTGAGACTGTGGGTCTGAGACTGTGGGTCTGAGACTGTGGGTCTGAGACTGTGGGTCTGAGACTGTGGGTCTGAGACTGTGGGTCTGAGACTGTGGGTCTGAGACTGTGGGTCTGAGACTGTGGGTCTGAGACTGTGGGTCTGAGACTGCGGGTCTGTGTGTCTGTGGGTCTCTCTGTGTGTCTGCGGGTCTGTGTGTTAGTGAGGGTATGTGGATATGGCGGATATTGCACAGCTCGCATAGACAACATACACATATAGACTGACAGACACACGACGATGTTAGACAATTTTTGTACCAGGTCGAAATTCTGTGTTTGTCTCTGCCTGCGTGTGAATGCGTAGCTATATGATTTCCTAAAGCTTTTGAGAGATATTATTATTTTTTATTTCGTTATAAACCAGGCGATGGTTCTCTCTCTCTCTATATATATGTATGTATGTATGTATGTATGTATGTATGAATGTATATATATATATATATATATATATATATCTGTCTTCAAGCAGGTCGCGCCAATATAGGGAATTCGAATAGTTTGAGGACCCGTGGGCTGGTAAATGTTGACCCCTTGTTTATGCTCCATTAATACTTTGATGCGCTTCTGGGTTGTTCGGGTAACACATGACACAAAGTTTCAATGACGCCTGAATACCGATCCTCACACCACATGAATCAAACGATCGCGTAGCGTAGTTAGCTACGCGAGGCGGCCATGATGCTGGAGGTCTCTGGTTCAATTCTTATTTTTTATAATCTAAAATCCATTTTTTTTAATCTAAAATCCATTGAACTTACGCAGTACGTTATCGTGATCACCACTCCTTTTGTGGTACGCCACTCTTCGTGCTTAACTCGATTTGCTCGCTGTAATATTTTCGAGTTTGCTACGTTGGACCGTAGCTGTAGTCAATTTAAAGTTATATATAAGTTATCGTATAAATATATATATATATATATATATATATATATATATATATATATATATATATATATATATATATGTATGTATGTTTTTAAATGATAAAAAGTATAAAGTAATAAAATTAGCTTCGAAACATTTTTAGATGACATTTCAGAAAGAAACAACAAAATGATTATACGAGTGCGAAATGTCATCGTATATATATATATATATATATATATATATATATATATATATATATATATATATATATATATATATATATATATATCTAGTATATCAATCGAACAGGGCCGAATCACTTTCATTGTGTTTACATGGTAGTCGTATAAAACACCGTTACATTCCCATTTACAGTATGTTCGAGTCCGATAATCGACGGAATCAGTTCGGTGCGCCCCGGTGAAACGAACTGCCGGCCAACGAAATTGCCCGGTCGTACGCACACACGGATAGACCTACTTGCGCCGAAGAGAACATTTCTATTAAGGTAAAATTTATTTATACGTGGGTCTGCGGACCAGCTCCATTACACGTCCATTTGAACACTGAACCGGTGTCGGTTTGTCAATTAGGCGTACAGGGTCGGAGAAATATAATCTGAAAATTTGCGACCCGCCCACTTCGCGGGCCGATTCAAATACCTTCTAGGTTCCGATTTAACTTTTAAACACCATGCATATATATGGACCGCCCCGCTTGCGATGCGCGAAAAAACTCAAAAAAATTTTTCTCAAATTCACGTACCCCTTTATATATTTGATATCAATAAATATAACTTCATATTATATATGGGTATTTATTTCTAAAATATATTTGTATGTATTTCAGAGATCCATGTTACAAGTAGACTGCAAGTTCATGATTAGTCATATTCTAAAATAATATTATAATGTACACTGTAGTATGTATTGAACTTGTAATATACAAGTTCAAGTGTAATGTATTCATGCATATCTGTATTATGCATGCACCAAGTACCCGTACAAACATGTAAGAATAGATGGATACTTGGTGCATGCAAATACAGAGAGAGACAGGCATGAACACATAACACTTGAACATGTATACTACAAGTACAATACATACAACAGTGTACATTATAATGTTATTTTAGAATATGACTATACATGAACTTGCAGTAAATACTTATAAATAACATGGATAAGATTACTAGATAGATACGAAGGTAGAGCGGTTAGGTATAAACGCTCTACCGCTGTCGATACGACGGAGACGTCGGACCGACCTAGTTATCGGAAGCCCGAGCGATATCGGAAGCTCTGGTGGTAACGGAGGCTGAATTAAACAGAACAAAAGGAAGTTCCGAGTTTACACTGTATTAGAACGACGTGGTGCAGTGGATAGCACACACGTCCAATTACTATTGCTGGCATGGTCACTGTCCTCGGATCAAATCCGAAGAAGTGATACACTGACACTGACACTGACACTGACACTGACACTGACACTGACACTGACACTGACACTGACACTGACACTGACACTGACACTGACACTGACACTGACACTGACACTGACACTGACACTGACACTGACACTGACACTGACACTGACACTGACACTGACACTGACACTGACACTGACACTGACACTGACACTGACACTGACACTGACACTGACACTGACACTGACACTGACACTGACACTGACACTGACACTGACACTGACACTGACACTGACACTGACACTGACACTGACACTGACACTGACACTGACACTGACACTGACACTGACACTGACACTGACACTGACACTGACACTGACACTGACACTGACACTGACACTGACACTGACACTGACACTGACACTGACACTGACACTGACACTGACACTGACACTGACACTGACACTGACACTGACACTGACACTGACACTGACACTGACACTGACACTGACACTGACACTGACACTGACACTGACACTGACACTGACACTGACACTGACACTGACACTGACACTGACACTGACACTGACACTGACACTGACACTGACACTGACACTGACACTGACACTGACACTGACACTGACACTGACACTGACACTGACACTGACACTGACACTGACACTGACACTGACACTGACACTGACACTGACACTGACACTGACACTGACACTGACACTGACACTGACACTGACACTGACACTGACACTGACACTGACACTGACACTGACACTGACACTGACACTGACACTGACACTGACACTGACACTGACACTGACACTGACACTGACACTGACACTGACACTGACACTGACACTGACACTGACACTGACACTGACACTGACACTGACACTGACACTGACACTGACACTGACACTGACACTGACACTGACACTGACACTGACACTGACACTGACACTGACACTGACACTGACACTGACACTGACACTGACACTGACACTGACACTGACACTGACACTGACACTGACACTGACACTGACACTGACACTGACACTGACACTGACACTGACACTGACACTGACACTGACACTGACACTGACACTGACACTGACACTGACACTGACACTGACACTGACACTGACACTGACACTGACACTGACACTGACACTGACACTGACACTGACACTGACACTGACACTGACACTGACACTGACACTGACACTGACACTGACACTGACACTGACACTGACACTGACACTGACACTGACACTGACACTGACACTGACACTGACACTGACACTGACACTGACACTGACACTGACACTGACACTGACACTGACACTGACACTGACACTGACACTGACACTGACACTGACACTGACACTGACACTGACACTGACACTGACACTGACACTGACACTGACACTGACACTGACACTGACACTGACACTGACACTGACACTGACACTGACACTGACACTGACACTGACACTGACACTGACACTGACACTGACACTGACACTGACACTGACACTGCCTGCCTGCCTGCCTGCCTGCCTGCCTGCCTGCCTGCCTGCCTGCCTGCCTGCCTGCCTGCCTGCCTGCCTGCCTGCCTGCCTGCCTGCCTGCCTGCCTGCCTGCCTGCCTGCCTGCCTGCCTGCCTGCCTGCCTGCCTGCCTGCCTGCCTGCCTGCCTGCCTGCCTGCCTGCCTGCCTGCCTGCCTGCCTGCCTGCCTGCCTGCCTGCCTGCCAACCTACCAATACTTATGGCCGAAAAACTGGTTGAAAAACAGGTTTTTTGACCAAAGTTAGGTCTTTTTGGAAAATAATCGAATCGAATTGCACACCACGCGATAGATAATTTTAAAACGCATCTAACGATATGCGATATGAGCCGTTTCGCACTTAATTTCGACTACTAATGACCGAAAAACCAGTTGAACGACGGCACTACGGCACACACACAGGTAATTTCGGAAAAATCTAAGCCCCGCGCATGTCACGTGCCCTGAAAATTTGGCCAGTGCTTCGCCTCTACCACCCTGCAAATTTTGATATGTCGGATAAGGGTTGCGGATGAGAGAGCGTACGTGTCGGACAGATTCCGTCTCGAGTACGATATATATGCAGGCGTAATCGGATACGATTTATATATACTCTTGTAACGCACTTATAGAAGTTATTACGATCGGTTATCGGACAGAGTATCGGAAAACATAAGCGATACACGTTATCGGAAAATAAATCGTAGACCACATTACGCACGTACATATTTATATTTGAGTAAAACGCATGAGTTTTGAAATCGAAGTGTATATTTTATTTAAGAAACGCTCTCGCAACTTATTGCGATTACGAACGTAAAAAGCCTAACGATACAACATAAATTAAAAGTGAAAACATTGCGATATCGATTTTATTCTTTATTTTACATATATAAATCGGAAAGGTTTGATGTACTATCGTTACTTCGTTCATCGTACAAAAATATCTACACCGTTTCAGTTACTTAAGGCACCGCACTGTCCGTTTTCGTTACTTACGATATTACTTGCACGGTTTCGTTTACTTACGATAACCACACAGTCCGTTTAACTTACGACGTATGCTCCGTTTCTGTTACTTACGACACACACTGTTCGGTGTATGACATGTATCGATGAGAAAGGATGTACGGTGCAAAAGATATATTACGGTGTACGATATTTATTACTCATTAAAACTTATATTAACTTACTCGTTTTAAACGATTACCATAATCAGATACAAAAATAACAGTAGTACATAGCTAAAAGTAATGTAACAATGTGCGAAAAAAATACATATTTATAATGATTAATGTTTATTTCAAAGAAATATGCGGTATAAATTGATTACTTTAATAGTACCGTAATGATAAAAAGCTATAAATTAAAGTTTCCAGAAAATCTATTAAGCACCGACGAGATGATATCTCGAAACTTCACACTACCACTTCTCGGATGTTAATCGAGCATACGTAACATTCGTACATACACGACATTCATACGACACCGGCGTTCCGACTGCCGCCGCCCTATCCTACCCGACACGTAGCTAACGGTATAAACCTACCCGAGTACGTATCTAAACGATCTATTTAAAACCTGCCTGACATCACATTAGAGCTAAACTATCTACTCCTACCCGAGATGATTCGAATCTAAACGGCCTAAACCGATATAATTAAACGAGACAAAAATGTCGGATTCGAGCTAAACGAGCTAATGACACACAAAAAACAAACACTTGTTCAAAACACACATATCTCACAGTGTTTAAATATGTTTCGACTTTCTGAAAACTTTTGCAGATATAAAACGAGAAAAGGAAATACCATTAAACATGCGTTCGATGAAAGATCGCTTTTAGCGATTCATATACTTAAAGACAAATTATTTTTCAATTATATGTATTGTATATCGCACATTGAAAGTTACTACTGATATTGTAAACGACATCACTTTTCTATTTTCGATAGATATATAAATTAATTAAAGTGTGAAATAATCATTTACGTTATACATATATTTACTAGTATGTTAACTTTGCATATATATTATACACTTAACGGTATTAATATAAAGTAACTAAAAACAATTGCAATATGAACTTTGATTCAATAAAATAAAAACACGATTTGATATTTAAACGAAAAAGGCATCTGATTAATATCGATTCTATATAAATTGACTTCAAACAGAAACTATTCAATATCACAAAATGAAATTGAATATATTTAAAACACACATCTAAATAATATTAATTTACTTATAAAAAAAAATCCATCTGTTATTTATGAAATGTTTTCATTTAAGAATTATTATTAAAAGCAAAAAATAATAGCTAAACATTAGCTAACAATTATCTGATATTACAGATTTACTTAAAAACAAATATTTCATATCGAAATAATAAATTAAATTAATATTTAAAAAACACTACAGTAAAAAGAATGGTTACATTATTCATAAACAAATTAAATTGAAAAATTAATAATTTAAAAATTTATAATTACTAATGAAGTGATATGAAAATAAAATTCATTTTTTTTAAAACAACTATGTAAATAACATCAATTTCATCATCATTAAAAAAATACTTTCTTAATTTTGTTTGAAAAATTTAGAACTTGAATAAGAAAATTTCATAATTAATGGAAGAAATAAAATTTTCAATTAAATCATTCGCCTTACGATTCATTCAAAGATTTTTTCTACTTGTATTCATTATTTTAATAAAATCCACTTAAATAAAATCTCAATTTTTAATTTTCTATTACTTATGATAGTATAAAATTGTATATATATATATATATATATACATATCAGATGTGATTTAGTTGATATTTAATAAAAATATGCATTTAAATGTCAAAAAAGGTATGTATAACCTTTAATTGAATTGTTAAAGTTAATTTGTAACTGTCTATTACTTATGACAATCATTAGAAAAATTTGTATTTATCAGTACATTAAAATGTACTGATAAGAAGCCTAGTTGTTATTAAATAATTAAAGAGCATATACATTTCGATGATTATTTCACATTCTAAAAAATTAATTTCTAATATTTATGAACTTTACCAATACTTAATTTCATATAGAAATAAGAAAATTGAACAACTGCATTATTAAATAAAATATTAAGAGTACTGAATTATTACCAGTATTATTTAATGTAAAAATTATTTGTAACTATTTAAATATCACTAAAAAGCATCGTAATTATTGTACAGATATGAAAGTTAATTCATATTAAATAAAAAATATTCATATATTATCAACTACTAAATAAATCATTAGTAATAATGTTTTTATCGAAATAAGAAATTGAAAAAGTTCATAAAAAGTTCACAACTTAAATTTTATTTATGTTTAATAGAAAAAGAGCATTTACTTAATCTTTCAAAAATAATTCATTTGAAATCTTCTATTAGTTACGAGCATTGACAAAACTAAATATTAAAAGTTCATAGTTAAAAGAAAAACTAAACAATATATAAAAATCATTAATTAAACCATAAAAATTACTTTTAAATTTCTAATGATCATTAGAAATGATTCCTAATTAATATATTCATATGAAATTTAATTCATGTTTAATAGAAAACAGCATTTAAATATTATTTACTATTATATGATTTTCAAAAAGTAATTTATAATTTTCTATCAGTTAATGAGCATCGAAAACACTACATAGAAATAAGAAATT
This sequence comes from Acanthacorydalis orientalis, assembly GCA_034766995.1. Lineage (NCBI taxonomy): Eukaryota > Metazoa > Arthropoda > Insecta > Megaloptera > Corydalidae > Acanthacorydalis > Acanthacorydalis orientalis. The sequence continues at coordinate 39,600,208 of CM068319.1, read as the reverse complement.
TAAAAAGTTCATAAATCAAAAGAAATGATATTATAAATGTGTTAGTCATCAATATACTTATAAAATGAATTTCTTTATTATCATTTGAAAACTTTTGAAACAATGCATAAGTGATAAAAAAATAGTTCATATTCAATAAAAAAAAGAACAATTATAATCAATCATTATTTTAGCCTTGTGAAACAAATTACTAATTTGTAATTTTCAATCATTTACCAGTAATTTAAAACTAATTTCATTCAAAGTCAAATTGCTGAAAATTAAAAAGTATTTAGAGATTATCAAAATATTAATTTATCTATTAAAATAGTAATTGGTAATTACTGATTACTTGTGAATCATTAGAAAAGTTTAAACTATTTGTAATATAAGAAAAGTGAGTTTATATTTAAAATAACATTAAATAGCATCTCAATATTAAATTATTTCATATTTAAAATGAAAGTGATTTGTAAATTTCTATTGTTTCAAATTTCAACAGTGATCTTTTAATATAGAAACGAGAAATTGAATAATGGCACAGTTAAACTAAATCTTAAAACCACTAACAATTTTATCAAACCAAAATTTTGTTTAAAAATTACTTTCCATTATGATCATTAGAAAATAATATAATACATATAGTGATAAAAAAAATCAATTCATATTTAATTATGAAGAGCATTTAAATATTACCAATTATTTTACTTCATGAAAAACATTCTTAATTTTCAACAATTTATGACAAATATGAAATTGAACAAGACTGTAAAATTAAATGAAAAAAGTTTTAAATATTACTAATGCAATTAATAATTCAACTATGCAAATTTGATTAAAATTTGTACTTATGAAAAATATTCAAACAATCGAAAAGTAAGAAATTGAGTTCATATTTAATAAAATATATAAATATTATTGATTCATTTCATTATTTTAAAAAAAAAAACATTTTTCTACTTTTAGATTTTAGAAAAAAGAAATTTAAATTTAATTTAAATTCCATTTAAAGAAAGTATACAGCAATTACTTTCAGATTATAATCTGTTTATGAAAATAAAGTAAGTAACAAACTAATACAAAAATATTAAATACTTATTAAATAAACAAATATTTTAAATTTTACCAATCATATTAATTAATCTCGAGGAATCATTACAATTTTTCTATTATTTATGAATTTGTTTTTACTTTTCATTTATAAAAAAAAATTTTTAAGTATTTAAAATTCATTAATGCATAACAAAGCCGATTGCTTTTTTTATTTCATATGAACTTATTTTTTCTTTAATCTAGAAGAACTAAAGATACTACTTCTATTCATTTATCTTTAAATAATTTACAAATTTCTTTTATTTATGAATGCACTTTTTTTCATGTACGTTATAATAAAATATATCATTTCGATTAATTTACTTTTTTAAATAATACGCAGTTTTCTTTTACTTATGAACTTTAAGAGAGAATCTAAAAATTTGAAATTTATTTTTCGTTTTAATGAATCAAATAGATGATTCATTGTCAATGCTACTAAAATTTTGCTCTTATAGAAAAAGTGATGTTGCAATCAATACCCTATTATTCGAATATCGCAATTTTGTTACCAAATATATAGAAATATTTGGGTTAACAATAATAAATTACTATAATTAATAACTATAAATAAATTCCTTGATTCTGCAATGCTGTCATCCGTAACAGAAACAAACTGAACAGATGTATCTCATATTGAGAAATCTTGATAGTCTTACTTCAATTCTAGATATTCTTCATCTTCTTCGAATAACATCTGAAAACATTTTTATATTCTTTATATAACACATTCATTAATGGTTGAAAACAAGATACATAAATACAATTTACAATATTTTATACATACAATCTATTTCGGTCATTCACTTCAAGCTATTAAAAATTTACAAAAGTAAATAAATAAAACGGAAATATGAATGAGATACGTTTTTTACAGTAAAAACGTAATATCTGGTCAACTTTTGTAATTTGACAACTATTGTTTAAAAACAATATGTTACAAAAACAAATAAACATCAAAACACTGATATATTCATATAAAATCAATAATGGATATAAGTGAAACATTCTAAAAACTATTTTCAATCGAACAAATAAACATGTTTAATAAGAGAGAAGATAATTCGAACTTAAAAAAATCGATAGAGTTCGCGTATAAAACTGATTTCAATCATTTACAGACTTATTAAATGTAATTACAAACGTAAATGAAAAAGAGAATGATTATAAAAAGAAAATTTAAATAAAAGAAGAAATTTTAATACTTTTAAATAATAAAGAAAATAATTCAGGAATCACAGTTTAAATTTTAAAATAAACAAAAATGTAACAATATATAAAATCTAATTATATATGACTTAACAATAAAGAAATATATATATATATATGTATATGGTAGATATTGAAAAAGAAACAGAATACAATAAAAAGTTACAAGTTAAATATCTAATCAGTAAATTAATTTCAGAATAGCAAGAAAATATTTCAAAATAAAATTCAATGAATATCAATTTAAGTGCAAACAGAATAAAAACTGGCAAAATAATTAGACTAATATTATCAATTTCGTATTTTTCAATTTAATTTTCAAAAATTTTGAAAAAATGTTACAAAACAGGGAATGCAATTAAAGAACCACAATTTAAGATACGAGATAAATAGAAATCAAATATACATCATCATGGTACAAAAATATTATGTATACTAAAAAAAATGTTAAAATGTTGAAACAGAAATCAGAAACTAGTTAAGTTAATATGAACAACAGTAATTAAAATAACATTCATTAAATATTAACAATGAGAAGTGACAACAATTCAAGATTTTAATTTACACTATTTCATATTTTTAATAAAATTTCTATTATATTAGTATAAAAAAAGAAACATTTTATGAAAACCTAGTTTAAGTTTAGAAATGAAAAATTTAATATGAATATTTAATAAAATCGAATATACGAATCGTATTACGAAATTATGTACATACAAAATAGTAATATTGAAAAGAACACAATAAAAATTGAAAATTGATTCAATATCAAAATAAAAATTAATAAAGGATAAACAATGTTTTAATAAAAATACTTATTAAATGTATAATTGAAATAGAATTAAATATTACTGAATAGATAGCTAATGAGAAATAATATAAAATTTAATGAATTTAATCTATTATTAATAGCAATAATAAAATAGAAACCAAACATTATAAACATAATTAAATAAATTCATTAATTATTTAGTTAGTTATTTAAATATTACTAATCTTTAATTTATATATATATATATATATATATATATACATGTTTTATATAAAAACTATACATGTTGAAAAAATTACTAATTATTTTAATACTTTAATTATTGTTGAAGCGAAAATTATTAAAACTAATTGAAAATTAAGAAGTCGTTAATACAAACTACAGTTATGGAAATTTACTTCTTGAAAAAAATTAATTTTAAAATAAATAATTAAATTTTAAAATAATAATATGAACACAGCATGATCTAAACATATTATTATTTCAAGATATTTAAATATAACAAAGTAAATTAAAATTTTTACTAAATAATACAGAGTTTAGAAGTAATAAATTATATTTTTTTTACAAACAAGTAACAATTAGCTTAGCATATAATTTAAATAAGTGAAATTCAGTGAAAGTAAAAAATGTTAAAGCATTTTAATAACTTTAACAATATTTCAACATGTTATTTTCTTTAGAAAATTACATTACTACTGTAACATGTATGTGACCAAATTAATTAAATGAATTTATTAAAACAAAATGGAATATCAAAATGTAGAGATATATTTTATATGTATTGTGGGTTAAATTAATAAAAAATATATTTATTTCGATTATTTAACAGAATATTTCAACATTTTAATATTTATTTCAATTTTTAACGTTTTATAAAAATTAGATTTGTTTCGATTATTAATGGAGTAAAAGAAAGAAATCAGTTTTTCGAATACTCAATAGAATAAAAATATAATTTAAAAGAATGAAAAATACTAAGTTCAATACTAAATGTTTTAACAGTTAACCAGTAATTAAAATATTACTTATAGAAAAAATTATATAAATTAGCACTTGCAGATATTTTTAAACACACATTATTGCATTTACATACATACGTATGTATATATATATATATATATACACACATACACACATATACACATATATATATATATATATATGTGTGTGTGTGTATATATATATATATATATATATATATATATAAAGTAAGATTTTCTTATCAACGAATGGAAAAAGTATTTACAATACACATAATTCTATATGATTTTCAGAAATGTTTCCAATTAAAAAAATAAAAACAATTTATTAATCAAATAATAAAAATATAAACCAATTTACTGCATAAAAAATTAACTGTTTCAAATTACTACCAACTTTTTAAAATCAAAAACAATGAACACTTATAAATTTCTAAATTATTTATCATTTTGATATTAATACATTCGTTAAAATTACACAATGATATTTCAAAAATTTTGACAAATAGTATAACATAAGAAAAATAATACTCAAATTCAAATGTAATTTCAATCCTGAACTAATAAAATTGAAAAATATTTAAAATTAATGTAAAAGGAAACAAATTGGTAAGATAACAGAAAATTTAACATTTTAAAAAGTAAAAACAAATCAAATTAATGAATAAAAACATTAATTACTAATTTATAATTAATGTTAAAATAATATAAAATTTGGTTATTTTATTAATGTAGATTTTTGGTAAAACAATACATTTTTTTAAAAAATGTATTGAACTTAAAAAGAAAAATTTAATCACCAATTGCAAATATTTAAAATAGAATAATCACTGGATAAGTAAACATTTTTAAATATATGAAAAATTAAAAATATTTGTAACACTAAATATCAAAACAAAAATGTTATTTAATCTGACAAATTATTGGAAATATAAAAATCTAAAAAAGGAATAATATAAGTGTTATGCATTGATTAAATATTAAAAAAACAATTTAAAGTATTGAAACTATAATAATGTTAAAATAGAAATCAGTTTCATCAAATAAAGTTATGAAAAATTTGAAATACAATAAAAAGTAGAAATTAAAATTGAATAAAGATAAAATTAAGAAATAAAAAAATTAGAGTTTTAACAATAGTATGTATCATTGAAAATCATATAAAACACAAAAATATATAGAATTGTATGATATATATATATATATATATATATATATATACATAAAAAAAATCAACTGAAAATAAAATCACATTTTAAAAATAGAAATAATGTTTACCAACTTTCATGCATTTTCCAACCATGAAAATGCTCATGTATGATTTTTGATAAATACTTTAAATTCAAAGAAATACAAAATATATTTTATAAAGGTCCAATTTAAAATTTTCAAAAATATTTTTTTTTTTATTAATGAATACTTTTTACAATAATTATTTAGAAACTAAACTATAATATTCAACAATATTATTATTATCGTCAGTATATTGTTGATAATCAGACTATTATAAAAGAAATTTTATATATTATTAAAAGTATCACTATGAAAATATATACCACCAAAAATGGAACAAAAGAAATAAAATGTGCTTTATAATTATTGTTGATAAAGTGTTTCAAAAACAATGAATTAAATTTAATGAAATATTAAAAAAAGCTTTGCAGAAATCATTTCAATAGATTGGAATTAAATTTCTAAAAATGCAGCAATTGTTTAAATTAAAGATGTAAAAGAAACAAAAAAATATTAAAAGTATAATTATTATCATCAAATAATATAGCAAAAATGTATATATATATAGTGAAAATAGAATTTACATTAAATTATTGAAATAAGACTTAAAAAAATAAATTTATTGTGATATAGTGATATAATAATAGTATAAATTTTGCAGAAGAAATATTTAAATATAAATTCAAATCAAAGGTATATGTAAAAATTACAATTATTTAAATATAAATATATATATATATATATATATATATATATATATATATATATAAATGTATAAAATAAAAAAAAGATGTTCATAAGAAAAACTAAAAGTTCAAATTATTAGATGAATAAAAACAATTATGTTAACTAAATACAGTCTTAAATGAATGAAAATTAAATACTAGGAGAAACACATTGAAAAATTAACATTTAACAATAATAATTACTTGTTGATAAAAAATACTTTTAAGAATGAACGACATAAAAAAAATAAATTAATATCAACATAATTTATACAAATTTTACTTCAAAAAAGTAATCATTAAATAAAACGAAAGGAAAAGTTTCAGTACACATTAAAGATAAATATTTTAATATTAATGAGAGCAAATAAATAACATCCAAGTATTGATCAAAAATCATTAATGTAAAACATTTTCTGATTACCAATATAAATTTGAAAGTTAAAATTACACTTTAAAATTAAATTGTAAATTTAATAAAAACATTAATTAATTTCAACTATTATAATGTACATATCAAGAAAGTTTACCAATGGTAATAAATTTTTATCAAAATATAATTAAAAATTAAAATGTATTAGATTAATTATTTAAACTATTATTAGTGTAAAATTATTAATGAGAAAACAATTTATATATTAAACATATACACAAATGAAATCAAAATTAAACAAATTAACATTCCAACAATAGCAGAAAAGAAAAGATTATATTTTTTAAAAACAAATTCGGAAATATAGTGATATCATAATTGAAAAATCTGTACATTTATTATTGAATGAAATTAAAGTGTTGTTCGATATAAATTGAATATTAGAGAAATTATATAAATTTTAGAACAGTCAAAATACATGAAACAAAAAAAATCTAAATATTTAATAAAATTAAGGAATTTACATATTTCACATAAAAGGTTTTTTTTTAAAAAAAAAAAAATCACAGAGTTAAATAATATCGAGTTTCTACGATTATTTTATTTAAATGAACTGTTTACTTTCATAATGAAATTTGAAATTTTAAAAGAGAAAACTTACTTTGCCATACAGTGCTTTAGTTTCTGGTTAATTAACTGCAACATCTCTCTGAATTTTATCTGATGGTTATTTTATTCATCTATTGTAAATTCTGCGATGAGTTAAACAATTCCTGATGGAACATAAAAATTTATTAGTTAATATTCTTAAGTTTTTTGATTATTACTTTATAATTATTAAAAGTATGTTTACATTTCAATTTCAAGCTACACATTTATTTTTTATCAATTAAATTTCCAAATGAAAACTTACACTTTTAAAATGAAGATTGGGTAGAAGACTACATTATTCTATATGAGCACCAAGACAATATAATTTAGTAAATCTTGTTCGGAATCCGAAACTTAACCCATCGTACCCTTCATACAATGCTGAAACTAATAATTTAGTACCTAGAACAAAATATTATTACTACAAATGTCTATATATGTATATTTAAAAATAGTATTTTATATTTTAACTTTTTTCCTTAACATTTTTAACTTCTCGCCATACATATCCTGTAGTAAAGATATACATTTCAGTGCAATGTATTCACAATCTTTGAGAAACTGGATCCATTTGCTATCAGAAGCATCTAAAAATTTATGATTGTTAACCAGTGTAATTAATGTGTATTTATTTTTTCTTACTTTTTTATGCCATTATTACGTTATGTTTATTATCCACATCGGTCTGACGATCTCCAAACGTTCGTTTCGAAGTATAGAGTAGTGTGATAAAATGATTTTAAGATTTAATGAATTGTGCGAACTTTTAATATTATGTTTATGTTAAATACTCGATGTGGAATGTTAAACATTTATCATTTTACAAAATATATTGTTATAACAGTATCCTCTGATTACACATACGATGTGCAGTATACATCAATAACTAGAACAATGGTTCAAATAGTGTGGTTCAGTGGTAGTGTGGTTCATGTTGAGTCAACCACAATGTTTGCTGTTTGGTGAAACATTTTCAGAATAAACCCTACCCCAGTAACAAAATGTTAAAAAAATGAATTTAAAACTACAAGCAAAGCAAAGTACGAAGCATCCGAGTAACATCCGTGTAGGATTACAGGCCCGGGGATACCCCAGCCACGTGCTAGCCCGCCACTTTCGCCTCACGCTCTGCACTTCTCAACCGAATGTACGTTTTCGTGATGTCATCGAAGAATGTGGATGCGGTTCTCATCGAAACCTGAAACCCTAGTCAAAAACCTGAGCTACAAAAAAAAACGAGGCGGCCTCATAAAACCCTACTCTAAAGTCTAATCTAAAGCACAAGTGAGAAGTGAGACAAAAAGTGTCTCACAAAAAAAAAGTTAGGGAAAACAAAACACAAAAACCCTGAAAAAAAGGACAAAACAAACAGACTGCCTAGAACCTCCAGGTTCAAGGGCTTCTCGGTGGCGAAAACGTACAGACGGTTATAGTTAACGCAATCCCAGCTTTACGTTTATTAGACATCTGGTTCGTACTCACGGACAATCTTAAAATGAATTTGAAGAATTCACTAGAAGATTTTTATGAATTAACAGTTAAAGTGATCGGGCGATCACGATACAAAACCCCAAGGCACTTACATTTACAATACTGAAAACTAATTTTATGATCTTTTATCGATCACTAATCTTTCTCGATCATAAGGTTTTAACGTTGCTTCAGTACTTCTAACGTGTTATGTTAGAAATATATATATACGATAAATCTTCAAATCGACCAGTAATCAGAAGAACATATATAACAAATTAAAAAAATGTATTTTAAAATAATTAAAAAAACAATTTATGAAATTTAATTTAAATTAAACAAAACTACTCTATACTTAAATATTCATCCATGATAGTAAAAATTCTAAAAAAAATAAACAATGTAAAATAACGAAAAATTGTTAAAAATTTATTAACATTTTCTAATTTCATTCTATTTAAATGTTTAATAACTTTAATGTAAAAATGTGATAATTTTTTACCATTCAAATATGCTGATCTGATGGAAGTTGAGAGAGTGATACAAGTTCAAACTCCAGTGAAAAGATGTATAGATTCAGTCGAAGGATCTCGTTAATTTGGAATTATAAGCGGATTCAAGTTGCACATGACCAGTGACGTCCATTGCTGCTTTATCATGCAATATACAGAAAAGTGTTTTTCAGTAAACCTAATTTTTATGTCTCAAATATATAAATACATATGAATATTTATATATATATATATATATATATATATATATATATATATATACATATACACACATTTTTCATTGTGTATTGCAAGGAAGTATCATAATTGTACTATTTTCCAGCAGTCTATTTAATTCAAGAAAATCATCCAGCGTTCAACTAGTGTCTGGATTCCTCTAAGGAAAAAATCTTGGTTGTGTGTGGAACCACTCACGCACCACCCATCGCACTCCTTCAACCAACTTGAAAGAACTTTATTCCGCTCATTGCCTCTGACTGACCGAAAGAGATGGTAATCACTTGGAGCGAGGTCCAGCAAGTATAGCAGATGAGAAAGATACTCGATGGTCTTTACCATTGCATGGGCAAGCATGGGGCAGAGGATTATAGTCTTGTAATAAAACATCAGTATTCAGAAGCACTTATCTGGAAATGATTATAGATTGAAGACAATTCCTGGAAGTAATACTGTCCACCAGAAATCGCCTCCAATCAGTAGTTAGGTCCAAACGACAAACAGTTCTAAGTACTGATTTTTTGTTACGACATGACGATGCTCGAGCCCTTACTGCCCGAGTAACGGTAGTGACCATCGAGAAACAGCAATCAAAGTGTCTTCTTCATCCACCATACACATCAAACCTCACTCTGAGGGATTATCACCTCTTTAGACCTACAAAGAGGTAATGGGCAGAAAGTCTTTCAGATTAAATGAAGAAGTGCAATAGATGGTGCATGAGTGGCTGCGCACACAACAAAAACACTTTTTCTATACGAAACTAGGTATCGATTAAGCATTAAAGGATTCCGTTGAATGCAATGGACATTACATCAGAAATGAGTAAAATTGTACAACAATTCGTGTGTGTGCACGAGTGCACGTGTTATGAGTGTGTGTGTGTGTGCACCCATGTGCACGTGTTGTGTGTGTGTGCACCCATGTGCACGTGTTGTGTGTGTGTGCGCACCCATGTGCACGTGTTGTGTGTGTGTGTGCACCCATGTGCACGTGTTGTGTGTGTGTGCGCACCCATGTGCACGTGTTGTGTGTGTGTGCGCACCCATGTGCACGTGTTGTGTGTGTGTGTATACATATATAAGCAATAGTAAACCATTCTATAAAAATAATACAGAGAACAAAATAATTATTCAATAATCACAAATCTACATAAATTATTGAAGGTTTAAAAAAATTTAATATGTTGATAACGAAAAAATAATACTTGTTACCGATAAAAAACGATTATATATAAAAACAAAACTATTAACTTATAACATGTCGCACGTACAACGTCCACTGGCAAAGTAGAAAGAACATCAAAACGGAAGCCTAGTCTACACGATTTGTAACGGTACCAGTGACGTATGTATGTACATAGAAGGGTGGGGAGTTTACGGTAAATATTTTACGACCGTGGTACAAGTAAAGAAAACAGTATTTAACATGAACAATATTACATAACAAACGAATACAGGCAATGTTTAATCTTTTCATTATATATGCAATAATGAATGCTTCTATTAATATAGTATTTATTATTATTAACAATATTTTAATAATGATAAATACTATAATAGTTTCATAAAAATATATATATGAAATATTAAACTTAGAACATTATTAAAAAAATATATTGTCTTTTAAAAACTTTTTAAAAATTTCTAATTTAATAAAATAATGAAAAAACAACGCTACCATTTCCCCAAAATGACGAAATATTGTATAAAACTAAGAGAAAAAATAACATTTGAAATAAATTATTAACTATTTCTAATTTAATGCAATAAATAAAATCAGTTATCCTAAAACCTTCTATGATGTGAAATGAATGTGCAAATGAATCCTTAAATTTCGAATACAGTATTAAATGTTTGACTTGATGAAATGGAAAGAAAAAATAATAAAATTTGAAAGTACAAATATTATAAAATATTGTTAAAAAATGTAAAATTATTTTGAAAATTTGTTAAATAATAATTAAAAGTTTTTAATTTGGTTAGATTTAAATACATTATTAAAATTTTCAATTGAAAAACTAACATTACTAACCGATTAAATATGACCATACAGCAGAATTTACGAACAGCGTGATACAAGTACGGTGTCCGATACGAAAATGGATCACGCCGGCTGTTGCAAGCCGGTCGACTCGTGACGCAGCAGCCAGGAGTAAATTATATAATATGCTTACACGCGCGGCTTTGTCACAATGTTGCGACACGATTTTCGAAAGTAGGTCCAACTGAACGAGTTTACATAAGGGGAAAAAATATTATATTTCAAATAATTACAATTGGTGTATTTATGTTTTCTTGGCTTATTCACAGTGTTCAATATAATGAATACTGGATATTTTTACAGAAAAAAATACACCAAATATTATAAAAATATATCTAATAAATAATATCAATACATATATGTATGTGTATAATTATTATAAATAATTATTATCACAGATATATCATAATATAGTCATTTTATACATTCGTATATGTTAATATGTCTATATAAACATTTCAGATAGATTATTTTTTTGCAACGTTGTAGTTTTTTTGTGGATTATTTTGATTTTATCTTTAGATATTTATATATATATGTATGTATATATATATATATATATATATATATATTATACATATATATATATTATACATATATATATATTATATATATATAGATTCGTTCTATACGGATGGTTTATATTAGTATATGCCCCAACGTGTTATAAAATTGTTCCGAATAAGCATTATATGGATTGTTGCAGGTTGCATGCCCGTAGTAAAAAGCATTAAGAGACCATTGTTCTGTACGGTCCCAACGAGTAGAGTTAACCAGTTATGGATTGTGGTCGAAAGCGAAATTTAGGTCGTGTGCAGGCTGTGATGGACGGTTAAAATTACCGAGTCAAAAGCGGAAGTAAGAAGTTTTGAAATTTACTTTTTTACATATTTATATTTTCGATAACATTTACAATAAACTCTCGATTTAATAAGCTTGTACTATGAAGATAAACCCAATTAATAATGCTGGAAAACTCACTCGATATTTTTTAACTATAATTTAGAAACAGGGCAATACATTAACAATACAATGAAAATTATAAAAATTGTCAACAGAGATATAAAATTAAACATACGTTATAAGTTACGAGTAGATAAAAATAAAGATATACTTTTTGTATCCTAAAATTATGAACCCATAACTAGCAAAGCAAACGTAAATAGAATATAAATAGAATTCAAAATTAGTCTTGTAGATTTACCTGTAAAAAGTATTCAAGATGAAGTTTGTGGTGGAGAGAAGGCACTTAGTTGATCCAAAAGGATGAAGATTAACATAGCAATGTATCAACATCACAGGTACAAAAATATCAACTATATTTATAGAATAATTTCTTGATTTTTATCTTTGCACTTCATACTGTGATTTTAATATAATCTCATGTCAATTATATTTGTAATATCTTATACCTAATGCCGTTGCTGTATTATCCTGAGATCCTCTTCTTATAGGATCAACAAAATCTGTTGTTGGCACGTGTGCAGTTTCTTCAGATTGTATGTGGTTTCTTCTAACAGCAGAATTTAGAAACAGGTTACTCCAATAATGAAACAATGGATTTTATGTAAATTAATTTTTATATATATGTATATATATATATATATATATACATTCAAACCTTCGAACATTTACTCATATATACACTCACACAAATATACAAAAATTGACTTTATTTATACACAACTTAAAGTACAAAAAAAAAGAAAACTATGAATTAAAGACTCGTCAACTTCTCGAATTTCTTTTCGAGTGCAACAGCCGTTACAGAGACTGTGTCAGCGATCAACAGATCGAAAATGTCATCGGTGAGTTCGTTCTTGACTGTTATTTCATCGTTATCGAAATTTGTCCACTCGGTCTCTTCGACTTGCAATTCTCTCACTAGCAACTCGTCGACGTGGTCTCGTTTTTTCCTACTCCAGCATATGATTAAATTCTCTTTCCGACTGACCGTCGACAATCCGAGTAACTGCTTCACCTTCTCGTCGACTGTTCCAACGAATTCAGATTTCGATTTCGGTTTCTTCACGTTCCTGCGCGTGCTCTCTTTCCGCCACGAAGGGACGTCTTCGTCTCGTTCGACCAGCTCGCTTCGAACGATATCTCTGCACAGGTCGAATAGAAATCGTTTAGACGATTCGTCGACGTCGTCTCTCTTGTCTAACGTAAAAAAAGATAAGGACGGTTCGCAATCTGTAAAACTCGTTTTCGAGTAAGCGTCGTACAGAGAGTCGGCTATTTCCGTTACGATCGTGCCGACGGCCTCCGATTGCATCAGTATAGGAACTTTTTCGTTTTTCGGAACCGAAGATGCGAGTTGCGGCGAGGGCGGCGTGTACGGAGGCGGAGGTTTATTCGGGATTTCACGAACGTATACGAAGGGTAAGGCATCGTTCTGTTGCTTTTCGAGTTCTTTTATCTGGAAAATTATGAATTGAAATAGATGATCGATGACTTACGCGGACAGCGATTGAAAATTACCTCTTGTTCAATTTCCAGTTGTTTTCTCCGTAATTCTTCGGCTTCGGTTACTATCGACTGAAATCAAAAGGAAAAAAATCGTTTCGAACTTAACACTACAGTCAGACATATAATAAATAATAATCTGTGCGAATAAAAACACCTTACCTCTTTTACAATCGGCAAGTCGGTCATAGGAACTTCTTTAATAGGAGACACTAAAAAAAAAAAACATGTACTCGAAACACATTAAACATCAAATGTAAGAACTATACCTGATTCAGGACTAAGCTCTGGTGAAGAAGGAACATCGTACGTAGTCACCCATAAATCTTGTACACGCGGGCTCTTCTGGCCGTTCTTCACGGGCGACGCGTCCGCGAGTATTTCTCTCACGCGTTTCCTGACGTCGATGCCCCCGCTCGAACCGCTTTCGCTCGACGTATGGACGGAATCATTACCGGATACCTGAGAATTGTCAGAGGAACTAGCGGCGCTACGTTTAGATTTCGAATCGTCTGCAAACGACTCTTCGTACGAAATCGTATCATCGTCCGATTCGACCGGCTTTTCGAATTTTTTATCTCGCGCGTCGGTCGACTCGGTCGCGTCCAAGATATTACTCGACGTGATATTGTCGAGCAGCGATTCGTCAGACAGTGAATTGACCGGCAATGCGAATGTGATATCTTCGATCTGGTCTTTCTCCTTTAATAATTCACTCTTACTTTCGTTTTTCAAAATTTCTTCAGAATCTTCTGGAATATCGTCAACTTGATTCCGAGATGTTTTTCCCACAAGTCCTGCTTTCGTGTCTCTGGAACGATTTGATTCTGTTTTACGAGACTGATCGATACAATCATTTTCATCGGTGACTTCCTTCTTTATTCCGTCGGTTTTTTCATTTACGACATTACCCTTCTGTGCAATTATTCTATTCTCTGATCTATTTCCATTAAGAGTCGATTCGATTTTAATTTTTTCAATTGTATAATTCAACGTACTCGACTTACTTTTTGACTGACTTTCATCGGTCCTGTCTTCTACGATTTCTATTTCTATTTGGCTTTTACTGAAATCGGCACTCGGCTCACTAGCAGAGTCTAAATCGCTTTTGATTTTTTTATTTTGTAACGATGCAGTGTCACTTACTATTTTCTTGGACGATTCTGATATACATACGGCATTATCTTTTACATTTTTGTCTTTAATTAAATTCAATTTATCTGAACCGGACAACAGTTTCTCACTTACGGACTCTATGTCTCTAAACTCGTTTTTATTTTTATCGTAAACATTTTCACTAGCACCGTTCGTATTAATACGTTCACTTGAAATATCTTTAGAATCACAATCATTGTTAGATTTCACACATGATAAGTCTATATCTTCGGTTGAATTAGATTCTTCAGAATGTTTCATTTCTGTTGCCGATCGATTATTGTTGAGAGATTTTTGCAAACTATTAGAATCATTTTCATAAGATTCACAAACAACTGAAATAGAATTTATTGTCAGTTCTTTTGATCTACTTTCGATACTGATTTCTGATTTGTTTCGATCAGGAAGAACATTCGTGTTTTCCGAAAAAACACTTTTATTACGTTTCTCGTTATTTAAATAATTCGATCTATTATTTTTAACATCATCGTTACATATATTTCGACTACATCCGTTCACCTTCTCTGATATTTCACTCAACTCCTTAAAAATCGATTCCGACTCTGTACCTTTAATCCTGAGATTATCGTTCAGATCGTCCTGTAAAGAAATGAGGTTAGAAGATATCACTTTCGATTCGTTCTCTTCGTCGTCTACCGAATACTCCTCCACTTCACTTTGGATTTCACCAGAAGAAATAGTTTTCTGAGACGCTCTCTCGAAATCACTCTGAACATCGATCTTACTCGACTCGTCTTTCATCGCGCATATCTCGAAATCTTTTCTCGGCGAGATCGTATCTCCGAACAACACTATCGGCGGTTCAGAAACATCTGCTTTGAATGTATTTTTATATTCTGAATCGTACTCTGAGGCCAGAGTGTTTTTCGAATACGTTTCGGACGAATCGACGGACCGAGTTACCTTTTCAGGTCCGAAATTAATTTCCGAAGACTTTTTCGTTTCGATGTGAGATTTTACGATGTCCGGAATCTGCGTCGAATTGCTCGATTCGTCGATGATTAGGTTCTCACGTTTCGGCGCGAGGGTCGTCGGCACGTCCGCATGTTTTCCATATTCATCTCGAGATAATCGGATATCCTGTTCGTTATTTTCAGTGAATTCATTTTCAAAACTATCTAAACAATGAGAGTTGTTCAAAATACCACCGTGCTGGCTACTAACATGTGCTTCATGCACATCACTGTTTTCAACAGGAAGTTTATATTCAGCATTCTTGTTAAATTTAGACGTGCTATTTTTAGAACCATGTACAGGTGTTTCACAGCCACTATAAATAGATTTATTATTGGAAGAACTGCTCGTTAATGATACATTTAAACCGTCTACTTCACAGCTAGGATGCTCGTGTGTCGAGTCTTGTTCGTTTATCAGACCTTCTGGCCTTGACTCGTCGTTATTTACAATCGCTTTGTTTTCGTTTTTCTCGGAATGATTTTCAGAATTTTTGGAATGTTTAGAATCGTAAGAATTTGATTGGATACTATCTGTACTTTTCTCATCTTGTTCTGAAATCTGTGTGTCTGTCGAGCGGTCTGTTTTTTCTGTAACCTCTGATATTTCAGACACTGAACAGTTTTCGTCAGATTCGACTTTAACATCAGAAAAATCAGATTTCAGACCTTGTTTAGTTTTCTGATTGGGCACATTAATACTTGAAATTGAGCTTTTCTCTAAATCATCATTTTTGGCACTGGGTTCCTCTTCAGAAACATCATTTGAAACTATTACATTTACAATTTCATCAGTTGACATTGAATTTGTTTCTTTTGTAATTCTCAAATTTGCATTTGATTCTTTAATAACATCTTTGTTTTCTGTGTGAATTTGAGCCTGAGAAATATTATTATCCTTATTTAATTTATCTAAATCAGTTTGTGTTGTGTTTTCTAATACTTCTAAACTGAGAGGTTTAAGTTCATCAAGAATACCACTTTGATTTAAATACTCATCATTAGATGTTAAAATATTTTCTGGTGATTTATGAATTTTATTATTTATATCATACGATTCACTTTTCTTAGAACTTAAACTTTTAAAAGAAATATCACTCTTTATCGATGCATTTTCTTCTTTTATCGAAAGATCATTTTCAATTGAATTACTCGCAACAGAAACATCTTTCGTATCATCTTTTGATATATGTTCATTCGATATATGCTGACTGAATACTAAGGTTTTTTCCAGTTCACAATTATGATTATATTCAGACTTTTGAACAGTATTTGGTTCTGCAACACTCTTGCAGTCAGGTGAATCTATTGTCTTTTCTAATTGAGCATTTTTATGGGCATTTTCTTTAATTTGTGAGCTTAAAACTTGATTCTTATCTAAATCTAATACCTTAATTATACTTCCACGGTTCAATATTTCTGTATTATCTTTAGAAATTTCCGAATTAATTTCTTCAATCGATTCCGGTCTGTCATTGCTAAGATTCGACGACACCTCGTCTTTGAATTCTACCTCTGAATCGATTGTTTCATGGGAATTTTTGCTGACTAATTTATTACTATCCACTGACCGTGTACTTATATTATTTTTTGACAGATTCTCATCTGAATCTTGTTCGAATGACTCAGATTCGATATCTTTAATACTCGAACGTATACTGTTTAATTTTTCAGAGGAGCTCTTATTAGTGAGCGATTCGATAGTCTCTTCCGATGTATTCCTGGCAATATTCGATCGAATTTCGATTCTATTCGATATGCTTTTCTGTGATTCGATCGTTACGTTATCGAATTCTGACAATATATGTTCGTCGGAGACATCCGTCGATGTGAAACCTAAAGCGTCGACTCTGGATATTACTGAATTGGGTCTCGTCATGACGAATATCCTTTTGAATAGTTCTTGTTTAGCTTTTTCATAGAAGGCATCTAGATCTTGTTTCGTCATTACGTATGTTTCTTCGAGCGGGTACTTAGTTTCTTTAACACCTGTTATTTTGCGCCACAATCTATTCAACTGGAATCCTTTTAATGTGAATGACTTTTCTTTATTGTTCGCTAAGGATTTCGCTTCTTTCTCGAGCGCTACGACGTGCTTTTCTTCTTCCGAGAGTTTCTGGTGCCATTCTAAAAGTTCTTCGGCAATCTGACGGCGTTTTTTAAGATCTTGTTCACGTTTAGATAAAACTCTACAATGAACAAAAAAAGAGCTCGTTTATGTAAACATGACTAACGGTGGTTCATAAAAAAAAAACTTACTTTTTTAATCGGTTCGCATCGACTATTTGATGATTAGATTTGATTGTGACGCTTTTTTTAAAATCCATCGATTCAGAAATGCTATTTTTTTCACTGGTGATCGTTCTCGAGGATTTAATACTTATTTCCTCAGAGACTGAGAACGATTTATCCTCAGAACCTCCGGACATAATAACTGAATCACCCGTATTAGGCAGACTGTACACTTTTAGAGGACCGGTCCTTTTATGTTCAGTAGGTTTGTACCTTTTAAACTTTGTTAACATTTCTTTCGTTGATAATTGTTTCTTTATCATAGTTTTCTGCTCTTTTAACATTATTTTACGTTCTTGGGCCGACGCTATATGCATTTGTTTCAATCTGTAATTGAATATTTTTTTAAAAATAAAATAATCTGTTGGCCCGTGGGTCTTCATCCTCTTGGATCAGCCGAGTGTCTGTTCTTCACTAGTTTTGATACGAGTGTCATCCTTAGATAGAAGTCGAAGCTAATTTTTAAATATGAATTTATGTTCTATTTACTTATGTTTCATGTGGTTTACAATTTTAAGGTATAAAATAATGCATCGCTATTTCTGTCTATTTTTGTTCCTTTAAAATATTTTTATATATTTTCAAGTTTTCAAAAATATTTAATTTCATACGTTTACTGGCAATTTTTATTATTTTCATTGTATTGTTAAAATTATAAACCGCACCAAACAAAGCATATATACATAGAATATAAATTCAAACTTAAAATTAGTCTTCGAGATCTATTTAAGGACAGTACACAAGCTGAAACTGGTAGTGGAAAACAGACACTTACTTACTGAAGGCCAACAGGACAATGTATTCACAGGAACACAGGTATAAAAATACAGAATTATAATATTAAAATGCTTGCTCAGTCTTTACCTTTGCATTTCATGTTTTTCTTGTTGTAGTTTTAATAAGATTCCACGTTGTTTCTTCTTAACAGCTGAAGCTTTTTCTATCTCACCGTTGTTACGCAATTGCCTGGAAATAAATTATTTTTTAAAGTTTAAACTAAAAGAATGCAACACTTAGATTCTGTTACTTTTTAAAATAGAATGAAAAAAAAACATCAATGCTAATATTCGTATGCAAATTTATTAAACTCACTTTTTTGTTAACTCCAGCCATGCAAGTTCACCTTTCGTCCTATCAATCAGAGCTTTCTCTCGTATTTTCAATAAAGTCTTAAAATGTTCTAATTGAGCATCCTCATTCCTAATCTGCTGTTCGATCATATCCACTGTAATACTTGGTAAATCTTTAACATCAGTTTTCCGTGCTTCATCTGAAATACTTATCAGAGTCGCATCCAACCCCGATGAAAACGAATCGGCAATTTTAGATATTTCAAAACTGGTGGACATCACCGGTTCAACGGCTTGTGTATTTTCAACATCTTTACTGGAAGACACGTTCCGTGATAATTTGGAAGAAGATACGGATCTGAGCTCGCTCATTATATTATCGGTCGAAGATCGTTCGGTAAGAATCGACGATGTCGGTTTCGAAATAGTTTCGGCCGAGTACGACTGAATCGATTGAATCGATCGATTGATCGTTTCGACGATGCCGTTCAGGTTTTCGACGATCGATTCGGATTTAGTTCGGTTCTTGGAGATGTTCGACAGCTGAGATGTTTGAGTACGCTTGTTTTCTGATTTTTGATCGGTTTTCATTAGAAATTCCTAGTGGAAAAGAATATGATCCGATCAAATCCGAAGGATTAAGGATTTAATTATTTTTTTGTCATATAATTACCTTATTCATTTCTTGTATTCTATTCAAAGACTCGTTGAACGAATCAAGTAGACGGAATTCTGCTTGGAATTTCAAACAAATTTCATTCGGTTTTCGCTGAAATAACATTACACGATTAGTTCTGGCATTGTAGCTGAATCCATTTTCTCAATTAAATTCTTTTTTCACTACACGATCTACGTTGCCATCATCTTCCGAGGGCCAAGGCACAAATCTGTATAAATCTGATTTTTCTGTATTCTGGCTCTCTGAAGATGATGTCATTAATGATCACTTTTGACCAGAAAAAACATTTTTGTGGTTTCTGGCATGAAAAAAAATCATTTATGAAAATAAAAATATAAGATAGATTTTTTTCAAAAATGTACCTGGACATCAACAGTTGAAAATTCCTTTTGATGATCTCGCAGAGTGACATTAGGATGCAGTTTTATATTTGTCGATTTACTGACGAGACTTTTGACATCTGCAACTGATTCATTGTCACGGACATTTTTTTTCAAAATATTCTCAACATTTAACCTATCAGAAGGCATCATGAGCATTTGAGCTGCGGTCAAATGTTTACTAGAGCTTTCTGAGTCAGTTGATTTCTTCACATTTTCCGGTGAAGAACTGTTACTGTTTGATTTCAAAATATCAGTTCCGGTTTTTAAACAATTTTCTGTCTTCTTATCGATTATCTCCTTTTCTTCAGGTATGGGCGAACTGTTTTCTGTATTATTTAAATCATGTTTCGTGTAGCTCTTCGATGAAATAGGCGTGAGGTTTTTATCAGAACTTAGAATAGCACTTTCCACATCTCTTCCGGTACTGTTAGTATTAATGCTTTCTCCTGTAGGACTGATTTGTTGTTTACTTTTCGACGCACTGTATGATTTTTCTTTAAGCACGTTCGAATCCGTCTTATTTGAGTTTTGTGCCGTTTTCTCAGTACTGCTTTTGTACTTCGATCTCGACGACTTACTGGAATGTTTTCTTTGCGACAATGTCTGAATGATACTACGTATTTCATTATCTGAAAGTGTCAGATCTTGCGAGAGTTGACTAGTATCGGAATTTATACCTCTTAAATCAAGCTTCAAGTCTTCTACAATTGAACTGAGAGGATTTCTATGATCACCTTGTTGATTTTTGGTTAAATTTGAATTTTCTGATAAATAAATATCTTTACTTAGTGTTTGCTTGTCTGGAAAATCAAGACTGAACACTTTAGAGGACACATTTCCATATTGGGATTCGACTTTATTGTGATTTTCAAATGAATTTAAATTACTTGAAATGTCGGTATTAGATAAAGGCAGAGGGCTTATTTTAGAGTGTGATTCATTTATAATATCTGATTCATTTATATAATTTATTTCTTCATCTAATTTAGAGCTTTTTAATTTTGAATAATCTCGATCTGAACCAGAAACTGATGTTTTCGATCTGGAAGTGAAAGATTTCATTATAGATGGCGAATTATCATTGTTCGAATCAAACTGTAACGATTTTGAAATTGAAATTTTATGTTTGTTTATCGAATAATCAACATCTGAGTGTACACTTGAACAGACTTCTTTTACTTGTGTTCTTCTATCAGTTTTCTCTTTAAAATGAATACTATTGCTACTACTTCTTTGAATGCTTTTACTGGTACTCAAAACATTAGTATTCTTCAGACTATCTGAATAACTCTTACTGTACAAATTTTCAGTTCGAAAAGTATAACTTTCTGAATTATTACTGTCGTTTACATTCTCACTAAATCTCTGGTCTTTTATTGCACAGTTTAGTTTCTGTTTAACAGCGCTTATGAAATTAAACGGGTATGTTAAGCTGGTAGCTGGCTGTAACCACACAGATGCCTTTTCATCTCTATTTTTTTTAACGTCGTCATTCGTTATTAAATTTGTTTGTGTTTCAGTATCGGTGGTCGCTTTGATCATTACATTATGTTTATCACTCGATGATTTTATCATATTTAAATATTTCTTACGTTGCAAATAGCCACGGTACATCGATTGTATCTTACGTGCAGCTCTATCTAGCTTTAATTTATCGTTTTCTCTAGAATCCTGTACGTTCCTCGAAACTTTTTCATTAGTTTTTCGCTTCGGAACCGAATCTAACGAGTCCGTTTCTATGTCGAAGCTACGTATCGCTTCGTTATGACTGTGTACGCTGTGTTGTGGTAAATCAATCGAATTCATTTGTGATTTCATTTTCGGTTGACTAGATGCACTGAATTTATTTAAATCTGATTCAACATTCTGCTTATTTTTAAACTTATTGGAAAACATATCTGTTTTATTTAAATTTTTATCACGTTCAGTTTCGACTTCGGTGACGTCTCGTACACTCGTTTCCCTCTCTGTACGTTTCGTATTTCCAGCTTTCTTTTGATTGTTCTTATTGATGAGGATTTTCAGTGTATTCTCCTGTAATTCTTTCAGTTTTCGTTTCTTTTCCTCCTGTAATCGTTTTTTCGAATTTATCTCTTCTAGAAGTTTGTTTCTACGTAGCTGTCTCTGTTTTTTCATATATTCTCTCGCTTGTTTCGGATCGTAGTGTCGAACTTTCGTCGGCGATTCGATCTGTATCGACTCTATCGTCGGAGACGACGGTTTCTTTTTGATACGTTTGACTTTCGGTGTCGGTTTCACATCTTCGCACGTTTCATTGTTCTGTGACTCCACGACTAGTGTTTTTTCTTCTTTAGGCTGTCTAATAGATTCTACTCGGTCTGTTACAGTTGATTTCTTCTCTTCATCACACTCTAAGTATTTATTTTCAGTTATTGCATCGGATTTATTATCTGGATTAATAGGATTTTTATTATTACTATCGATAAGCGCTTGTAATTCTGCCTTTAACTGTTCGATTTCTTTTCTAGTTTGCTCAGCTTTTTTATTCAAATGACTCTTTATCGATGTTTTATTCGAACACGAACTCACCGCTGACATTTTTGATTTACTTGTCAGCCGACTTGAAACCTGTACACTATCGTTAACTTTTTCATTATTCTCGAACGTTTCTTGCCCGTTCGATGTTCTCATCGTTGCTGTGGAATTCTCTACGGGTACTACGGCGGACAGAACTGTTTGATTCGGCCCTCGTTTTTGAAATAACCTGCGAGGCGTTATCTTGCTTGTAGGCCTCTGTGAGTTTATATTTAAATTCGGCACAATTTGAGCAATCGACGTCGGTGTCACTGAAATCATTATTGACACCGTTTTAAATACTGTCACATTTTAAAACGCATTTTTTATACACATCTGTGTACACAGTCTTCGACTTAGTCAAATATGACACATATGACAGTTGGAATACAAAATACTTGATTACTTTTAAAATCTGTAATTGGAAGTTTTGCTAACAGATAGCAAAGAGCAGACAATGTGGTTATTTAAGGTTTTTGTATTCGCTAACTCTGTTGGTACTTTCTCTAATAGATGGCATCGTTTTTTTTACAAAAAAAAATAAAAACAACTATAATTTCTAGAATAAAAAATTAATTCTTGTGGCCATTGAAAAGTAACATAGATTTTTTAAAATCAGTTTCTTGAAAATGAAACGAAACCATTTGAATTAAGTTGTTATTTGACTATACACGGACTTCAATAATTAATTTCGGAAGAACATTAAAATATTGTCAACTATAAATGTTGTAAATATAGACTGATAATTCCTATTTAAAAATTCCGAATAGAAGAAATGCAAATATATTTTGCATATATATCTTCTTTACGATATAAACAAGTAAAACAGCGATGGAAACACGAAATGTAAAGTTTATAAATAATTAACTCGCTTATATTGTTCAAAATTTAGTCGCTACATGCATATGATAGATAAGGATAAATTATATATCATTTAATGTGTTAAAGCAGATACACAATACAACAATATGGAAGATAGAATACATTTTGTACTGATGAGAGAGATGGAGATTTGATATTTAGTTGAAACTCAAATATCGCTTTCTGTCTAATAAACTATTTATAACTAAAATATACCATTTGTTCAATTTTGATTGTTGATCAGGATATTTTCCTAAATGCTCTATTAAAAAAAGATGAAATAATACTTTATAATGACAATTTATATAACTGTTCTTATATACATATATATATATATATATATATATATATATATATATATATATATATATATATATATATATATATATATATATATATACTATGGACGAAACAATCTCTCGAATTTAGTCACGTTATTTAATTATCCATGAATTTCAAGAAATACTTTCGGAATAAATTTCAAGTAGTTTTAATCACCAAACTCCAACTCTGTTAAACTGTGAATTTTATTTAATTTACATATAAACACATTTAATAACAGAGTGCAGGATACATATTAAATTGTTCACGGTGTATAATGTTGTTCCATAATAGAAATATTATTGACAGCACACAGTGGCCACTGGTAGGAATTATAAATGATTTTATTTTGTAACATACCCCTCTCAATTTTCGTTATCTTCGTTTTCATTTTATTCCTGTTCGTATGGCGTACACTCGTCGGTCTATTGTTGTCGATACGATTACAATTTTCTTGCTTTGTAATCGTATCACTTATTTTATTTTGTGACGGTTTATTGTTATTTGAATTTCCCGAGCCAGCTCTTCTAGATGACGAATTCAGTACAGCTATTTTCGTTTTAAGTATCACAGGACCTGTTCAAACAAATAATATATATATATATATATATATATATATATATATATATATATAAACACGATAAACATATAAACACCGTTTATATTTATTAATCCTAATTAATTGTTTACTTTCTATTTGGTATCTAAATGAGATACGAATCTTTTAAAACTATCAAGAGGTGTTCTCGAGTGTTTGCATTCCAGACCAATTCTCACTGGTAAGAGGAGAGGATTTATTGAACGGATAAAGAAAACGAGATTTGTTAAATGGATGAAGAAAACGAGATTAAAATGGAGTTTAAAGCAGAATTCTGAAGAGAGGTGGATAATGATTTTCAAACTGAATAACTTCTAAATGCGAAAATGATTCTAAAAATGGCAACGGACGAATCAACTTAAAGTTATCTCCTTCACCTAATAATGTATCCTAAGCTTGGCGTTGTGTTGAGATTTGTGAAATTCGTTCAAAGATTGTAAACTGATGATCAAAATACAGTTCTGACGTTTAATTCAGTTTCACAAATTCTATTTTCGCCCCACAAACCATAAAAACGTTTTTTTGGTTAAAAATGTCCTATAAATCATTATTGATCATTTTTGATTTTTACTTATGAGGATTTAGATGGAGATGCCGTCGTCTTCAGAGAGCCAATGCACATAAAATCATTTTTTCTGTACCTTGGCGTTCTGAAGATGATGAAATAGCCATCGAATCAACATATAATCAATAATTTTATATTGAACACTTTTGACCAGAAAAACAGTTTGTGTGACGAGAAAAGAATCCATTTACGAAAATGAAGCTTCACATGAACTCAATACAAATAATCTTCCACCCAATACATATACAATAAGTCAGAATATGTTTAAAATGTATAAAAAACACTAACAATAATTAACTATCGACTTTTAGACAACTATACACGATCCGTAAATAAATTCTGAATATTAATGATTGCTTGAAATTAATTATGATCTCTGAGGAATGTTTTTTTGTTAAGCAGCTGTCCGTTTATCGTCAATTTAAATATCGTTATCTATCGATTAATTTATAATTTAAATCACTGCCGTTCGTTTGTGTAGTAATTGGATTATTAAACATTTTTAATATGCTTCTTAACTATTATAATAGGTAAAAATGATTAACTTTTTGTTTACTGAATTTATTAAAGTGGATCGATGTAATTTTTATTATGAAAGACAACAAGATTCGAAAACACAGAAACTCAGATACTTTTAAATATAAATTTTATAGGTATTTTTTTTTTATTATTTTCGACCGAAATTCGGTAAGGTGTATAATAAATCATCGATTATTTAGTATGAGTTTTTTTTTACGAGACTTGAAAGTCCTGACAGACCATACAGAGTTAAATTCTAGTTTTAGGAAAATATAAACATCGTACACAAGTTGTGTTATTTTTTAAAAAAATAATCGTTTTTTTCATCAATTTCGTTTTTCTCATAAACTCGGATTTGTGTAAACAGAAAAACGAAAACGAGATCCAACACGTTTTCTAAAAACTTTAACTTTTTGTCATACCACGCTTGAATTGAGTTACGGTTTCTTCGTTTACTAAAGAAAACAAGAAAGAATAAATATAGAAGTTATATATAAGTATAGAAGAAATATAGAAAGAATAAATATAGATTTTTATGAAGTAGTCACAATGTATTCACGTTGATAGTAATATCTGTTGACAGTTAATTGTGTTAGGAATCTATTCTTATGTAAAATAAACATCGAGGTTAATGTAATAATGCACATATGTATATATATATATATATATATATATATATATATATATATATATATATATAAATTAAGCGTCATGGTTAATTAAACATTATTAGATTCAGGTACGCAAACAAATTGTGTTTTCTACACCGTTACTTTTTTTTGGAGTGTTAAATGATTTTTTGTCAGATATTGAGAAATTCTGTTCAAATTAATTTATAATCTAAAGTAAACTCGTACATGGTCATTTTTCTTTAAAAAAAATGCTCCAGATTAATGTACTGATTATTATTATCTATTTCAGTTTCTGCACTTAAAGTAATCTTCTAAAACTAATCACACTTTTCCACAATACAGTTCTAGTACTGTGGCTAAATTCGAATTTAGAAATAGGTTCTTCTTCCACTCCACAAACTTCAAATATATTATTTAAAAATTAGTATAGACCTGTATGTACTTTAGCGCCCTGAAAATGATAGAACCACCATGAAAATCAAGAATGAAAAAACCGGGCGTCATTGAAATAAAGTGCGATTGAACGTTTGGCTGGATTGGTCTGGCAAAATTCATTTTAAGTTACTAAAACCGGATGAAACAATTGTCGCTGTGATGTTTATTGTCAACAATTAAAATTGTTACATAACGGATTTTTGAAAAAATAACAGGCTCTGGTCAACAGAAAACGCGTCATACTGAGACACGAAAATGGCAGACGACACGCATCAAACACAGCCCAAGAAAAAGAATAAAGAGCAGTTTGACTGGAAAGTTTTACCGCGTCCACAATATTCACCCGATATCGCGCCATAGGATTATTATCTGTTTAGATCTATGGAACATTCCCTCGAAAATAAAAAGCTTAGAAATGTCAGTGATGTTCAAGTTGACCTCGAATCATGTTTTCATCACGCCAGCACATTTTTACAAGAGAGAAATTGAAAATTTACAGAATAGGCGGCAGAAGGTCGCGGATGATGACGGCGAATATGTAATTGTTTAGAAAATAATAGAATATATGTATATATATATATATATATATATATATATATATATACATATATATATATATATATCACAAGTTCGTTTAAATTTCAAATAGTCGATTACTTATGAGCACTCTTAATATTTTTATTCAATTTATAAACAATCCTATAAACTACTGTTTATGGTTATTTGTAATATTTTTGGTACAATCGCTGCTTATTTCATTATTGACCTTTAACAATTCAAGCAATTAGGTCATATAGCAGATCAGAAGTTTGTAAATTTCGAATAAGGGTACGGGGATAGGGGGATAGGATAGGATAAGGGTATGATAAACACAGTAAAATATACACGACCGACGACATTGATGGACGAACGCTTATTCAAGCTTTTATCTGTAAATGATAAAATGTGGACAGCGGCACTGGCCGTAGCAGTAGAACGCCTTTAAGTGAATGGGCAGTACAGCTCGCATTGCGAGTATAAAGGGTTAATATACAATGGTAAAATATATAATAAGAGGGAAAATACTAAATGACGGGTCAATTGTCTCCAAACATCCAACTAACTAATAAGTAACAGGAAACGATGAATATTAATTTGAGTAGATGTACGAATAAAGTTAACATATCCAATTAATAAAATATATACTTTTCAAACAGTATACGAACATGTACTAAAAAAGCAAAATTTACAAGAGAAGACATCGATCCGAGTACTTTAGAATAAGAACTCCTATATATCGCACAGCACTCTGTAACCATATGACCGAACTGAATTCAAGTCTACACGTCGCAGTCATTACAAGACATAAGGTTGAGGTCTGGTGAAAGGGAAATTTTAAATAATGCAATGAAGCCGCTTATACATATACATGCATACATACATATATATATATATATATATGTATATATATATATATATATATATGTATATATATATATATATATATATATATATATATGTATATATATATTTGTACAAAAGGCCCGGAGCATTCGAGATATATCAGTTGTGCGGTGCCTGCGGCCCGTGTTACGATTAACCCACGGATTATTTTTCTCGTGTCTGTGTTTCTCTCTCCGCGTTTGAAACGAATCGTATCGTTGTTAATGCTATTTTTATTATTACTATCATTATTATATTACGCATACATTAAATATTATGTCGGGCGTGAAAAGAACATGCTCGGACCGGAAAAAAAGGCTCCGGCGATAATTAGTATTTGTAATTAAATAAATTTTCACTGCAATTCGACGATGGAGCGCATTGTGTAATATGCTATGGAAATTTCGTTTGGCTTTTAAATATTCAATTTATGAACGATGTGGAAAATTATGTACCCATTGTAATATATACACATTATATATATATATATATATATATATATATATATATATATATATACATAGGACGTTTTAAAAAAAGATTTATAATTTATTTTTTATATTTCTTGTATGAAATGAAAAAGAGTAGATTTTCACCTGATTAATTTAATTAGGTTTGATAATTACATATGGAAAAAATGTCAGATCAGTCGAAAATGGACATCACTATGTGATATCATTTTTAATGTGTAAGCAGGAAAATTTTCCCATTCTAATACTACATTCTGAGATATAAAAAAAGATGAAAATATTACAAAACAAAAAAAATATATTAATGTTTTAAACCCCTTCGTTGTTTCTGCGACACCCTGTACAATAAGTTCTCGTTGTCTAATCTAGTAGCGTTCCATAATGAATTTCCTAAATCTGTCCTCTTCAAATGTAAAATTACAACTAATGCAAAGTCAACAAAACTAAAATAGTGAGCAATTAAATTTGTAAATCACACATGTTATTAAATTTTACATATTCATTTATGCACACTATTTATTTTTCTATCAACTGTCTTATATTGGAGACAATCGCAAAAAACCCAGGTAAAATATAAATTTATGCAAATTAGTTTACAACCATCTTCAGGATTAAATTATATTTCTGATACGCATTTCTATACAACAGATTCAATACAAACGAATCACAAAACGAGTTAATCGAATGTCTAATATTCACACCGTAAAGTCTATATGTGAAATTAAAAATAAACGAAATGGAAACGAACCAAACTGTTAGCAGACAAACTTGATGAAACGTGATAGGCGTTGGCCGCTCATAAACCGGAAGTAAACGGGCCATCATGTGGATTTAGGCGATGAAAAACGACTCCGCTCGAAGGCAATGACTCAATTGATTATATAAAAATCGTACGAACGGTTTCCAATTAATTGTTGACATTAAATGAAAAACATATGTCGTTCGAGCGGCTCGATCGTAAATGGCGCCGAGTGGAAACTTTGACGAGATTGAAAAGTTTAATCGGAAATTAAATCAGAATTGCGAATTGTCGTGTTACATCACCGGTGGGCTACGTTGAAATATCATCATCATCGGTGTACGAAATAATGGCTCGGATCGAGCGGATGACTGTTTTGTACAGTTTTCTCGGAACTATTCGATACATTTCTGTCGAATGCTTAGTTGGCGTAATAAATGAAACTTACATTGAACCGGATTCGGTTTATATCACTGTCAATCAATTCCTCAATATTAAAATGTTATCGTATAACGTTGATAGACTTACACGGTTGGACTGCTTTCTTTCGGGTCACGTTATGAGAAAGGTGTACGACAATCATCCTAAAACAATTTCCGGCCTGAAAGATGAAATCCGGAGAGTGATTGGCGAGATGGAGCCCCAGTTGTGTACGGATGTTATTGAAAATGTTAACAAAAGAATGATTACTTGTAAGAAAGCACGCGGCGGTCACACACACATTATTAAGTTGGTAGAAAAATAACTGCGGTTTACGACCTTCAAATTCATATAAATTTTCCTCTCTTTTTGATTTTCCTAGCCGTTCTAAGTGGTCCAGAACTGTTGGATGACCATCCCATAACTTTTATGTAAGCTCTCGAATTGTTGTGCATGGTTCTGATTCAACTAGCGTCTTCAGTCTGTCGTTATGAAATGAAGAAGGGCGCCCGCGACCTTCTTCATCTTCAAGGCTTTCATCCCCAGCGTAAAATTTTCGGAACCATTATTGTAACGTACGTTCCTTAACAGTGCCCACACCAAAAGCATCGTTTAGTTTTCGAGCAGTTTCTGCAGCTTTACCACCCGTTTTGAACTCATACATAAAATTGCTCTTGTTTATTTCTTTTCCATCTTTAATTTAACAGCTCGATTTGAAGTAAAATTAATAATAAAACCAAAATCGATCGTATCAAAATAAAGACCGAAAAATGCACTTTAAAATGATATTAACATGAACACGACGAAATGACACTTTCAGTGAAAAAAACTAATGTCAGAATTCAGGAAACAAAAACCGCAATTATTTTCCTAGCAACCTAACAATTACGTATCATTAATGAATCGAATACAATTCGTTGTGAATATATGCCTAGTGTAAAGCGGTGTGTGTAGATAGAAGTGCCAGGGATTGAGTTAGAAAACAAAAACCGTAATTGTTTTCCTACCAACCTAATATATAACAGAATATAATTGTCATTAAAATATGTCTATTTTTCATACTTAACTGTTTATTCGATTGAAAATTAAAAACTCATTAACTATTATTTTTTTAACTATTATTTACAATAAAGAAGCTTGGAATTTCAACGCAAAGTTTGTGTTTTATTTCAAATTAAAAAAATTGCATTGTTATTGGAAGACCATGCACTTCATGCGATACCAAAAATCATATAAAATAAGAATTCATTCGACTCATTTGCTTCGGAGCGCCGATATCTTTCCGACGAGCAATAAAAACATTTTGTGTGTCGTGTCACAGTTAACAACGAATTGTAATTTATAAACATTACAGTTTTTTTTAAACATCCACAAAAACCGCAACACCATGAAAAAATCAATATTTTTTTTTCTAAAAAAATTCAAATCAATACTCTAAACCGGACTATCCTTTCATTGTTATTCAGAGTTATCAGAAATTACTTGTTAATCTTATACTAGTGAGATTCTTTCGAATGAAATGGGATCGATGGACAATGTTTTTTTTTTAAAAAAAATTATACCAACGTGAACAAAGAAACACATTCTAGCATATTATTTCATTTCAGGACAATTTGTGCGATCGGTTTTCCAATAGTTTTGTACACAGACATGTAGGAATACACATGTGACACATACAAGAATATTTTAAGTAAAAACTAGTCAAGTATTCTAGTCTTTTTGTAGTCTGTACTGACTAAGTTTTTCTTCTTTCAGCTTCACTAATGCTTCCTAATATATATATATATATATATATATATATATATATATATATATATATATATATATGTGTGTGTGTGTGTGTGTGTGTACGAGTACATATGTTTGTATAAAATACAATAAATCTAAGAACGCGTGCTTACCTTTCAAACGTCCACGCGCTATTTACACGACATAAGTTATATCGCGGCGCGAAGTATGGACAATGAAAAAAGTCAACACAATGAGCACACAGACGTGCTATTTTATAACATATTAAAAGTAACTAAACGTGATGTTGTTACTGCACGATCGGAGGAAAAAATAACGAAATCAAAAGTGGAAATATAATGAAAAACTGGACAGGACTGCACGCCTCTACAAACCGATAATATATTTTCTACATAATTTCTGCACTGTTCTTGTATGCAATGATTACATATATATATATATATATATATATATATATATATATATATATATATACTAGGGGGCTTTGCCCCCTGCTCGCTTCACTCGCCAACCTCCGGACTCGCTGCGCTTGCCCACTTCTCAATTATAAGACTGTACATGTAACCGAATAAAACAGTAAATATATTTTCTAAAACTCGTTATGTCTGGCGTTATATATATATATATATATATATATATATATATATATATATATATATATATATATATATTCATTTTAAGTTTGGCACCGATTTTTCCAGTTACCGTTACCTTTTGTTATTTTCATGTGGTACATCATTGTAAACAATAAAATTATCACTACTGATTTCATTTTATGTCTATTGTTTTCATTGTTTAACATTGTTGGATATAACTTCTTAAATTAGTCATGGAAAATAAGCAAGTTTATGCGATTTTGTTGTATGAGTTTAAATTAGGACATAAAGTAATATAAGCATGAGGATCTCGAGGAAATCTACCATCGAGAGGGAATCGCGAAGCACGAGAACGTCGTGAAAAGTGAGTTGAGTTTCGAATTGATTATGTTGGGAGATAAAGTACACTTTGAAATTGAAGCTGTTGTCTAATATAGAACGGAGTTACTCTTCAAACCGCCCACGTACATTTCTGTACATTTTATGTCATTAATATATGATGAATAAGTTTCAGAACTGATAAATATCGAGATTAGAGCTGGGATTAGAAGTTAAAATTTATTTAGTTAAATTACAACTTGAAAAATATTCGTTATATACATATATATATATATATATATATTTGTATAAAAAAATCAGTGCCAAATTCCGATTATATAACAGCAACTATGACCACTGAGTACATTCCACAGAAACATTACAAGCTCACACAATAAGACAACTGTTGTTGTCGGCTATGTTCTATAAAATGTATGTATGTATATATATATATATATATATATATATATATATATATATATATGTATATATATAAACATAAAACCATTAATAACCACGTATAAACACTGATTATATTGTTGCCATTAGTTGTTTATGAAAAAAAATGCGCGTTCGAAAATTAAAGAGCTCCGTCCGATTCCTTTCTCTCTAACAATATCATGCTCCAGTAAACCGTAACTAATCTAGCCTGTTTCGAACGAGCTAGACGCCGCCAAATAAATTAAATAAGCGCGGACATTGTAATACCCACTCACACACACACACACGTATATATATATATATATATATATATATATATACATATGTGGGTAAATATATAACAACGCATATCTGTCTTTACGCCGCAGTGTCTTATTTAATAGCCGTTTACAGTGGCCCATTCCGCATCGTAACAAAATGTGAATGCACATTACGTGAATGCATTTCCTTCTCCTTAACAGTGAAAATAATCATAGTGCCATATATACGTACATTTTTATACTTTTATATAAATGTATGTATATACAAACATGCAAATGAAATACCGCGCGGTCGAGCTGCGTGGATTATTGTGATGAAAGAAGAAAGTCTATGAAACCGTATCGAAAAAAATGTGCATATATATATATATATATATATATATATATATATATATATATATGTGAAAGACAAGTTTATTTCCTGTATTTGACTTTCAACAATGGTTCGAAGGATATCGAACCGTATGGAACATTTTGAAGAGTGTTTGCGTTTTGTCGACGAAGCACCGAGAGTTTCTCTTTTCACAAAACAGTACCGACACTGTGGCTAAATTCACTTTCGTCGATTAATTCTTTTCTCATCTCACAAGCAACATCAAAATTTGTCCAATCGAAAACGTTCCGTGCATTTTCATTGACTGTTTCTGAGCGCCACCAATCCACATGTCGATATTCATGCCAACATTTTTAGAGCGTCGAGGTACAGAAAAATCCCTATACTGTTGTTTTTATGTGATGCGGTTCGAGTATTGAAAAATGTGTTCGTTCGTGAAAGTTTCCCTCTTTGATAAAAAGTGAGTCAGAAGTCGATAAGAAAATTCAGTGTTAAGACCATTCTTGAGTTCTTGTGTTATACACAGAAAGATTTCACATACCTTCAGGTAGATAGTTATAAATCAATTGTAGATTTAAAATCATGCACAAAGATGGGCTATGATTTAATTGAGATCTATTTAATGCAGTTAACCTAGTAAAAATGTTGGAATTCATGTCAGAATAGCAACAATTATAAATCCTGAAGTAAAATCAGTACAAGTATCTAATCTATCTCAGTAAATATATGAAAATCTCATACAATAAATCCAAAAAGACCAATTGATAATATGGCATAGATAATTCTTAAAGATCCAAACGATTACTTTTTACTTAACCCATTGTCATACGAATTAATTGAAATTCGATACGATTGAAAAATACTATTTATTTTTCAACTTAACAAAGAAAATGATATTTATACATTGTTAAATATTATAATTCAATACTAACAACCAAAATTATTAAAGAATAATCAAATAACAAATTAAACAATTCAATAGTCCTCTAGAGTAACTTTTCGAAACATTTTGGGAAATATACAGATTTTTTATACTACCAAGTCGTTTCGCTTCTTATATTATTTTTTAGCACACGTGACATCTCTTTGCAGGATGTTGATTTTTACTAGTGGAAGGTATATGTCCAGAAAAATGGGCCCTCACTCGAATTGCCCACTCGGATTTCACTGTCGCTTTCGTACAAATTCAAGACAGACATGTTATAGGGTTCGTTTCTATGGTTCACACTTTAACATTGAATATATATAATTATTTATTTCTAATATTTGTTTTGTAACTGCACTAAAGTGAATTAAATCTTCGTGCGTCTCAGTCAAGTTTTTGTATGTCAAGGAGTTAATGATGTGAGAAATCATGCCAAATCGAAGAAGAATTAAAATACAACCGGATGATCAAAGATCAAAATAAATAAAAAAATATTGAAATAAAAATTAATTGAAAGTGTCTACATGGAGATGAAGGAAGTTGAAACTGGTTGTAGAAAACAAGCATTCAAGGATTCCATTGAAGTAACTATGAACAATGGATACATCGGAAAGTAAAACATTCACAATTTGAACGTTTTATTAATTTTTAAATAGTTTTCCTTCGATTTGAGTGACAGAAATCAGTTAAAATTCAGAAAACAAAACAGTAATTTCAAAATCAGTCTTCGGTCTAGGAAGTATACTCATAAAATCAAGAGAATATTTTAAGAAAATCATGGATGAGGTACAACAATGGTTAGATCTGAAAATTAATCGATGAAATTCAGATTAATTAATTAAAATAAAAGTAATGTTTCTTGTGAAATATTGATAAAATGTTCAAAAAGAATAACTACTGAGGATATGAAAAATATCCACAAAAATTAATTCTATTTTTCTATTTGTTGGAGAAGAGAAGATCAAAAAAAACCTATTTCCGAAATTTTTATGAATAATTAAAAACCGTTTCGTATATTTTATAATAATATATTCATAGAATAAATTAAAAATTTTATAGCTAGGTGCAATGTTTTCTTTTCAGTAAACATGTTAAGAAATGGAAAAATTGAAAGATTTAAAATCCGATTTTCGGATTTGAACACTAATTTTAGTCTCAAGTACGGTTTTAAATTCTGTTATTTAAATTCAGAACATCAATCTAAGTGAAAATGTTGGATACAAGACAACACTTCTCTCCCATTCGTCCATTTTATAACGATCAAGCACGAAAAAAGGACAAATACCTGTATTTTCTTTCGGAACGATTGTGTCTCGTGGAACACTCGACGACGGTTCTTCGGCTTGTACTTGCGATGCATCGTATTCTGGATGAACCGATTCCCATCTCGGTACAAAATGTCTTTTTCCAAGTATACTCCCATTTTCGATTTGCGGCGCGTCGACTACGACGAATTGGTTTGGCACTGATCTAACTGTAAAGAAATGCACACATTAATAATGAACGTCGTGGAATACAACATACTGCAAAAAAAAAGTGCAAGTTGAATTACTATTAAGGTATTGACCCAAAAAAACAGATCAATACTTTTATTGATTCAACTCGTTAACTGTAAATTAACTCACAAATAAAATGTACACATGTGAAAAGTGATTGTAGAGTGGCGACAAGATGTTAAATAAATAAAAAATTAAATATAAATTATGATTTATTGTTGTAATTATTCTCAAGCAGTTTATAATTATTATTTACATATTATATATATATATATATATATAAATGTGTGTGTAGTTGTATCTTTTAAAATTGTTATATACACAGAGAGATTATTAATTATTTCAGTTATGCATTGATAAACAATTATTTTATACTTATACAGGTGAACGTAATGCCATATGGCACCACGCCATTCGTTTCAGGTAGTTGCAATGAAAATTAATTTCGAATATACACTCTGATGTCATTTATAATTTATGAGTGTGAGGTTAGAGTTAATCTGTACAGAAATGAAACGAGTAATTTACTTTTTTGACAATGTTACATGGTATGGAAACATTTGTGTCCATTTACAACTGTAACACCAAATTATATTAGAATGTATTTATTAATATATATATATATATATATATATATATATATATATATATATATATATATATGTATATACATACATATGTGTATATATATATATATATATATATATATATATATATATATATATATATATATATATGTATATACATACATATGTGTATATATATATATATATAAAAACGTATTTGTAGATTTCCATTGTATAGAAAAACGAGGTTAAGAATGTGGAATTGTTGA
The DNA here is from genome assembly GCA_034766995.1 of Acanthacorydalis orientalis. Classification (NCBI taxonomy): domain Eukaryota; kingdom Metazoa; phylum Arthropoda; class Insecta; order Megaloptera; family Corydalidae; genus Acanthacorydalis; species Acanthacorydalis orientalis. The sequence continues at coordinate 39,563,457 of CM068319.1, read as the reverse complement.
GATTTAATAGCAAAAAAACAGGGTCGACGCTAATAATAAGTATTATATAGAGAGTGAAATGCATTCGGTATCGTGTTTTACTGTTTACAGGCTTAATGAATGTATTTTTTATGCGGATTTTTTTTAAGTAATGGTAAGCGGTGAATGCAGGCGACAATGAAAAGTTTTCTTCGAAAAAAAAAGAATGTGAAAACGATATCCGATTATTTTATAGAAAATAGAATTTGTTAAATGATCCATCGTATTTTTTTTTGTAATTTTGGTTTCGATACGACTAGCGTTTTCAGTGTGTCGTTATGAACTGAAGAAGGGCGCCCGCGACGTTGTTCATCTTCAAGGCTTTCATCCCCAGCGCAAAATTTTCGGAACCATTATTGTAACGTACGTTCCTTATCAGTACCCGCACCAAAAGCATCGTTTAGTTTTCGAGCAGTTTCTGTAGATTTACCATCCGTTTTGAAGTCATACAAAAAATGCTCTTATTTGCTTCTCTTCCATCTTTAATTCAATAGCCCAATTCGAAACAAATTAATAATAAACCCAAAGTTGATGCTACCAAAATACAGACCGAAAAATCCACTTTAAAATGATATTAACATGAACATGATGAAATGACACGTTAATTGAAAGAAACTGGGTCAGAATTCAGAAAACAAAAACCGAAATTATTTTTCTACCAACCTACCAATTATATATCATTAATGAATCAAATACAATTCGTTGTGAATATATGCCTAGTGTAAAGCGGTGTGTGTAGATAGAAGTGCCAGGCATTGAGTAAGAAAACAAAAACTGTAATTGTTTTCCTACCATCCTAATATATAAGAGAATATAATTATCATAGAAATATATCTATTTTTTATACTTAATTGTTTATTCGATTAACAATTAAAAACTCACTAACTATGAATTTTTTATTGATGGTTTGTATTAATGTCGATTTTCCGAAATCTATTTCTGATAAAATCCAAAAAATATACAAATAAATAGAAACAACTGTTTATTCGATTAAAAATTTGAAGAGCACTGTCGTTTATTATGACGGTTTCTTTTGTAAGCACAAAAATCGATCATCGTACATTCAATTTTTGACACAATTACTTTCTTTTTAAACATCTTCAAATACAAATAATTTCCCAAATGTTAAACCGAAACAGTCGTCAATGAATACATTTTCCATAGACCGCAGATAAAAAAAGATAAACAATATAGAAATTGTACTTATAGTGCTCATTAAAATCTTTGATATTTTCATATTTTATTTTAATGATTTTTGCTGACTGGTTTTGAAGTATTTGACTGTTTTATAGACAATGAAACTATTTTAAAAATTGTTATCTTATCTTCCATGTTGATGATCTGTGTTTTTTTTAAATTTAAAAATGTGTTATTTACAGTTTTATTTCAAATAGTAAATTACTACCAATGTGTTATTTCCAGTAATTTATTTAAAATTGTAATCGAACTGACAGTGCTAGAGAATATATCTTAAAGATCTTATAAACAAGAATCTAATTGCAAATATAACAATTTTTAAAAAAAAACAAAAAAATATATAAATAAATAAAAACAATCCTTTACTCGATTAACGATTCGAAAATCTCTTTTGTGTCTTTATATCGATGTCTCGAAAATCGATCATCGTACATTAAATTTCGATCAAATCCTCTTCTTTCTACAGATAAGTTTCGAGCATAAATAATGTTCTAGATGTTAAAAAAGAACTGAAATTTTTGATGTTTTCTACGAATACGTATATGCAGACAGATCAGTGTATTTGTGTGTGTGTGTGTGTACACAAGTTTTTTCTACAGCAAGATTCTGTCTATATAAGTAAAGATAAAATGGAAACAACCGGCTATAAACGTCTGAAACAGTGTGACATTAACATAATAGATGTAACACCTATCTAATAATTCAGCGTTTGTAAGTAAACGAGATCGAGAAAAAATTGCGAAGAGCCACGCCTCGTCTGAAAATATGTAACACGAGTGCCGCACCAAATTCAGACATCTCGTCGTTACAGACACATACATACATGCACACACACACACATAACACGATACGTAGAGAATGGATACGACACAAAATGAAAATTAATGAATTGTCGAGAAACAGTGACCGTTTGCAAAATTTCCTTATTAGAAGTAAAAGTTAGATTTGAACTTTTATACATACACACACACAGATAAACACAAAAGTAGATTATATTAAATTATATTATTAACAAATATAGCATTTTATATACATACATACACACATTCAGAATTCGATAATAATGATAATGCATGATTTGTAATGGCACTTGTTATGTAATTCCAACGATACTGTCCTATAACCTAAGGTTATATTTTTTAAATAAACTGATACATATATATATATATATATATATATATATATATATATATATATATATATCAGTATATGTGATTAAATTTAACAGGACATTCTTTTTATATTCGATTTTTAAATGAAATTCGTTTCATTCAGTGCAATTCGTGTGTCTGTCTCTCTGATGTATTTGCATAACAATTTCATGATGGATTCGGTCTTTTTGTTTGTCCGACTTGTTACGTTATGGACCATTTCAGAACTGGATTTTAGTAATTAAAAACGATTTTTTTTACACGCATACTTTTATTTCGGGTTAGCTAAGATACTCGACAGGAGAAAGAGATCACCGTAAAGGTCGTCGCGTGAGGAAATAATGTACCGAGACGTGTACATAACAGGTATTGACCAATCTGCTGTATGTTTTTTTCTTTCGACTCGATTGATATATACAAGTTGACCTCTCGTTGTGAATTTGTTACATATTTTTTACATGCCGGTTTGATAACAAATCTTGAAGATAATAAATTATACAAGGAAACAAAATGAGTCACCTGGCGGGTTTGATCAGAGAAATATAGTCCGATGAGGGCAGTTCTCGCAGTTCAACTGGTAGAGATTCAGAGTAATGATGGAAGTACCATCTTAATAATCTTATCGTTTTATTATTGTGTTCCGCTGGTAAAATGAAAGCAGTTAGAATTTCTCTGATACACCTTTTCCCTTTCAGTGAGATTTTCAAGTACAGTGACTTAAAACTCATGTTTTAAAAACATCCAGAATGCTTTATGTGTAACGATTTTCATTAAGGTGAAAAGAATTTTTCGTGATCTCCCGACGAGGCCACTGCTCACTGTTAAACTAGCAGAGCTTCAGAATACCCACAGAGACACCACCTTAGTGACTTTACCACTTCACAATTCGGTTCTGCTGGCGAAACTTACAAGATTTGATCAAAAAACACATGAAATACCGTCATAAGACTTTATTTATAAGAAAATATTCTAAATTAAAATGGTTCGGTTTGAAATAGTCTCGTGTAGCAGCTGCACACCACAACCAACGCTTTTTTCACTTCTGGAAGAACTCTTTCTGGAATCGCTTTTGGATTAGACTCTGAATTTTCTTTCATCTCTTAAATGGTTTGTGAACGATGTCTTTTTAACAATTTTTTCAGTTTTGTAAACAAAAAGAAGTCACAAGAGATTAAGTCCAGAGACTACAGTGGATGAGGAATGAGAGTGACTCTGGGTTTCGTCAAAAATTGTCGAATCAGAAGAAAAGTATGAAGTATGCGGTTTGTTGTGATTCAACACCTATTTTTTCAACTTTCAGGCCGTCTCTTCCTGACCGAGTCACCTAACCGTTTCAGGATCTCAAGATCGAATTGTTGATTCAGTGTTCGACTTGCTGGTACCAATGAGGGTAAACAAACATTTAAGAATTGCAAAACTGTAAATTAAAGACCTATTCAGTATTTCTTCATCTTCGATTGAAGGTCTCCCTTCTTCAATTGAACCGTTCAAAACACTTGACCAGATTCAGAGCATCTTCTCCATAGACCGTTTCCAAAAGTTCAAGTGTTTCTGCCGCTCTCATTCCAAGTTTAAAACAAAATTTAACACAAACCCGCTGATTGACAATCAATTCGATTTCTAATTTCAATCTAATCACAGAAACCACTCTAATTCTCGAAAGAGAAGACTTTTCAATACGAATTCGACAGCAGCCGAGTCACAACTGATGACCACAACATATTATGTCGCTAATTTCTCTCTCCACTTATTAAACATTGTGTTGTGCACTCAGCCTGGATATATTTCGATCAAACCCCCTATTAGAATCACTTCTAGAGTACACAGTTATTATCTAGGAGTTTATTCCAACCGAGTGCTTTCTAATTTCGAAATCCACTACTACTACTACTATGAACACAACATCATCCAACTCACAAATTATGCCTGCAACACATCACACCAGTAATTTCTCCCGCCACTTGTTAAACATTGAGTTGTGCGCTCATCTATGATATTTTCTCATCGAACCCCCTACTGGAATCATTTCTAGAGTACACAGTTATTATCTAGGAGTCCATTCCAACTACAAGTGCTTGTATGAAATATTGAATAGTCCCCAGTTGACTTTTAATCCACAATCATTGTTTTCATGAAAACAAGTTCATTAATCGAATTTGTTCCAAGTTGGTATCTCATGTTTAATCTGAAAAGGTATTTAAGATCAACAGTTCTTTGTGATGTTTAATATATATTATTAGTGTTAACATGACAAACAATTATTTAATTATTTATCTACCGATCTACATACTTATACATACATATATATATATACACACACACACACACATATATATATATATATATATATATATATATATATATATATATATATAAGTAAATTCCTTGCACGAATGCATTCAACTATCATTAGATAACATTTTGAAAACTAGGGTAAACGTCATGTAATATTAAATGTCGTGCAATGCCAAAAGCAGGTTTTCGTACGATATATAAAACGAGCATAAATAAATAAATACACGACGGGAAAAAAAACGGCAGTACAGAGGTGTTTACCAGTTAATGTAATATCGAAAAAAAAGAAAGACATGTATCATTATTGTTGTGCATTTGTATGAAAATAAACTCGCAAATATTTATTACTTGTATTCACACCTGAAGCGAACGAGCAATGATATACAATATGTGCGCGCACGAGATCAGTTATTTTAGTGCCGGCGAATGAAAATAATATCGTACGATTCTCTTTTAAGCGTACATAATTGTATCGCACCTTTCTCTGAAAATGTATATCACATTTTTTTCCTCCAAAAAAAAGTTATTTTATAACGTCGTTAAAATGACTGTAAAGTTTATGGCGGTTTTTTTTTGAAGAAAACCGCTCGTGTGGAAACTTGTAATTTTAATTTGGTCAAATGTCGAGCGAGAACCTGCATGCTCTTTTTTTTAATATTAAACTTTAATAAAATTCCATGTGTGTCACACGATGTTGTTGTTTTATTTTAATTCAAAACAATAAACAAAATAAAAGTAAACTGATTTTATAGTAGGTGCGTGCAAGAGGTTTAATGTTTCCTGCACGCTCTGGTAAAATTATTTAAAATTGAAATATATTCCTATCTTTTTGAAGGGTCGCCACAGAATATTTTGTAACGTCATATATCATGATTTAATTATAAACATAATATGAAAATAATTTATTTCAATTTGCTGCACGATAATGCTAAGTCGCAAGTTAATCTTACTACTCGGCAAGCCATCATTAACTTGGACTGGGAAGTTGTTCCGCACCCGGCGTATCCGAGTTGACACCATCAGAATATCATTTAATCAGTCAGTGAAGAATTCTTTAGGTGGACAGTGCTTTCGAGATGTGGCCGAGATACGAAAATGGATCGACGATTTCATTACCTCCAAGCCAAAGAATCCGAAACTTATGCAACAAACGGGATGGATTATAGAATAGCTGAATTGCATTTTATATCTTAAGAAAATAAAGCAAAAACTTGCCAAAAAAGTGTAATATTCGGTTGACAGAAAAAATAATTGCGGTTCATGACCTTCAAATTCATATACATTTTTCTCTTTTTTCGATTTTCCTGTTTTAAGTGGTCCAGAATTGTTAAATGACCAACACCTAATTTTTGTGTAAACTCTCGAATTGTTGTGCATGGTTCTGATTCAACTAGGGCTTTCAGTTTGTCGTTATGAACTGAAGGAGGGTGCCCGCGACGTTTTTCATCCTCGAGGCTCCCGTCCCCAGTAAGATTTTTTTGGAACCACCATTGTACAGTAAATTCCTTAATAGTACCCACAACAAAAGCATCGTTTAGTTTACGAGCAGTTTCTGCAACTTTTACTACCCGTTTTGAACTCATACAAAAATTACTCTTATTTGCTTCTCTTCAATTTTTAATTCAATAGCACGATTTGAAGCAAAATTAATAATAAAATCAAACTCGATGTTATCAAAATACAAACCGAAAAATACACTTTAAAATGATATTAACATGAAGATGATAAAATGACACATTAATTGAAAAAAATTGGGTTAGAATTCAGGCAACAAAAACCGTAATTATTTTCGTACCAACCGAGTAGCTTTGCACAAAAATATTATTTATGAATATATAGGAAATCCTTAATCGATTTTCAATCGAGTATTTTTGCAACAAGAGATTTTATACATTGAAAGAAGTGCAGTAACGCTACTCACTGTACATTCTGTAATTTCACCCTACAAATCGACAAATCCCACAGTAAGAGCTATCGACTCGAACGAAAAACAAACGAGTCTTTTATACAAGAAACAAAAAAAAAAACAGTGTCTGCACATCTAGGAATAATGACATTCCCGGAAATGTACTTCCATACATGGAATCTCTGCGCCGATTTCGGTCGAGTCTTTTTGCATCAAGAGAACAAATCAACGCAGGGATTAAGCGCTCTCTTTCCGTTCAATACTTGTTCGAGCCCGCACACATATGGTCTTTCGTCTCCATATAGAACCGTATAGACAATCGTCGCGGTCCCACGGTCCAGTAAATCAATAATTACATATTAGATCATAGCGAAATGTATATTTAAAAAAATGAAAGAAAACGAAAATAAAACGACGACGTGTCTCCAATATCTCGATAGCGGCGTACCGACCGAATTTTTTTTCATGTTGCCGACAGCGATAATGAATTATGTTTTATATATACTGACCGTACGATTTCTCGTACTCACAGACCGTGATTGATATGTATCATTTCACTGACGGCAGTTTTGATCCGCCGCATAAATCAATTAATGGCATGCATACACAAAAATACATACATCCATACATACATACATATATATATATATATATATATATATATATATATATATATATATATATAATATTTAATTGATTATCATTTTGCTTTAATATATTCATAAAGTACGAGCTGATGCATATATTTTATAAAAATTTACAATTAGTCATATATTAATATATACAAATCGTTTAAATATTCCATTTCTCTGAATGTAAAGTATTTTTTAATTTATTCAAATTATTTCTCTCATTATACAAACATACATACATACATACAATATATATATATATATATATATATATATTTCGAGTGATTGTAATCGAATACCTAGCATACTAGTCTTTTGATTAACCTGTCATGAGACTGAATACAATATATACACACTCATTAAAAAAGATAACAACATTATCTAAGGTAAACATTTTCAAATACAAAAATTGAACTATCATATTTTATAAAAAAAAACTTTCACTTGAATTGATCGTAGATTTGTACTGTTTTTGTAATTTAAGTTTGTAATTTGCAAGAGTAATTTGAAAAGCTTGCAGCCTATAGATTGGATTGGTATGTTAAAAAATTTTTTGTTGTATTCCCATATCTGGCTTATGGATAGCTATGAAATATCAGATCGATCTGTTAAGCAGTTTGTTGTAAACAGCTGCCTAAATAGCCATCTCAGTGTATTTTTAAAAATTTATAAAATTCAGCAGTGATAAAGCTTTTTTGTTATGAGACATGTTTTTAAAGTAAGGTCAATTTCCTTTCACCGATTAGGGAAAAAACATATCAATAATGAAAATCATTTATTACAAGAAAAAGATCTACATATATAAATTATTTTTCCACATGGCTACCATTGACTTGCACGCATTTTTGGTATCGTGGCATCAGCTCTTCCTTATTCCCATGTCGAATGAATCCAGTGCCTGTGACTTGAACCAATTAGTAACACTTCTCTTCAATTCTTAGATTAAACGTTTGTGTAAGAAATCCAGGTCTCCAAAAAGCTGATGGCTAGCCCACGAGCCACTTAAGCTGTTGCACATGCGTGGTCCATCATTCATGTTTAATCAGCGGTAATTAGAAAACATACCGTACTTTAAAAATACGCCTCTTACAAAGGTTCAACATCGATGAAAAATTTTAATGAGATGAAAAATGTGTCGAAAGGTAGTGTACGTTCATTTACAATTATAAAAAAACAGACTGCAGAATTTAAACGTGGTCGTACAAGCTTGGAAGATGGCGTCTATAGTGGACACCTAAAAAGTGTGTGTTTCAAACAGATCCTTATACACAATCTTTGATTATTTTCAGTCTTTTTTTCATTGTTCTTTATGTTAAAACAATTATAATTGAGATACACGTTTATTTATCACTTAAATCTTGTACAATCAGTTAGTGTAATTGTTGTGAATCGTTCTGCAACCCCTAATTTACCCTACAAGTCTTCTATGATTGATCATGAACATGATTCTTAAATGATCAAGTTTTTGTACAATTCCACATGGAAAACCTAATTGCACTCATTACAGAATCAACCACCTCTCAGTCTATCGTCAACAGTTTTTACACATTTTGAAAACAATTCTAAAATATAAATCTACCTTTACAACATTTGTCCATTTACATGTAGAAATATATGAAAAATACTTATCCCATTAATATACATACACATATGTGTAAATCCATAAACTGTAATAAATCTATCAAATAAAAAAAAAGAATTAATTTCGTATGCAAATGATTTATAATCGAATTCATTCATAAATAATTATCAATTTCTGCCGTTCATATGTGTAGCAGTGTTGTAATTAACGAACGGAAAGCTAAAAAAAAACACTTTCAGTCGAACAGTTTCGGCTGATTCGAGATCTCATTAATATGCATAGAGAAATATACAAATATTTTTCTCGAATCTATATACGGATTTTGGGTTAAATGTACGTTGCACCTCGTTCGACCTCCAACCTAATCACATACTTGCGACAATTTCAAATCGAAACAGTACTCGTTGTAGAGTAGATCATTCGAGTAAATCACGAGTAAACTCGATAAAATTTATACACAAACACTGATGCAAATTGCATTCAGATTCGAAGGACGACCGTCGATCTGCACTGTGTGTGTGTGTGTTACCGTTTTTTTTTTATATCACACCGAGTTGTCGTACGAACGCTCCGAGACCGCCTAGTTTGTCCTATTTCTGCATAATTACAGTGCGACTGATGTATGAGGCGTGCATTTCTAATCAGCTATTCGTTATAATTCAATACTAATTAAATGCATACATTAATAGGTTGTTGGCGTTTCGGTTGTAATTAAAGTGACAAATCGGCATTGGAACGAAATTGGATTATCATATATATATATATATATATATATATATATATATATATATATATATATATATATATATATATATATATATATGGATAATAGTTTGGTATTGTGCCTAAATGTATAAATTTAAAAAAATATTTTCTTGCGGCTTATCTCTCTTTAAACGATATTTAAAAATGTACAATAAACAATCGAAAATGATTAATAATCAATTTTTGAACAGAAAATATGTGGTATTAGTGAAAGACTCATTTGGTTTAATCTTCGTTTAAGAAAAAGAAAACAATTATTTCGCAATCCCCTTTTCGTGTCTATGTAAATATTGATGAGATATCGTTTAGTAATAATTTAATCAAATAATAAAACAGTTTCTAAAATGGTGCATACTTTATTTCCTACAATAACAATGTTTCATTTTTGATATCTCTCTATGATAAAGAAAAATGGTCTCGCCTCTATGCGTGCGCTCTATTCGTTCTCTGATTGGTTGATATCGGTCACGTGGTCAGTGTTCTCTTTTTCGGTGTTTACCACGAAAGAGGAGGATACACGATTGCAGTGTAGAACTGATAAGACATTTATTCGAAATATTGTATGCACCGAAGCTTTAGAGTAGATAAAAGTGTCACAAATTTTAATATTGTATTTTGTTATGTGAATTATTATAAACTTTTCCAATAAAAAATTTATGTTTTACATTTCACGAGGATTGTTCATGTGTATAATTTGTTATTTGTGGGGAGGGAGGGCGAGAGTTAGAGAGTGAGGTACGGGCCCCGTAATAACTTATTAAAAAAATAATAATTAATTAAAAAAATTGATAAATGTTCATGAATTTTTCTTCATACAAACATGGACATAAATACAATATATATATATATATATATATATATATATATATATATAAAGAGAGAGAGAGAGAGACAGGGGCTGATTAAATTTAGGTTTCTACATGAAACTATTAAGAAAAATCGCAAAAAATACTATAACTTTTTCATACTTTCATGTGAAAGCCTAAATTGAATCAGCCTCTCTCTTTATACACATATATACTTATATATATATATATATATATATATATATATATATATATATATATATATATATATATATATATATATATATATATATATACATTAATTATAACAATTGCGAAATTTAGAAATGTAAGATTAAAACTCAGATGAAACTACAAAAAATACTGATTTTTTCATACTTTCATGCGAAAGCTTAAACTGAATCAGAATTTATCTCTCTCTCTCTCTCTTTATATATATATATATATATATATAAATTATAACAATTGTGAAATTTACAAATGTAAGATTAAAACTCAGATGAAACTACAAAAAATACCATAATTTTTTAATAGTTTCATATATATATATATATATATATATATATATATATATATATATTAATTATAACAATTGTGAAATTTATAAATGCAATATTAAAACTCAGATGAAACAATTATTAAAACATCAATTCATATTCCACTAATGTGGAAACAGTTACTCAACACATTCAACCGACAACAACATTCATCTCAAACGAATTCCATTCTGAATCATAATTGAACGGTGAAGGGACCGCAGTCTGTCCTCAGAGTCCTTCATATCTATATAAATATCTGCATTGTGATTGTTGCGACAAGTGTACTGAAAATAATAACTGTTTACTTTTAAATTACTTCAACGTTTCTGTTCTTCGTCATGGATACAAATGTGATCTGGGCACGATCTGCCGATGTGCAAACGAATATCGCGTTCAAACTTGAACGTAAGTCACCGTCCGTTCGGGCGTGTGTCGAGCGGCCGTTCTAATTTATACTTGACCACACGTGTAATTACCTGTCAGCTTTGTACGTACTCTTTGCTAACATACTGTGTAATGAATGTTCTTGTTACAAAACAGGGACGAGAAAAATTAAACGGTCTCTCTGAATCGTTGTGTAGTAGCGTCAGAGATAAATCATCGGTTGTATACAAATTATCACATAATAATAAATACGGAATGAAAAGAATAAATATGTCAATAAATGATCATTATTTATTCTAGATAAAGCTTGAGAGAGAGGCTATTTGTTTAGAGAAAAATTCAGTACTCGCTCGATAAATTCTTTGTAATAATAAAAATAGAAATTTATTAATAATAATATATTCACCTACTTTATTCCAAGGATTCGCATACGAAGAACATCAAATTTTCGTACCAATATCTGTAGAATAGAAACTGGATTAAGTTCACTGTGGACTTTTGTCCATTCTACATTAATTGTTTATAAATAAGCAAACAGTTCTGTTATTTTCTTCATGAATTATGGCTCACCGACAACATTTATTACAGAATCTAATTTTTTTCATAAATGAATTTTAATTACTGATCCTTTTTGATTTTAATGTCGAAACAACGATCCTCAGAACGTCAAGGTAGAGAAAAATCTAAGAATTTTCTGTATCTTGACATTCTTCAAGCCAATCTTAATGTTTTGATTTTATCTCTTAATCACTTTAAAAATTCAATAAGGGTCAATATTTGAAAGAGCTCTAGCTTTGAAAGAGTTCTCTTTCACAATTGAATTTTCACTTACTCCATAAACAAAAGAGAAAAATTCTAATCAAAAATAATCACTAATTGATTTTTCTTCAGTTTTAATCGTACTTCATTGCAATTCCATCTTCTCATAGCTAGAAGGTACAGAAAAATCTATAAATAGATTTTGCTGTATCTTGACAATTCTAAGAGGATAGAATCGCCGTATAAATACACATAATTAAAAATCAAAAATTATTTATTGAAGCTTTTCAACTAGAAAATTTCTTTATGGATGGAAAAAAACAATTAATTCGTGAAAGTTAGTGCCAGGTCTTTATTAAAATCTGCCCATTTCGTCGATATGAGAACATTTAACCGTACAGACGGATTTAGAAAGGGTTAAATAATGAAATCGGATAGGAATGTCAGAAGATTTAATCTAAATATGTTTATATTCGATCTCCAAACATTGAACTCCTCTCGTATAATCGATCGCTGATCAATATTTGCGCACAGAGATCGAAAAAAATTACTTTCATTCAAGTCGGTGTACGAAAACTAATAGCAGGTCGAATAATTACGAAAAAATAAAACTGAAAGTTTATCTGAACGTCATTTTACTATTAGGCAACGTTCAGTTTTACCTAAAGTGCTCTGCAAATTAATTTAGAAATTGTAAACAATACGAGGATTTCATTAGCGGTGACATTTAGAATAGATTTTGAGAATTCACACAACACAAGCAGACACACACACACACACAAATATATATATATATATATATATATATATATATATATATATATATATATATATATATATATATTGTACATTTATTTATTTCAAGTCTATTTCTCTCTCTATATATATCTTTGTATATATATATATATATATATATAGAGAGAGAGAGAGACAGAGAGAGAGAGAAAGAAATTAGAAGTATTAACAGTTGTATTTATTCAAAAAAACAAAAAGACATTAAAATAATCGAAAGTCATTCAACAAAATGGGGTACACTGAAAAAATTCGAATTCATTTTCATTAAAAATTTATCTGAAAGAATTTTAAAATATTTATATAAGAAAAATGGTATTTATATCAATAACCTCTGTCATAATTTAAGAAAACGATTTGTTAAATTCTAATAAGAAATTTTGATACGTTATACGAGATTAAATTCTTCGACATATATATATATATATATATATATATATATATATATATATATATACATATATATATATATATATTCATATAAATATATTTTTTTCTCTCTTCAGGTTATATCAGTGTGATGTAAGATTGACACTTTGAAAGATTGCAATCGTTTTGAATGAAAGTCAATTCGTTTTATAAGCTCAGATTCAAACTCAATGACAATTCGAATTGAACTACTTTATATGGAATTCGTATTGTAATTAAAAAAATGTCGAAATATTAATGATTAATTTCAACAGTGTTGAATTGCCTCTCAGTACGAAACTATGTTTATTGGAATTATAAATATCGAAATCAATTAGAATTTCAGTAGACGCACGCTAATAATAGAAACGGTAATCATTTTTCCATTAAGTAAATGTAATTATTATTTATCTTTTTTTTTAATTCCGACATTCTTGACACAATATACTAGACTATCGTAAAATTTATAACGAAATTACTTTATTGTCTCTTCTTAAAATATTTGTAATTCATTTATTATTTTATAATATGTAATATATTTTACATTTTATTTGAATATTAATTTCTAGATGTTCATGCATGATTGAAGAAGATTATATTTTGAAACTGTCTGCGAGTATCAAGTATTTTTGACAACACAGTTCTGACACTGTAGCTAAATTCATTATCACAAATCAATTATTTTCTCATTTCAGTAAGAATAAAATACCTTTTCGGTGTAAAATAAATTACAAACTATTTTTAATTGTTGCTTATGCACATTTCAGTGATGATGCCATCATCTTCAGAGTATCAAGGTACAGAAAAATCTATCTCTTTTAGAATCAAATCTGCTCTCCCCCCCCTCTCTCTCTCTCTATATATATATATCACTACTTATATCTAAATGTCTTCCTTTATCACAAATCCAATAGTTCGATTTTTTTCTGATTATTTTTTATCTTACTGTTACAGTAATTTCCTATTAAGAAAAAGTGACAATTGCTGTGGTCCTGTCAAAGAAATATTTTAATATATTATAATATATATATATATATATATTCTCTCTCTCTATATATATTCTCTCTCTCTCCCTTTATCTCTCTCTATATATGTACGAGTATAATATTTTCTATAATATTTTCTTCAGTTTGAAAACAATATTATTTTCAAAAATAGGTTCTGACTACCAGTTAACGTCCGTTTGATTTCAATACGCAGTTTAACTGTAATCAATTTTTTTTTTAAAAAAAATGGAACTGGATTTAATGCCGCACATTATTTACTCTTTGTCGAAGATTTTATCGAGTCTGATGTTCTGTTGCAGTCTTTCACTTTCAGATACCTAATAAATTTATTTCATGATTTCGATGAACACATGTTAAACAATTCATCTGATTAAAAAAATGTTAAAACGGTGTAAGAGGACCGGAAATGCATAACGATTTCAACGATTCGAACCCACCGTCTGTTCTTCGACAAGAAATTAGGCAGTTACCCGACAGACAGAGCAAAAATAACGTCAACATTCACTGTTTATAAAAAAACCTACCGAATCGATTTGTACATCTAATATATTCATATTTTTCTATACCCCGACGCTCTGAAGATGATGGTATCGACATCGGAATGCGCATAAGCAATAATCAAAAATTATCAATAATGACTTATTGAACATTTTCGAACAGGAAAAATTGTCAGTGGACCGTGGAATGAAAAAAGACTCCATTTTAATACATTTATTTAATTAAATCGATCAAAATGTTTTAAATATTTTATTTCTCTATCCAACTGAAGATGATCATGTTAAAGTGTTGAATCGATATTAATTTTATTGAAATTAGACGAATATTACAAACATGTGTCGGAGAATAATTTGAAGAATGTCGTGAGATATATGATTATATATATATATATATATATATATATATACATACATACATAAATATATGTGATCGTGTGCATGTAGGTAATATAAAACTAGATTAATTTATAGACTAGTTTCATATTATAAATGAATTAACATCTGATACACTCCATTTAAGATGAAATATACATTACCTGCAAAATGTGTCAAATATATATGAAATCGTTATTGCTGTATATTCTTGTATGTGTGTTTATGAATATATATATATATATATATATATATATATATATATATATATATATATATATATGTATATGTATATATGTAATACCACCATATAAATAAATAAACGCAATCTTATCCATTCTCGAAACATTGAAGGTTACATACACAACAGCTACTTGTTACAGAGTCGGGTTGAACGTCCACATTCTAGTGCAGTGTATTTCCTCTAGTGACTGACATATGGGGGTTGCGTGTACCTGCACTAGTGTGTGTGTGTGTTCGATTCGATGTTCTACATGTGTTCTCATAATGTCCACACGAACGAACATATGGCTACTGATCGAAGGTTAAAGGATGTATATTGAGCTTGTGAGATTTACTGATCGAACGATCGATCCACGCCCAGTCCAGTTGTGTTCAATGAAATTTTCTTCGCAGAGCATGTATGTCGATAGCGATTCGCTTAGAATTAATGTTCGTCCGAAGCGGTGCCATTTGTTTTCTTTGTACACAGCGAACATTTCAGGCCCAGTCTTATAAATAATAAAGTCAATTCGGGATGTTAAATGTGGGCAATTAATGAATGACTCTTAAATGAGATTTCTCTTACACGAGATTAACATGTTTGCAATTTATATTCCACCAACGTACTAACATTTTTATTTATTTATTCTCGTTACATTTTTCTGTAGCTCCTTCTCGCAGTCATATTTTATTAATATTCTACGTTTTATATTCTAGTACTGTACTAAAATTTCTACTTATTTATTTTTGTTACAATCTTTTTCTTTATCTTACCACTTTGAGAATGATGATGTTGTCATTGAAACGCGCATAAATAAGAATTAAAATCGATCAAAAATCAATTATTAAGCAGTTGTGATCGGAAAGATTTGTGATTTGTGGGGTTAGTGGAAAATTCATCCGTGAAATTATTTTTTTTATAATCGAATTAATCAATATTATTCAGTATTGATTTTGTATAACGACTAATTTCTATTTTAAATAAAAGATATTCTTATTTCAAGATAAATACTGTTATAAATTAAAAAAAAAAAACAACTCAAGTTTCAAACAACTCAATATCTCAAAATATCTATCGGTGACCCGAAATATGGAGCAGTTATACAAACTAATGGTGGATATTTTGAAGATTGAATTGTATTCTATAAGAAAAGGCACCGAATTAATCTGTAGACATAATAGATAATAATATGAAAATAATATTGAACTCTTTTAAAAATGTTTATAAATACTTATAAGTATGACTGTCATTAATCTAAAATATGTTTAACTCTTAATGTACTGTCAAAATTTGCAAGTCGCTTAAACAAAAACTGATCTTAAATAAGCAATGATTCATCACTCATCTGTTTGAAACGATAAAATTTACATTTTTAAAAAAGATTCTATTTTATTTTTCAAGATTTCAGTTGTAGTTCTTTTTCATGATAAAAATTACATTGGTACATTTATGTATTTTAATCAATTAAATGATTAAAATATGACACTGTAAATCTGTACAAAAAAATAATTGATCCAATAAAACTGTCTTCAACGATGACGACTGAAGAGAATAAGTCCAATCAGAAACAAACAATATTATGTTTTTATCCATCGTTATAACAGACGTCGCGTTCAACATCTCAGACACAATCTTCAATTCGAAACGTGTCGATCATCTCGTTCCAATCATGTAGAAACTGTATTGTGAATTTTATTATTCTCGACATGTGCTCCACAATGCGCCGACCATTTAATAACATGAGGAAACATAATGCAATTTCGTTCGACGTCGCATTGTTATAACATTTTATCCGTGCAAATAAATGGAAATCTCTCACTCGCTGTAAGGAAGTACTTTGTTTCGGTTACGCAACACACAGTTATGTGTATTGAAATGTAAATTCGTGTTTTATGATTGATAGTCGGTGTTGTTTCGTTCGGACAACGAAACTGTATTATTCTTATGAAAAGGAGAATAGAGAAACGAGCGGATCGTACGACTCGATATAATTCACTTGTCGTTCAGTACTTGAAACACATGCTGATCCATTCGCTCAGGGTGTCTCAACTATCTGACACTTGTACTGTTTTTTTTTTTTTAATTTATGCGTCGGTTTTAATATGTTTTCACATAAATTAGTGTGATGACATTTCACATGTCTTTTTTATTATTGTTTCGTAATGCAGTAACATGTCTCTAGTACTCTAACATGACTTTTTTTATAGATTTAGAACGGCTATAATGTTTTTTTAATCGTCTGAGACTTTCAAGTAATTTACATGTTTTAATTGTTAATACTTTATTTCAATTAGCTGATAGAAACAGATTTTTTTTCTGTCAACTCAGGACGGACGAATGTGAATATGGGAAGAGATTTAATAGAGATATTTAAAAAAAATAAGACGTGTTATCAAGAACGATGAAACACTAGAACCTATGAATAGTTTTCATAGTCATCGAAATAGAATTCAGCCTTTTTTCAGAAGTCTTATACATTCGAATTTCTGAAAACGAATTTAGTCACAGATCCAACTCTATATTATGATATTTTAATAAAATATTCAGTGTAAAAATTAATTCGACGCTTTCGAATTAAATCAATCACAATTCCTTTTTGAAATTAAAATATTTCCTTATCGTTTTAAACTTTTGAAGAGTCAACCTTGAGATTTAAAAACACTATATATTTTGGCCAAGCAGTTGGCACAACCTCACAAAAAGTAGTGAACGCAATGGCATCCGAAAACTAATACATTGGGTATTGGATACTTTTCGTATTCGAGTTGAAAAAAATGCTGCCAAAGCCTCGGTAGTCGTCTGTTCATAAAATATGACTGGTGAATGAATGAATTTCTGAAAATGAATTAAGTCACGGATCCAACTCTATATTATGATATTTTAATAAAATATTCGGTGTGAAAATTAATTCTGTGCCTTTAAATTAAATCAGTCATAATTCTGTTTTAAATAGAAAAACATTTTCCCGTCGTTTTTAAGCCACAATCTTGACATTTAAAAACACTATATATCATGGCTAAGCAGTTGGCATAACCTCACAAAAAAAGTAGTGAATACGGTGGCAACCGAAAATCAGGATATAAGATATTGTATGATTTTCGCATTCCAGTCGATAAAAATGCGAGAATGATTTATTCAGCTTGAAGGGAAGGCGCTGTGAAGCATAAAATACGCAACAAAAAAATGATAAAACACTGGAAAAGGTTCGAAAATGCATTATAACTTCATCGATTCAAACCCGCCATTTTTTTCAGCAAGAGATTCATCAGTTATCCAACTGATGGACTACACTTATAAAAAATAATTGTGGATATTTTGAGGATTGAAATGTATTCCATTTTTCAGTAAAAAATAATTTTCTATGAAAAAAAAGTACCGAAATAATTTGTACACCTAATAAATCAACAAAACCATTAGATTTCCACAACGGATTCAAAAATTCACAGAAAAGATAGCAAAATGTCTTTGATGATGATGGCGACTATATAACTGATTTAGAAATAACTTTTTTTTTCAAAAAAAAAACATAAATTTGTCCGTTTATATAAAAATATTGACTCCTTACGAGCCTGCCTAATAAAATTCATCTCTATAAAACAACAGATTTGTTCGACTTCGATAACAAATAAGTTTCATATCGTTTACAATCCGATTATTATTTCTGTATGCAATTATCGTCTCTGAAAGTGTTTATAATTAAGTGCAGTCGAGTTTGAGTAAAAGTCGATCCTTCAGCTCCTCACAAAACTTTTTAAATAGCAGCTACCGAATTAAAAAAAAAACATATTACAATTCCTCCTCTCTCACCTAAACACATTTATCAACACTTTTGGGTAATCAAAAAAATTAATTGAATAAACCTACGGCGAATGTCCCCGTAGCGAATAATTGAATTCATTTATAAATTTCCTATAATTTTCTCCGGAATAATTTATATTAATTATTATGTTTTGCAAGTAATTGTACACAAATTATATACATTATATGTATATATATATATATATATATATATATATATATATATATATACATATTATGATATTTATATAAAAGCGTGTAATTATATGTATATTCGATATAATTAAATTTAAAAGCCGAACCGCGAAAACAGAAATTTGCCCCTCGCCGAATGCACGCACACACACACACCTTTTCTGGTTGATTAAAAGTGTCGAATATGTGAAACGAGACACGCGACCGTAAATAATACAATATCGTTGCGAAAGGGATCTCCGTTAATATAATTATCGGTGTACGGTCACCCAATTCTGCTAGATATTTCGCTAAGAAGACATTTCTTTCGCCGTTTTTTTTTTAATTTATTTGTTTTCCGTGTCGCGAGTGTGTGTACAAGGAACGGACTCGAGTAAGGCGAACGACCTACGACTAAATATTATTATTATTTTTAATTTTTCACGGTTGGCCGCGCGCTAATTCCGACGAAAATTACATTTCGGTATTTCATTTCTGTAACGATTCTGCGGTCTGGCGTCGCTCGAATTTAAACGATTCCGCTGATAATAATTATAATATAATTAAGAAAGGAGCAAACACTTCCTGTGGATCCGCTTCGGGCGGCGCTGTTACGTATTCAGAATTAATGAAGATATTGAATTTCAATTTTTGTTTATTATGTCGTCAGGTGTGTGTCAGAACATCGAGGTGTCAGCTTTGCGGCGTCGAACATTTATTAAGGCGGTGCGAAAGGATCGGATTCGATTTCGGATGACAGCCGTGACTGTTTATTTTAATTGGTATCACGATTCGGTTTAAGTGTTGCCACTATTTAATATAACTGTCATCGAAAAGAAGTATTGAGGGCTGTTTTCTGTTGTACGATCACGACAATCTTGTCTTATTTGATTATCGTAAACATCACTGTTTATTTAATCAATAAATTAAATAATTTACACACTTTTCCATAATCTTTTTCCATTGTTCAACACAGCAAAGTTAGGAATAGAAATTATTTGGGTTTGATCAAGCCTCATATAAGAATTACTTCTAGAGTACACAGTTATTATCTAGGAGATTGTTCCAACCTCGAGTGCTTGTATGAAAAACTGAATATTCTCCAACCGTTTTTTAGGATTCTCTAATTGATGTTACGAATTCAATAGTAATTAATTCATAACTGACGACCTTATCATATCATGTCACTAGTTTCTCCCTCCACTCGCTCGATATAGCCCGAATATTTTTTGATCAAACTTTGTAAAAAAAAGAGAAAAAATTCCGAAATTTGAGTAAATCTATTTGAAAACGACATAGATATATTTTGAACTTCAACAATGATCTCATAATCATCTCCCAAACCAATCTAAATACAAAAATACATACAAAATAGTTTTTTTTTTAAACAAACTATGCGCAGAATCTACAATCATCCAAACGTGATTCATTTAAATTCAGAAAAATAATGACCGCCGTCAGTATTTTCGTCCAAGTGCAATTACAACGATTTCATATTTATAATATTACACTTTCATTCATGTTAAGATCATCGAACCAGGATCTGTTGAATAAAGTACACGATTCAGTACATTTTCACTGTACTATGTCAACGGGAAAGTATTTTTATTACCGGATTTGTAATCATATTCCCTTCGGCTCGACAATGAAACCATCATCGGTTAACCCGTCCGCCTGCGGTACTCGGTACATGCGGTTCGAATCTCGCTTAGTCATTTTATGGATGTATATAGAATGTTGTTTAGATGAGTAATAAGTGAGGTACAGCTCAAGTCTTTTCTACTATATTTTTTTCTTTAAATAAGACAAGTTCTGATTAGATTTAAAAGTGTATCTGACTGAACAATTGTATTGATTACACAAAAAGAGATATCTGAATTAAGAAAAAAATATGAATTCATGTAAAAATAAGGTACGAACAAATTAAACGAACATAACTGAATAAACTGATCTGACAGTCATCGATCAGTATTGAAATTTCAAAACTAGATGTATAAAAAGGTGCATACAAGCGACGAGTTCAATGTTCGTACGTTTCAATGGAAACAGCACTTTCGTTCTTTCGTACGAATCGAACCAGGATATCTCGAAAAAGAAACGGTGTTACAATTAAATCGTTCTACCAGATTTCACTGATTGATTTCAATACGAAAGTACTTGAATATGTTCATTCATAATAGGCAATTTAGAACAGTTTTGCGGTTTTGCGACGTTGAACATCGGCAATTAATTATCGCACGCTATATTTTTTTTACAGTTTCCGCATTCCAAATAAAAGTATGCGTGTATGAGATGGACTTCATACATGTGTATAATATAATTACGTTTTCAAGATAATTACTAAGTTCTGATTGACATTTAAATGAAATTTCAGGTCTGGAGAATCAGTTCGAGAAATAATACACAATAAGCGTTCGTTTATGAGGCGACAGTCAATGAATTTCGTTATAAATTGGATTCAGATTTTGAATCAAACATTCAATTATTTTTTTATAGTAAATTATATTTTTATATTATGTGTAAAAATTAATTCCGTGCTTTTAAATTGAATCAATCGCAACTCCGTTCTAAATTAAAATATTTTTTCGCTATTTTAGGATTTTAAGGTGCCGGCCTTAACATTTAAAAACAGTAGACATCTTGGCCAAGCGATTCGTATAACATCACAAAACAGTAGTGAACACAATGGTGTTCGAAAAGCAGCATATTAGGCACTGCATACTTTTTCCCCGAAGCTGTGGGAATGATTTGTTTAGCTTTGGCAAGTGTTGTGATGGATTAAACATGCAAAAAATAGTTTCAAAGCGGCGATTTTGGTACTTTCGATTGAAAATGTCCCACACAACCGAAAAAAAAATTAAGACGAGGAGCATGAATAGCTGTTAAGTGAAAACTCTGTTCAGATTGAACAAGAACTCGCTCAACTCGCTTATCTTTTTTCGACAAAGAATTCGTCAGTTATCCAACAGGTGGAGCAAAGTTATACAAAATAGAGGGGCTCATTTTGTGGATTGAAACGTATTGCATTTTTCCATAAATAAACATTAGTTTTTTATAAAAAGGACACGAAATTAATTTGTACTACAAGTATTTTAATAAAATCAGCGAACAAACAAATAAATTTCAGATTAAATATTTTTACTTGCAAAAACAAATTACTTATTAATATAATAATCTATCAATGAAACAAATAATTGTATAATATTTAATATCTCTTCCATGAAATCTCAAGTATATAAAATAATACGCTGATAAGTATCGGAGATAAAAAAAATATAAGAATTTAAAATGCTGTGTGCCGAAATTACATCACAAATCCTACTTAATGTATTCAGAACTGACAGATGGGCGGTCTGTCGATACTATCGAAGATGCAATGTCGGAGTTACATTAAATACATGCACTTCCAGTTCTGAAAATATCAGTGTAAACTCATGATTTCTGTACACGACAGACACTCATTTCACAACGTCACTGCGATATTACGAAACCAGGTGTCTAACAACACACAGAAACACAAATAATTATCTATTTTTTAACAATAATTTATTTCTATTTGTTATCAGATCTCAAGTCGTAAACAATACGCGACGAAACGTACAGATCTGACGACAGAGACGACAATATTTGACAATGATAATTCACATTTTACACAATTATAATATAAATTTGTGTATTATACGTATTTAATTAAAATGAACTTTTTCAATGTTGCCGGCTAAGCGTTAATTGACGAGTGTTAATTAGTAGGAAAAAATATGTAACCTTCGATTATTTATCTATCTATCTATCTATCTGTGTATGTATATATATATATATATATATATATATATATATATATATATATATATATATAAAATCAGAGGTGTTTCATCGTCGTATGTTGTGCTCCATCATACTGATTCTGTTAACCGATTTATGAAAATGTCAGATGGATACAATCGCTTTTAAAATGTGATAAAAGTGTAACCAGTTAGGTCGTCGTTCGGTTTGTAAATATCATGATTTACATAAATGTGTGCTGATTTTGTTGATTATACATATTATCCACATATTATAAATTCCGTAGTGGATATTACAGTTAACTGATATATAATATCTTGTTATTGTAATATTTCGATTTTATTTTTCTGCGCATTTAAATCGAATCAATCGTAAATCGGTTTTAAATTAAAACATTTCCTCGTCGGTTTCCCAACTACCGAACATTTGAAAACGCTATACATCTTGGCCAAACAGTTGGCATAACCTCACAAAACAGTAAAAAATATTGATGATTATCAGACTTACGACTAGTGTGAATATTATACTGTGAATGTGTGTTTCGATTGTTGGTAAGGCACATTTCAGTGGCGAGTTTTAAAATATTTTACTGTTCTTCAGCGCTCTCAAGATGATGGAATTGGCATCGAGATGCGTATAAGAAAAATCAAGAATTATCAGTTAATTGAACGGCAGTGTAGCTAGAATTTTCTTTTGGAGAAGGTGTATACTATTTCAGACAAGTTTAAAAATCTGATAATTTTTTTATGTACAACCGGAATTATAAAAGAATTCATCTGTAAAAGTGAATTTAGACACAATGTCAGAACTGCATAATTTCTTCTATTTCTTCTAAAAATAATCTACTGTATACACTCTTCTAATATTACAAAATATCATTTAAAATCTAATAGTAGACTGACTTACTGCTTACTGTGAAATACATTCAAGAATGAACTCTAGATCTAGGTAAAAATTATTATGAAAAACATTCGTTTTGAAACAAATGTACACTGCTGTCTAAATGATTCATTTTTTGTATTAAGTAGCGTATTATATATGGAAAAAAAATTAATTGATCTACACTTAAACACACAATCATTAAAAAAATCTATAAGTGAGCCACGACGAATTCTCTCATTCTAATTATATTTCGAATAAATCTGCATACGATTAAATAAATGACCAAACCTGTAAAAACAATCGACAAGATGTACAAATATGTGCCTGTGTGTGTGTGTCACATAAATTTATATACATATATGTGTGTGTGTATGTATGTATATATATATATATATATATATATATATATATATATATATATATATATATATATATATATGTATACATATTTCAGAGTCGAATCGAAAGGAATAGAGACATTCTTCTCGGCGATATCCAATGCATAGGCACACACTTTCAAATATCTCGTCTACAATTACCCTTCTATCTTTCCTGAAACAAGCGAACGAGAACAACCGAACGTCTGACAGTCACGAAAAACAAAACCAAGAGCGAAACAAAAACAACGACGTGAACAGATCAAACAGAATAGTATCGACCACGCCTAAACTGTGAACCGATTGGCAAAAATACGTAACGGAAAAAAAATGAGAGAAAAAAAGAAACGTACGGAATGTGCATTCACGTGTGTGTGTGTGTGTGTACGTACTGGAAACAATTTGAAAATTAAGACCCAGTGTTAGATGAACGTAGAGATACGGCCGCACTATCCCAATTAAATTAAATTAATAGATACATTTGACGGCCCCCCCGCAGTGAATTAACAAGTTTCGGTGCGCGAATCGAACGCGCGTCCGCGCGTGGAGAGAGACGGCGCGTCGACGACGCGCGTCGCCGAACGAGACGGACGCAATCGGTAGCAGTTGCGCGTGACGGCGTTCGTAATTAATGAAGCTATCAGAAAACAAGTAAAAATTAATGTCACTTATTTTCAGATCCAAATTTTCGATAATTATTTATAAATTGGATGTCGGCTGGACGTTCGATTCTTAGACTTTCTTCGGCCGAGCGGTCGAATGCGACGAGCAGTGATGCGGGCTCTTCGGAATCACTGTCTAAAAATAGATTCGGCTCTATCGGTACTTTACCGGTTTTATCGTTCGAGTCACGGAAAAATAGGAAAGTATGAAGTTGATTTCAATACATAATGAATTCATAAAGTGATTAATATAATTCAAAATTAATTACAATTAAGTGCGTTTCCATGAAATCATAATAATAAGTTACCGACTTAAAGCAATTATAATTAGAGTTAAAAAGAAACTGTACATCGGTTAAATTGATTAAACATGTTGTTTGTGAAACGGAACTGTTAAAATTTCCTGTCACTATTAATTCGTTTCTTCAGTGAAATAATTTTAGTAAAATCCTTCTCTACTTCGAAACATTATTGTAATCACAGTTCTGACACCGGCTGGATTCACTTTCACACTTTTTTCCACCACACAAACAACAGAAATTTTTCTGATAAAAAAATGTTCGGACGGAATAACGTATCAGCGATAATCACACCCACTTAAGTGTATTGTTTGGTGCAGAGTAACGTCTGAAAGGATTAGAGACCCTTATTGCTTCGAAAATGAAGACGGACCTGCTGTAACCATAAATGAAGATCAATACCGTACAATGATAGAAATTTTTTTGTGGCCATCTGTTGATAATCAGCCACAGATGTGGTTCGAACAAGATGAAGTCACAGCACACATAACAAGACCTGTTATGAAACTTTAACGGGATTTTTGGTAAATGCATAATTTCAAAAAACAGCGATTTTAATTGGCCTGCACATTCGCCTGGTTTGACCCCTCCCGATTTTTTTCTTTGGGACTACTTAAGAGAACATGTATATGTCGATGAACGAAAATCTTGCAGCCAAATAACAACAGACGAGAAGAAATTAGAGCGACATGTCCACAAATCCTGCCAGAAGTGACGGAAAATGCTTTAGAAAGAGCTCAAGTTTGTGAAACCGAAAACGGGTCATTTCTCATGTGTTATCAGGAAAAAAAATTGAAGTTCTAACAAATTGCTTCTTTTTCAGACTACAAACCAGAATTTTACCCTCAGAGCTCTAATGTACAGAAAAAAATAATATACATATATACACATATATATATATATATATATATATATATATATATATATATATATATATATATACATAAATGTATGTATGAAAGGAATGCATCGTCGTATACAGCTGAATATAAATAAAATGTGACTGAACTGGAAATCGATTGATACTTTTTAAAAATTAAGAGAGCAGAACACGGCCCAGTACGTATGTATTAGATGCTTTTATGTCGGAAATAAGTAAAAGTCATAATCAATCAATTGATACATCATCTTTCCACTCTCACTTCGTTTGCCATCAGTTTAGAATCGATTAGTTGTAAGTATTGACGTGCCCGTATGAATTTTTCGCACCAAAACACACATTCCTCCTCCTCTCTCTTGTCTTACACACACATTTACATATATATATATATATATATATATATATATATATATGACGATAGAGATATAATTGATAAGAATGTAAAAACATAAGTAATTAGTAAAAATATCAATTTTTCCAAAAACCGATTCAATCGAATATTAACATCGATTACCGTAATTACCAGTACGATTATTATGAATAATAATCGATATTACATAACATAACCGCACTTTCATTTTTTTTTTTAAAAAAAAACACCGACAACAACTCCGTACGAGCTATCTTTACTCTGACAACCTGTCGTCGCACGGTGAAATTTTAAGGCTCGAGCGGCAGTAAAGAAAATCGATATTAAAACGCGAATATCAGATAATTAATAACAATCGTTATGTTTTATGTCCGGCAGTCGGTCGTATGTTTTTCCTTATTACGCGAATTACGTGCCAATCAATCGTACGACTTTATGATTTTAATTATTTGTTTACCACGGTCGAACAATCATGTGACGAATGACACTTTTTGGATACATAAAGTAATATGTTATGAATGTAATAAAGAACAGATTGACAACGAGTAAGCAGTTCGAGAAATGAAAAGATTACAGGTTATATAAAATGTAATAAAAACGTTTAAGGCTGTTTTTTTTCCTAGATGATTTTTGTATCGAACGTGATTTCTCTATTATTTCTATTAATGTGTACTTATTTCTGGTGTAGAGAATTTTAGAAAATATTTGATTGATTTGTAATCTTAACATTCAGTCACAATACAGTTCTGACAAAGTGTCAGAGGAGTGTTTCAAAAATTTCGATACTTACTTTAAAGAAAAACTTAAACTTAATTTTAAAATTTAATTAAGACTGTCTAATGGCGAGTTAAATATTAAAATGTCCATAGTAATGATGTAAAATATTATTTTTTTTTAACTATTTTTTTTACTATGTAAATTTTATACAATTCTATCTCACATGTCTTTACTATTGATTAATGTCTAATGATTGATTTAATTCCTACAAGGTTTTCGAATAAGGATACAATTTTTAAATTTGAAATAAAACACAGAATTTGCGCTAAAATTTCAAGTTTCTCTGTAAATAATAGTTGTGTGTATGTGTGTGTGTGTGTATTGTAATTAATACTTGTGGGGTATTCAATTTATAAATGATAATTAATATCATGTAAGTGACACTTGTAAGCTTTCTTACAAGTAACGATTCTTTTGTTAAAATTTTCCCCCTACACAACAGAACTAAAACACCCCTGCACAACTATCCCTATTTGAAAAGTTTTAAATGTCAGTACATTTGACTCTCATTATAGAAGCATTTCATTTAAGAGATTGCTGCAATTTGAAGTGAAATAACAATTTAAACCGTTCATGGAAATAAAAAAGTGTACATAAGTCGAAATCAGAAATTAATTTTTCACTCGCCCTACAAACAAACCATAAGAAGCTGTTCGAAAATGTTCAATAAATGATTTTTTTCTAATTGTTTTTTATATGTATTTCAATGTACTCAGATAGCTGAGGTTCAAAAAAATCCCTTCAAAATATGTTCCTATACTTGAGAGTGATGGCATTTATATCGAAATACATACAATATAAGCAAAAATAGACATTCACCAACTGATTGAACAATGATTGTTGATTATGCGTATTTCGATGTCATCATTCTCATTAGATTTAAATGTCAGTAATTTTTTCTCTGATTAGAGAAGAATTTTATTTAAAATCTTGCTATATACCGAAATGAAACAAAAATTTATACCATTTATGGAAATAATATATAGAAGTTGAAATCTTACAAACGAATTTTTCACTCATCTTAGAATTCACGAAAAAAATTCTGATCAAAAATGTTTAATATTTGATTATTTCTTTATATGCATTTCGATGTAAATCCCACAATCTTCATATAAGACTTAATATGTAAATTTCAGTATATTTTACTCTGACTGTTGAAACATTTCACTTAAAGCCTTTCTACGGTTCGAAATAACACTAAAAAATAAAGTGTCTATTGGAATAAAAAAGTATATATAGATGTAAACATTTTTGACACATCTCACATCCCACAAACATTTCTGATCAAAAATATTCAATAACTTTTGATTGCTTGTGTGTGAATCTCGATACTAATCCCATTATCTTCAGAGTAAAGTACAGAAAAACACTAAAAACCACTAAAAGAAAAACACTAAAAACCAAACCGTTCATTGAAATAAAAAAGTATATATATATATATATATATATATATATATATATATATATATATGTATATAGATGTAAAAAAATCTTTGACACTTATCTCGCATCTCACAAGCATTTCTGATCAAAAATATTCAATAAGTTTTCACTGTTTGTGTGTGAATCTCGATGCTAACCCCTTTATCTTCAAAGAGATAAGGTATAGAAAAAACCTAAAAGCAATTTTTAGGATCCTAAATCCAAAAGCATATTTTTTTATATAGTTTATGATCTGAAGATGATTGCATTTCCATTAAAACCAACTCAAATAACAATCAGGAACGATTAATAACCAATTATTGAATATTTTCGATCACAGACAGTTTTTTTGTGGAGAAGACTGGCTATTTACCCGTGATGTGAATTCAGTCATAATTCTGAAACTGAACTATGACTAGGATCAACCATTTTTAAAAATGTTTCATGCAGAGACTCTAGTAAAATTGTTCAATAATAAATTCCATGTCTTGTAAAATTGTATGATTTTTCTATCTGAAATATTTTTTTGCCTGTTTTCAGATGATTATATGATTCAGATGATGATTATTCTGTATACACAGAAATACATGATAAGATTTAAAAATGACCTGTGAACATTAAGTACTATAGATGTAATAAATACAGACTGATAATTAGAGATCAAAATCAATTTTCCTAGCGATAAAAGTCAAGATATGACACATCATCAGTAAGATTACTAATAATACATGTTAAGGCTTGACAACACACGACAAGAATACAGAGATTAGTCAAGATCAAACAAAAACCCAGAAGTGTCCAAAAGAAAAAACTAGACCAAAACCGTTTTCCCTGGATGGAATCCACAAGCTTAAATGCTGGACTAAGTTAGAGAAGATTGTATAGAAAAAAACGACTTTAACAAATCTTGCATGCAGAATAAACGTTTTCTAGTGACTTAATATCCGTTTACTTTTTGATTTGCTCTGGTACATGCAAAAATAAAAATTATTAATTTAAGAACTTTCATAAAAATGTTGTTTATGTCCAAATGAGTGCATGAAAAAAAAGTATAACATACATTTGTACAAGAATATATATACAGATCCTCTGGTATAAACGAGACAATATAATCTTTAATGATGATGAAGAAGTAAACGGTGACGTCGTAACCGATGACAATGGAGGTCGACATTGAGATCTGGTGGGCAGGTCTGTGTCGCGTGTCGAGACCTAAATGCATGACAAACATGTGTAAACAATACGTGTTGACATTTGAGCAGACGATGTGCTGTATATTTACATGCTACGATTGACAAAGGCCATATCGTAATTTATGAACACACACACACATGGATAAACATGCGTTCGTATTATGCGTACGAAACGACCTTAAAACGTTCGGATGAAAACTGGATGTGTTTACGAATAGAATCGATAAAAAGCTTCTGAAAACGTGTATTTTTTAACAGCAGTTGTTCTTTCCCAGGCTATTGCAACAAACTTTCGAATCGTTCACCCACTGCTTGGTCTGTTTGTATTTTTCCCGGATATTTTTTACATATCTAGGACACATCGAATGCATTCTTATCGTGTATTGTTTTATTGAAGAAGTGAATAGGTGGTTTTATGTATGTATATATATATATATATATATATATATATATATATATATATATATATAAGGGTTTTCCAATAGATGCACAATTTTTTAAAAGGTTATATTTCACAAATTCAAAATGACAGCTGTACTGTTTTGATATTGTCAATTTTTAGTTCAATTTTTAGGCTTCATATATAACAAAACAACGATTGAAATAATAAAATTGTATCATAAAAATGGTCGTTCTATAAAAAATAAAATTCATATATTATGAGATACTTATTCTGGACACATTCGTTCATCTGAACAAACGATTCTTCGATTAGTGAGTAAATTTGAAGAGACTGGATCGGTTAAAGATAAAGAAACACCGAAATGTGTCCGTTGGTCCGGTCGAGTCGTTGGTCCTTTGAGAATCAGGCTGATAAAGTGATTACCGTGAATGGAGAAAGATACCGAAACATGTTAACCATTTTCTGTGAGCAGAATGAGATTATATTGATCTGGAGGATGTGCGGTTCTATCAGGACGGTGCAACAAGCCACAGAGCTGGTGAAACAATTCGTTTATCGAAGACGAAATTTCCTGGTCACGTTATTTCCAGAAATAGAGATATGATTTGGCTACCGAGATCCTGCGATTTAACACCGTTGGACTAATTAATCTGGAGTCACGTTAAAAAATAGGTGTACATCAGTAATCCTAAAATAATTTCCGACTTAAAAGATGAAACCCGAGGAGGTAATTGGTGAGAGAGAGCCTCACTTGTGTACGGATGTTATAAAAGATTTAAAAAAAAGAATGATTATTTGCAGGAAAGCACGAGGTCACTTACACGATATTATTTTTCATCTATAAATGGTATACCCTTAACTATTATTTATAATGAAGAAACTTGAAATCTCTGTTTCATTCCAAATGAAAATATGAAATAAAATAGTAAATAAAAATAAAAATATGAAACAAGGACACAATATATGTTGCGTCCTTATAAGAAAACTATGTATATACATTTTTTAATAACAGTTTCAACGTCCAAGTGAATATAAATATTTATTTAGTCACCATTACTGATCTAATTCAATTTATAAGGAAGATAATTCTAACACCATTCGACTGTAAGACGAATCCCTTATCCAAAAAAAATGTCTATTTTGAGTCGATGAAGTTGTGAATGCGTTCTCGGAACTATTCCTTTGTTTCAGTATTTTTTACATGTTTCACCCGTTACAACATCCTTCCCAAAAGCTGAACAAATCATTCGGCAGCATTTTTTTAAACTGGAATTCGAAAAATATGCAATGCTTAATATACATCTTTCCTGATCATGTTCACTATAATTTTGTGAGGTTATATCTACTGCTTGGCCAGGATATATAGTGTTTTTTTAAATGTTAAGGTTGGCACTTCAACATCCTACAACGACGAGAAAATATTTGAAACAGAGTTATGATCGATTCCGTTTAAACGCAACGAACTAATTTGTACTCCTAACAATTCTGTCACTAATATGTTCGAACGACAGCCATTAATTTAATAAGGATTAATGATCATACTTTCAAGACTCGAAATTACATTATCTCAAACAGCATTATACATTCTGAGTTGTCGAACGCTGGACTGTATTCAGCCTGTTCGACGAAAAAACATTATCTGGATTGTAAATAAAATAATAAGAATAATAATCGAAAAGAATGAGAATGTTATTGAAAATAAAGAGAATATAATTAAGACGAAAGAGAATATGTTATCTCCTTATATATCTCTTTTACTTTTTGATTTGGTTTTGTATTATTACAACACAGAGAACTGATTATAAATTTTATTACAGTGCTGGTATTTTAATTCAATTTCAATTATAGACTTCATATTAATAATTGATTAAATTATATATATATATATATATATATATATATATATATAT
Organism: Acanthacorydalis orientalis; assembly: GCA_034766995.1. Taxonomy (NCBI): domain Eukaryota; kingdom Metazoa; phylum Arthropoda; class Insecta; order Megaloptera; family Corydalidae; genus Acanthacorydalis; species Acanthacorydalis orientalis. The sequence goes on along the minus strand of CM068319.1, from coordinate 39,531,194 downwards.
ATATATACACACATGGATATCTGCAAATATTATAATAGTAATAATTATTATTCAGTGAATGAATCTAACACACTCGTAATACCATTTTGGTTACTGAAACCACACAGCATACAATTTCGCGAATTAATATAATAACAAAAAAATATTATATACAAACTATTATGACTGGTTGACTGACTGTCTTGTCTTGCCGAAAGAAAACGCCACAGGCTTACAAAAAATGTTTTATAAACATACAGATACATAGAAACCGCCATAGATATGTTTTTTCTTAGTATGTTTTATATATATATATATTTCTGCAAGAAGTTTATGTTAAAAACAGACACACATTATTACGGACAAAATATATAACATTAAATCATGAATCTGTGTGTGTGTGTGTATGAAACTTTTTTTATCGCCGCGAGCCCGCGGTGTTTATTTGCTTCTTTAGCAGCCACATAACGTTCTTTTTAATACTTTCAATTTTTAAGTCACAATTCGATACCATAATTGTATCTCGATTAAGCAATACCTCCTCTTTAATGTCCTAATGGACCGATTGTTGTTTCACGAGTACGTTTTTCACTTTTATTTCGGACTGTGTCTTGTGCGTGTGTCGTTTTTTTGCTGCACGCGCCGGGCGCCTTATTTATTGCCATTCATTTCCAAGAAATATATATATATATATATATATATATATATATATATATATATATATATACAATTATTTAAAAGAACAATGGTCCTGTAATCGTGTAATATATTATGCTGTAACAGTAAATTCGAAATGCACTAGTCTGGTTTTAAATTTATGAAAGGATCGTTCTCAGTACATAAATTTGTAAAAGAAATACGAACGTTCTTTTTCGGAAAATAAAATTAAGAAACGTCCGCTCTATACTGTGAAGAGAATCTGTACACATTAGTGATACTCAAATCGTTCATTTCCGATTAGATTCCGAGTCAATAGTAATATTGAAATTATTTAATGATTAAGAGCTAGATGTGTATTGATTGATTGACAGTCGAGTGATTAACGAGATGATTTGTACTAATTGACTGCATTAATTAATGCGTGTAACACTAAATGGATGGAAAAATGTAGTAATAGCTGGATGTCGATGACACTCGTTTTGTTTATTGAAGTGATTCGAATTTTGTGTAACATTTAATTGGATTTCGTATATATTTTTTTCAAAGTTAAAACGATTAGAGGCTTGTGAATGTCTAAACGCTTATGGGCGTTATTGTAAAAGTACTAAGCACGGAGGTTCGGAGTTTTGACTTGAGAAGGTTTGACGTTAAGAGATGACTGAGATTTTCTGAAATATATAATCATGGAAGACGAAATGGCCGGATTCCAGATGCGGCAGAAGGTCACGGATTCATACCATGAAGATTAGGCAGAATCGTATTTAATTATTAAAATTATATGAGTGTCAGTCAAATATAAAGCGATTTTTTTCCTACTGCTGAACGAGGGTGAGACCGAATGTGGATATTACTGGCAGTGTCTAGACTCCTTGTCATGCACATGACCTCGCATTCGTTTCTTTAGCAGCTAGTATGATGAAAGAGTAGGTAATATCGTTGCGCGACGCATCACATAAAGTTTTTAACAAACGAAAATGTGAAACCGACCGAGATTTCGAGAAGATCGGGCGAACAGATCGGGAATGAAACGTTATCGAATATTTACATGGCATAAAGCGTTCAGCGGTAGTCGTTATGGCGTCCAAAACTTGACGCATCCGTCTTGGCCCAAGACAATCGTCACGCCACACAACATTCGAGCAATTCGAGACCTTATTGAAAGTGAAGTACAATTAAAAATGGATGAAATTTGTAAAAAGAGATGAGATAAGCCATGGCAGTGTGCAGTCCATCATTCGTCCATCAGTCAAAGTTTCGAAAAATTTGGTATTGCTCCTTCAAATCAATGCCAGGTCTCGCACTGTACCCCCAATCCAAGAGAAAAAATCGAAAATGCATTGGACTACTGTCGAACATCCCTATTATGGCTCCGACTTATCGCCATGTGATTATCATTTGTTTGGACCACTCGAGGAGGCGCTGGGAGAACGAAGATTCGAATATCGTGAAGAGGTGGTACACTTCATGTGTAATTGGCTTCGAATACGCCCCACTACTCTCCAAAATACAGGAATTTAAAAAAGTTCTAATCTCCTGTGGAAAAAGTGTTTAAATGTTAACGGAAACTATGTCGAAAAATTATTTGTGTGTACATTTGAAAAATATTAATTTAATTAAGAGTGAGGGAAAAAGTTTGGTTTATATTTGACTGGTACTTGTAATTGTACGTTTTTTTATATTTGTGCGTATAATAACCTGTACATAAAACGTTATATATATATATATATATATATATATATATATATATATATATTAAAAAAAATATTTTATTTTTTATTGTTTTCAAACGTTATTCTTTTTCAAACTAAAAAATACATTGTTCCATTCTTTCATTCAAGTTGAATCAGTAAAGAAAGGGTTAAAAATCAGTACATAAAAAGCATACTTTTCAGTTGATAAAAATTACACCGCGTGAGTGAACTAAAAGTTTGAACTCGCCATATTCGGTGATGAAGCCATGACCACTGGAGCACACCGTCCATAAATAGAAACGTATCCGTCGTTAATTAAGCAACGGATTCACAAACGTAACTGGAAGACACACAACATGTTACGCCAATCAAACTGATATCACAACATATCGTTATCGATAACTCATAAGTGTGTACGAGGCGGAATCATAATAGCATACAATCGACTGTGTTAAGAAATGTATTTTCTCCTTAATTACAGTAAAGTGGTAACTGAATGCCCGGACATATGTCATGTTTTTGTCATATGCTAATGCAAAACAATATTTCATAACGAGCGGATAATGAGTCGGCCGTTTGTTAGCGATGAACAAAGAGCTCTGACAGCCGAGAATCTAAATTGATCACATTTCACGTGCACACGGGCCTGCGCATGCACGTGCCGATTGAAGAAGAACCGTGCTTTTTTTTTGTTACAGAGCGATCCATCAAACCGAATATAAATATCTGTCCATTATACGGATTTATGTGCGGCGGAACATTATTAGCTCGATTTGAATGAAATAATAATTTTCGAATTTGTTATTAGACGTCCGGTTGTTTGTGTCGAAATTAATTTATGGGCTCGTTCGAATATCAATACTCCATTTATTGAGAACATCGAGAGATTAACAAGAATGTTGAACGCGGGGCTATTTGTTATACAAGATATTTTGTTTAGTCTATTTGCTATTGGACAAGAATATATTTTATGAGACATTCGACCGAGTTCCGCTAGTGTATTATACACCTTTTTTTAATTTATGAAATGATCTAGAATTGCTTTATGTTTTGAAATCTATAAATATGATTTTACTAATTGGATTAGAACATGAAATCGAATATGAAACGAGATATTTCTTTTATTCGATATAGTAAATCTAATTATTAGGTGTAAAAATTGATTCTGTCCTTTTAAATTCAATCAATCATAATTCTGTTTTAAATTATAATATTTTTTGATCGTTTTAGAATTTTGAAGTGACAACCTTAACAATTAAAACTACTAGATATATTTGCCAAAATATCGACATAACCTCACAAAAAAGTAGTAAAATGATAGAATCCGAAAAGAAGCATATAAGGCATTGCATACTTTTTACAATCCAGTCGAAAAAAAAGCTACTAGAATGATTTGTTCAGCTTTAGAGGCCAGTCTTTTGATATATAAATTATGCAAAAAATGCTAAAACAGTAGAAGAGATCCGAAAATCCACTACAACTTCATCGAACCAATGCCGCCATCTTGTTTTTGGCAAACGATTCATCTGTTACTCAACAAATGGAGCACAGTTTTACAAAAAAATTGTAGATATTTTGAGGATTGAAATGTATTTCATTTTTTCTCAAACATTCATTTTTTTATAAAAAAGGTACCAAATTAATGTTTACACCTAATAAATGTAGTCCCGGTGGTCGTTGCCCTTTTATATAAATATTGTTATTATTATATTAAAATTATAATTCATGAATAAATTATATTTTTTTCCGAATCTTTTTGTATCTGATGTTGAAATGTCCAAAGATAATTGTTTCTATTTAAAGCCAGTTTTTCATAAATAAAATACTAGAATACGTTTTATCTATTAGATAAGAAATTTTACTGTAATAGAATTCTGACACTGTCTCCAAATTCAAATTTATAATGAGTTAAAATATTTACAACTAAAAAAATAAATGAAAATTATCTAAACATTCGAATAAATCAAACAAATTCATCACAATGACTTCTAGATCAATAAGCGTTTACAGTAATCATAACTACAAGTATTTCTAAGATTTTTAATAAAAATATAATATTTTTGTTTCTCAATGTTATTTATTTTATTGAAATGTTTTTTTCTTAATAATTTATTTTGTATATAAATTGTATTTTGTCACTCTAAGTATGATAGCATCGGCATTAAAATATATAATGCATTACACATAATCAAAAATGATCAATAATGATTTATTGAACATTTCTGACCGGAAAAATCGTGGTTTAAGAGACCAAGCAGGAATTCATTTCTGAAAAACAATTTCTATGTCAAATACAGTCGATGTTAACTGAGAAAAACAAGCATAAAATCTTAAATTCTACAAACTCTGAGAAGAATTCTGCTTCAAGAACGATCCAAACAAAACATTTTACCATTCAATCGATTCACGACGACACACGTCTCCGCGTCGAGAAATAAAAATAAATGAAAATAAAAAACAATCAAACGAAATGTGTACTACTCATCGATGGACGGAGAAAGTGGTGCTGCGCGGTGAAGCCTGCAGACCGGAACGGTGCGTGGTCGGATCTCGACCGAACACGCCTAAACAGGTCTTAGACCAATCGTTTATTCGATGATACCCTTCCTTCCTTCCTTATTCATTTCCGATTAGATATGCAATCATCGATTCTTCGATATAACTATACCAGAGTATTCATGCTTCGATACTTCTCCCGTTGTGCACTGTCAATATCTCTCTCTGATAGAAAATTGAAAAAAAATACTTCAGGACAGTGAAACGTGTCGTGAATGTTAAAAGAAGTCTATGTAAGATGATTATTTTGTACTTTGCTGGTTGAGTCTTGTAATTAATGGAAGTTCAATTAAATAAGCGACATGATCGTAGATTAAATCATATATATATATATATATATATATATATATATATATATATATATGCATGCAGTGTCTTGTAGATTCAATGCACTGACTGCAATTGAAAGATGCAAACCCCACTGCGTTACAAGCGACCTCTGTTCACGACTCGGACAGAAAACATTGGCATAAATGTCAAAGCGTTGAAATATTAGGCGAGATACGGTCGACTTCCTACAGATTTACCAGAGGCTACCCGACTTGATTTATATTACAATTGATCACTGGATCAATTTTTTTAAATTTATAATGTCAGCACGATTAATGAACATCTGCGTCGCGTGGTGTTCTTTCGAGTTTATATAGTAGTTCCCTGATAATTAAAGTCGACGTATTTAGTATGTATATATATTTTTTTATCACTGTTTGGTGTAATATTTCAGATTTTAAAAGTGTTTAAGTAATCAATATTAACCCTTTGCACTCCGAACATTTTTTGATACTATCGACTAGCAACTCCGGTACTCTTTTGCAGTGATGCTTTCGGAAAAGAGAAGCTTTGTATTTGAAAGGAAAAAAATACAAAAGTAAGTGCTTATAAATTAAGTACTTATGACTCTATTTATTTTGCAAGTATGATTTGTTCTAATATAAATAAAGCTTAAATTTTACATTTTGTAATTCACCATGGTATGGTACCTCTGGAAACACTCTCCCATGTATATTCTGGGTTCATTTAGACAATTATCGCAGTAATAAAAGCTTTTTTTTCTCTCTTAGAACATACAACACAATCTCTCTTTTCACCTTTTCTCATTATGTGAAGATTTCCATTTAACTGAGTTTCAGAGGTGGAAGTACAAGTTCTTGTTCTCTCCTGGCGGAAATCTCCTATTAGTCGAACGATTAAGAGTTTTCGATATTTCAAGTGTATCAGTGGAGTCTCGTTTTTGTTATTTTACAGTTTAATAGAGAATGTATGAATTGATAACAGATATATTACTGGTGCTCATCTATGAAGTATTATTTTTAAAAAATAAAATAGCCCGATGTACCTAATAAGAATATGTAAAAAAATCCTATAAAAATTCATTCAATTATTTCCTTTTCGAGATTACCCCGTTCCTCCGGCACACTTTGTACAAGAAAACGCTAGTCTGTGGATGGATTCGTTCGACAATTCGACAATACAAGAAAATACTGAAATCATTAATTTCATATGCGGAGAATGAAGACAGTGCACTGTTCGAAATCTACTAAACAATTTCATAATATCAGACAATATCGATTTTTTTTATCGATTTACACTGGATATTTTTTAATCATTTGAAAGTTGATTATGATTTCAAATTGAATGATCAATTTACTGTTGATATGGACTAGAAAAGTATTTAATTTGATTCGGGACACGCTATTATTATTAAAAACAGATACGTTATATAATTTTATGGCGGCCTTTTAAAATTATCTAATCTAAAAAACTAAAAATGACATTTTCGATTGGACCACAGTACCAGATACCTCACAATATGCACACACGTTAGACTGTAATTTATTTATGCACTTTCCATAGGTCAACGTATCCATAACAATGCGGCACAATAGTGTGCAAATATTAATACATATACATTCACATATATATATATATATATATATATATATATATATATATATATATATATATATATATATGTTTGTATAAACGCAAACAGTTTATGTTATATTATAGACAGGTAAGTTACGCGTTACACACAGAACATATAATTCAAGCACTGAGTCGAGCGTACATGTATCAGCATGTATCTCATGCCCACACAATCTCACAGCTTTGTCTTGTCGTTTCCTCCCTTTTGTTATCTATTTATATAAGTTCAATTACTAGAGACTTGATTTACAACGTACTGATAGTCATCTCGGCGTACATTTCTTTGTGAAATGACCGTTCGGCTCCAGAGTCATGTTCAATTGTAAGAGCGTGTACGTGGGTCGTCTGTTAAGTTTCCTCGTCCGTTTGAAATAAATCGAGACAAGTCTATTAAATATATTCAGAGTAATCGAAAGGAAAAACTTACGGACTTGTCGTATTTCCGAATAGCAGAATTGGGTATGGAAGGGATTCGAAGAGTGGATCGTTTACAGATTTCGATTTTCATAAAAATCGTTTATATGTATCGTATCTTGTTTCGGTATATATATATATATATATATATATATATATATATATATATATATATATACACATATATATATAAATTCTTAATCTGATTAATAAAAAGTTATAATAATTCCAATTTTCAGTGAAAAATGTTTCATATATACCGATCTGAAAAAAATATCTTGTCGTTTAACATGGCTTTCAAAATGATTTTAATTTATTAAAATTGCATCTTGTAGTTTCTAATAAAGATAAATATGTAATGGTTAATGTTTATAACTCAGTAACTGTATCTAATAACCTGTAATCGTATATGATGGCCATATTTTAAGGTTTGATATAGAATTTCTTGATATTAAATTGAATGAGTGGATTTATTGTATAAAACGATTGTGTACTTACTTTAGAAAATATCAAAATATAATTGAATACAGACTATTTTAGTATCTTTGTAATAACTGATAGGTATTATAATTAAAGTGTTAGAGGTGAAATCCGACCAGACTTGACTTTAATTATTTTAATGAAATATTACTCGAGATGATTTTTCATTTGGATTTTTCAAAAAACTAAACTTGTAAGTGTACATCAATTTAGTCCAAATTTTATATTTGAACTAGTCCGTAGCCCATCAAAATTGACGGGAAAATTGTGAGAAAAAACTGTTTATCGGTTTTTACAACATAATATATTTAAACATAAAAATACCTAAGAACGAAACTCAATAAATTAAATTTGAAACATATGAGCTGATGAAGCAAACATTTCTCGACACGACGGAAACTTGTCACTTTGTCCTGCGGATAAAGTGACGAGAAATGTCGGTTTTTATTGTTAAGAAGAAGATTTATCGAGAATTTTTAGCAAATTTGATTCTTGGCGATGGGAAAATACTTTGAAAAACGATTCTTTAAAAGATAATTCTTCGAAAGGACAATTTTTCGATAAAAGATATTTTTATTTGCATGTCAACAATTTAAACTGATTCAGGTCACGTATTTTTATATCTATTCAGATATGGCCAGGTCTGTGTAAGTTAATCAGATTTGGATAGGCTTTCATAGGTCTGGTTAGACCGAATCAGCCCTAATTGGGTTGTGTCAGGCTTAATCGTGTTCGATCAGCCTTGGTTAGTTCTAATAAGGTCAGACTGGGCCTAGATAGACTTAGTCAGCTCTAATCAGGCCGGATTAAGCTCGGTAAGGTTTGACAAAGTCTAACATGTTTGATTAGGTCTGGTTCAGTTTGGCTTAGCTCAAATAAATTTCCAAAAATCACTCGAAAGTATTATAATTTCGAAAAACTGTCTTTCTAAAAATTGTTTTTAAAGAATTCCACAACATCCAATCATTGCGAATGCATTAAATGTACGTATATTGTTTTTTTGGTCATAAAATTGAATATCGGATATATTGAGAAATATGGACAATTATTATATAGAATTACCGGTGATTATAAACAATTACCATTAGTCTTTATATATATATATATATATATATATTTATATATATATATATATATATATATATATATATATATATAATTGCTTCATTCTAGATTCAATTGAAAACTGATATCGCAACAAGTTTGAAATTTAGATTGGTTCAAGTAAAGCAATAAATCGAACTGTTTAAACACTTTCAGTATTTTACAATCTTCATAAAAATCGAATCGCCAGACATTCTTCTGTAGTCTTTTTCGCAGCTTCTACGGTTCATACGAACCAGCCGATCGTTCGTTTACCTCCACACAAAATCCAATAATAAGAAATTAATTACAAATAATTATCAGTACAGTTTTTTTCACATTCAGCCTATTCAGTCTAAGCAAACTGTTGTATAACCAGTCATATAAAACATGACTATGCATTACTTTAAATTGGTTTATGTTAGCGAAACGCCTCGCTGTTTTTGTAACGTTATAAAAATTATATAAACATGTAAGTTTTTTGTGACAGTTTCATAAAAAAAACAAAGTGTTTTAGTTTGATCAGTCTATGGATATTTACTAGAAATGATAGACAATCCTCTAAACTGAGCAGAAAAAAATAAAAAAAATCATTTCTATTAATCATTCTTTCAGATATATAATTTATATTATGTTAATATGTACGAAAATCGACGACTATACATTTTTATTCGATTTTCCATGAAACAATCTAAACGAAACAATTAACAAATTTAATTATACGGCCGATGCAGTACAGGGACAGAATGTGAATGTTTGAAAATGATTATTCGAATGGTTAGCATCGTCGACCATCACGGCTCAAAGAGTTAACAACTGAAATCAAATGATCTCAGCTAGTGTTTGCATACGTTCGTGTTTATGTCCCACAGTAAATACAATATAAAACATGAAATTGATTTATTTCGATTTTATACAGGCAGTTCTGATTGTGGTTACGGTCGGTAGACGCGGTTCTTTGAAAAACTTTCATGAAATTGAATTTGTTTCTTTTTTTGTTAGCTGTTACATTGATTTTATAGTTTTATGGTGCATGTTTTTATTAAGATCTGTTTAGATTATAATATATATATATATATATATATATATATATATATACTTAGAGAGAGAGAGGGAGAGAGTTCCGTTTTGAAACAAATACATTTTATCCAAATGAATACTGAGCTGAATGTAAACAAAAAAACTGCAAGAAATAAAACATACAGAAACAGAAATTATATATATATATATATATATATATATATATATATATATGTTAGTTATTCAAAAATATATTAGAATAATAATAAAAATACACAAGAATATATCAAATTACAAGTAGTTGGTGCAGATAAAACTACTTTTCGATAAAATCAAGAAAGAAGAACGAAGTTAGGTTTTATAATACAGTTCTTAAGCTTCAAGTTCCGACAAATTGCTTCTTTTTTCAGACTATAAACCCGAATTTTACTCTCAGAGCTCTAAGGTACAGAAAAAATAAGATTTTTCTATACCTTGGCGTTTTGAAAATGACAGCACTTTCATTTAAATGCAAATATTGATTCATTGAACACTTTTGATCAGAGAAATTCGGTGGATTGTACGGTGAAAAAATAAGTAATCTGTGTAAATTAGAGCCAGTGTGAAGGATTGGTCGGAGGAACAAAATATTTATGTCCAGACTAGAAATATAATATTTAGTATAAAATTATATATACAAAAACTAATTTTTCTTGTGGAATTGTTTACAGAATGTTTATATTTTGATTTTTATAAGTCCTTGCTCGGTCATTTCGTTCAAGGAACAACAGACGTCTCTCACAAATCATTTATTTGAATGTCGATTTTAAATCTTTGTTTACGTTGTATTTAATCTACGATTATATCAATAACTGTACAGTTTATACAGTCAAGTAAATCGAAATTTAGAGAGGATGATTTGTGACGGACATATGTTATTCTCGGGACGGAAAGACCGGAGAAGACGTTTAAAATAAAAAAAAGGGAGTGTACGAAATTTTTATTCTGCATACTAATTTTTATTGTGTGTCTGGGTATACGAAACACATTTACGGTATAATGTCAATATCGTACCGTAAATTCAGTGCCAACAGGTACATAAAGTACGGTGAAATCAAACATCACCCACGCAATCATTGATTAGACATTTTCATTGATGTACAAATAAGGCAGATCGAATAACGATATATCACCGTCGGATGGAAATAGAAATTATTAATTTCCAATATTGTTCATCGATCGGCCGTTGCTCTTTAACGCCATCCATACAAAATACGTACGTTCACCGTACGCATTTTTTTTGCTAGCACACATCTCATCGAATCAGTATTGCGAAGTGTTACTTTTATACGTTTTTAATGATAAGTCTATAATTTATTTTCATATAATTCATCGCCGATTCCGAGACTGTCGAGGTTCGAGGATGTGAGATCAAAAGGTTCTCACGTACAGTCAATGATTTTCAGATATTTTACAATGGTTCGTCGCTTTTTTCAGTCGAATATCAAACTAATAAGAGAATTGCGTGCTAATCGATTATAAAAAAATTCTACATACAAATTTTAATCGTTTAGAAAGCAGTAAAAAGTGTTAGGAATTGAAAGATCGTTAATTTGTTTAAATAAAATTATAAGAGTAATTTCAAACGTTTTCTACTTAATAGGATGTGTATACTTATAAAACCAAAAACCATCCTGCAGCTAAAGAACAACATACGAGAAGACATTCGAGTGTTATGTCCGGAAATCCTAAAAGAAGTGATGGAAAATATCTTAGAAAAAGCTCGACTTTGTGAGGCCAGGGAAATTGGACCTCACTTATGTGATGCCACTTTTCATGTATAATCATGTAAAAATCCCTATCCTTTAACTATATTTTGTGAAATAAAAAAAGATGAAAATATTACAAAGCAAAAAAGATAATGTTTTAAACCCGTCCGTTCTTCTTGTACCACCCTGTATCGAATATTTTCGATCAACAAAAATGTAAACTGTGAGGTGAAAAACGAATTGATTCTATCAATAAATATCTGATGAAATCAATAAATAGCTTTTTGAATTTCGATTAGAAAAGTGACTTTTTGTTGGTTCACTCAGATATCAAGAGATATCAGACTACCTGACACTAATTTGGATAGTATAATTGCTAGGAATTGGTGCTCGAGTCAAAAAAAAAGTCATTTTTCATTATTTTATATGCGGTTATTATTGCGGATCAATCTTTTTTGAACAAGTGCACATTTTTCAATCTGCCAGGCTGACATTTAAAATGAATTAACCTAATATTCTTATTTTATTCATTGACTGGTGGCCATTGCATGTCAATCTGAATCACAAATATATTTATCATAAGTACCTCCATGAGTAATACACTGTATGCATACCAGATAATTAACAAACATATTTGTTGAAATGAAACAGCATGTGTGTGTGTGTGTACGAAAATGCATACATGTAATTAGAGTGATATTAATAAACCGTTTAAGATCGCTTAACGTCAACAGTGTGCAAATTTATCAATTTCTAATTAATATAAATGCCATTTTACAGACACACCGCGTACATAAATCATTGCGTCGAGATCGAAAGCGCTCGCGGTCGCGGGGATACAATTAAAATTGTGCAATGTTTCCGAAGCGAATTAAATGTACAGATTAGATTTCGGATAATAATATAATACAATTCGGTTTGTATTAATTACTGGCTCGTTGGCCAAGATACACGCGCGCACATTCACTGTATAATTTTATACATATATACATACATACATACATACATATATATATATATATATATATATATATATATATATATATATATATGTACTCTTTTCGTGTACGTGTGTTTTATTGTATTAGATAATTGTCAGTTGGGCATAAAACGGTGTTAGTCAACGACCTTGACTTCGAAAAATATACATAAATATTCTTGTACGGCGTTGCAGTCGTGAATTTCGGGCCGATTCGTGTCGAGATCCCATTTAGATGGAACGTGTGAAATTGGGCATGCACTCTAGCGTTGTTTCTTTTTCTTTTCTTTTAATACTGTCTAATTATAATACTAATTACTTTTGGCTTTTGTTATCTGATGAAGGAAAACTGACGAAAATTGTTAATTGCGCGCAGATCGTTCTCTATCGACATCGATCCGCGAAAAGAATCGGCCGTCTGCATGAACAGCGGACCCGTTCGTACGAACCGATCGAATTCCTGTATTGCGATCTTAATCCATAACGGTAGAGAGGACCCGCTACGAGGACATCACGCTTATGGCATAGAAAACGAAAGGCCCCGATACGGGGACATGTAAAGAATTCAGTTTTTATTTCATTTGCTTAAGTTTATAATATAGAAAGATTAGACAATATTCTGTATCTCTTTATAATGATATACGAATTTTATTCGTACACTGATTGGCTGAATCAGTCGCGTGGCATGTGTTCTGATTGGTTACTATAAATACTGTAATCGAACGATCTTCATTCTAATTAATTCAACTGATTGTTGTCTTGAATTTGATGTTATGTACTATTTTATTTTTAAACTTTTCCAATAAAAAATTACCTATATTTTATACACATTGTTCGTGTGTATTATTTGTTAATTTCTGTTATTTGTCAGAGAATGTGCGAACGTTAGTGAGTCCTACCGGGGGTTGACGAGCGTTGCGAGTAGTAAGCGGAGCCCGCTAGTACTTAAAAAGATTAATCTATCGACAGATTTTTTCAAAAAATGTTCACTCGACTCAAAAATCAGAAAAAAAAATTTTTCTACTCGAAAATGTCCGATAATTAGTTAATAATGATTTTTAATCCTTATGAATGAATTCATAAACGAATTATTGACATGAATTTCGATGGCAATAACTTCATACTCAGAGTACTAAGATACATAGAAGTCTCTCATATCATGTCATTTCTCGAACTTATTTGCACTCGAGACGTTCGATTATGATGGTATCATGTTCGAATTGGGTATCAGGAATGATTAATGACATTTTTCAACAGGTACAATTTTTTTTGCCTGTGAATCAAGTAAAAAGAATCATTTGTGAAAGTGAATTTAGCCAGAGTCCCTAGACTGTCTTGTCATTTCAATTGATATTTTTTTAGATGATTTCTACAGTAATAAAACGGAATAAAATATTTTCATATTTGGAAACCCAAAAATAACTGTTTACAGATGCTTCAAGTGACAAGTCAAACATGTTCTCTCTTTTTATAGAAACGTTCATTGAAAAATAATGTATTATATGCTAATCAACAGCACTAATGATTATTTGAAATCAAATTTATAAAAATTCTCCTGCGAAAAAAAAAACACCACTGAATCTAAAAAATCACAAGCTCCACACACATTCATACAAAACCTAAGTAACTGTTAACAAAGACTCGACGGCCAACCGCAGTCAAAATGACAACGCGGCTCTTACGAAACGAACCGTCTTTCACTTTACTGACAGTATTACATTCCGAATACCTTTTAATTACCCGTAATTACACAGCATGCATAAACAAAAGGCTTCTCTTTCATTCAATGCGTTTCATTTAAAGACTTATTCGAATGTAATTACTTCTACATTGCGTTCGGCTACCGACCGCGTATCCTCGTTGTTTTCTTACAATACACACACACACGCACATATATATATATATATATATATATATATATATATCGTTATCTCTTTTTTTCTCATTCTTCTCACCGTAACAATCACATATAATTTTCTTATTCACAACGAAGATAATAAAATCATCGCAACGTCGAATACACTTATTCATCCATTCACAATAGATGAATCGATTCACCTGCAGTGACGAAACATTTAATAAATAATGGATAGGAGTCGGCGAGATGGCGCTTGAGGTCACGACGACGAGCGGCGCGGCCGAAGAACATAACTGTTTGTACGAGCGACGACTGCGGCGGCGCAAGAACAAAAAAAAAATATGCACACGTAGTGCACGATTCGAAAAGGTGTGCGATTATTGTTCGACGATGACCGTTAGAGTTCGGTCGGATGAGTAATCTGTGTATCTCCAATCGACCTTGCTCTTGAACTGGCACTCGCTGCACGTTACACGCAGACGAAGGATAATTGCAATCGAGACGGTCATGGTTTTATTGTATCGAACGTGTTTTGTTATCGTCGTTGTTTTATTTTTAGATGATTGTTTTGTGTTTTTTTTATGATCTCTATTGTTCTGTTGCATAATTGTATTGGAATATCGATTAAACGATTAGTTTTAATTGAGTTATGTTGTTTAAGTGTGCTTTAAGGTCGTTTATTACTATTAAATAAAAGTAACATTTATATATATATACATATATATATATATATATATATATATATATTGTTAAAAGTTTGAAAAATATTTTTTCACATATCAGTATTTTTTTAATTAGTAAATAAGCAGTCAAGTTCAATGTTTTTACAGTAATAAGAATCACTTTTCTTCATGAGTTATAACGGATTAACATCAGGCGAGAATTCAAACACACTGATTTGTAGTTATCTCCTTTGAGTTTTTGAGGCAACTCCTAAGGCTGTTTTCATGTGATAGAAAATGACAAATTGTCGTTAATATGACGATTTCATTATCCAAAAGAATAGTTTTATGTAATAAAATTCTAAATAAAAATTTATAGATTTTTTGTCAAATTTTGCATAATGTCAAAATACATTTTTCTGATAAAATTAAACACTCTCGGTATAAATAATTGGGTCTGTGTAAAAATAAACGATTTTCGGTGAAAGATTATAACTGAGGTTAAGTATAAATTGAATAAATATACCACGTGTACACAGGTTAATTCGTGTTCGGTAAACAGATTGCAGGACACTTTTACACTTTCACAGGCAGCAGTAATTTGACTGGAATCGGTATAAGTAGCCATGATACAAAATTATTTTGATTTTGAATAAAAAAAATAAAAATAAAATTCATTGTACTATTTCCTTAAAAAGTCATGACATCGTTGCGAAAAAAAATGTAACATGAAGTAGGAATTTTAAAATAAAATTGTAAAACCAGTCATTTTGACTGGTGTGGTAGTTCTAGTGTTAAGTATTGAATGAAGTGCATGGAAGTTAGAGAAGATTATATAAAAAAATGACATGAATGTAAATCCAGGATGAAGAAGAATAAGACAGATTTACTTTTTGATTTTTCCTCTTATTTTGAAATTTCCTGATAAATAAATCCATTCTAATGTTCAGATAATTACATCACGATTTTCAAAACAGAACCACTCGCTTTTATCTACGAGGATATATATATATATATATATATATATATATATATATATATATAGACATTGCGATTTGTCAACCAGCTTTTAGCAATTGTCATGTAAATCTTGGAAAAAAAATCCAATCGATGCAGGTATCTCGCAACATTTATCTGTTACGAAGTGGCCATTCGTTACGCACGATAACTGAGCGTAATTGTTGTATTTTTAAAACAATATCTATTACGGACGATAATTGACATTGTCTTCCATCTAAATGTGGATTCAGCGTATTGACCAATCGATGCGAATGGCCGGTCGACTGAAAAACAGACGGTTTCGAAACGATCGCTTTTCCGTTATTTGTATACGCCGCTGTGTATTCAGCGCACGGATCCCATTCCTCAGATAGCTTGTCTGTCTGTCTGACGATGACAAAACCGATAATGGACGTTTTTCTGGAGGAAACGAGTTTTGAAACTGCGCTCTTAGCCAATTATACCGAATTAGGATTGAACATCACTGCTGCGTAATTTGAAGCAACAGACGGATCGAGTAATTGCTGAAGATGATGAAAGGATAAGATAAGATCTAACAGTAGATACGGTCTGTTCTGACCTAACTGTGCGACCTTTTAACTGTTAGCTTCGGATTACTTTAAAAATATTAATCACGAAACGTTTCGAGATTCATTGACTTGTAAATACGATAAATTCTTTTACACTTTTAAATTCATTTCCCGGGGATTCACTTTTTTACCAGCCAAAACAACCGATCAGTAATTTCTACGGTCGAATGTTCGTTAATATAATTCATTTACTTGTAAATATCCATACAAATGCACGCTGAAAATTCAACAGGACGGATTATATAGAAGGAAAACGCACGTGAAGGCATTGAAAGATAGACATTTCGTGTATCGTACGGCGTCACTTTTCAAATTTTATCTGAAAAGAAATGTATTCGACACACGACCGTACAGGCATTCAAGGTTTTTCACCAAACGATACAAAATAAGTTTCGTGATGGGGCCATCGAACTAGGTGAAATTTTGAATTGTTAATAGAGTCTTTTTTACATTTAGAGAAATATGTCGAATGAATATGTATGCATACACCACAATAGACGTGCGGGTTTCATTGAAAGTAATTTATTTTCGTTGCGATTTTTCAGTACGGAAACAATAAACAGTAACCTTGCCTATGCACTTTATATATATATATATATATATATATATATATATACATAGAGAGAGAGAGATTTATTTAGGCTTCCACATGAAAATATTAAAAAAACCGCAAAAATTAAAAAAAATCATTTTATTATTTATTTATTTAGTATTTTAATTCAACTGCATTTTAGTATTGAATGTAACTAAAGTACTAAATAAAAAATAACATGTTTCCTTTTAATTCTTGCGATTTTTTTTAATACTTTCATGTGGAAGCCTGAATTGAATCACCTTCTATATAATTAAATGAAATTAAGTAAGAAATCTACACATAATTTTTTAATTGAAAATTTCAAGTTAACGAAAACGTCACTGTACTGAAGATTTCGGTTTCGAACTCCTGGACCATATAGTCTGGACTTATCAAAAAGAGTGGGAAGACAATTTATTTCTGATGAGAAGGTAATTGATTTGCTTCAAGAATGGTTGCGCAAGAGATCAAAAAAGTTTCTTCCAGGACGAAATCTAGAAACTTGTCAAGTAATTAGAGAGGATTATGTCGAGAAATGGCATGTAAGATAGTTTTTTTATCTGTTAAATGTTTTTTATCTGTGATTTGCCTTCATAATGATAAAATTCTTTTCTCAAATCACTTGATGAAAGGTTGGTCGTTATTGGGGTTTTAAGGTGCTTCGACAGCATGGTCATTAGCACCCAAATCACTTGCTGAGTGTCAATAGATAGTTTACTACTCATTTTACAATTACAAAAACGAATTTTTCACTCACTCAATAGACAATTAAAAAAATTCTGATTGATAATATCTGATAAATGATTTTTAATTCTTATTTATGTGTATTTCGAAAATGTGATCATTTCCAAAGTGCCAAAGTATAAAATAATCTAAGCTTCTAAGTTATTACCTCAAATTAGAAACTACCTGACGATGTCACACGCGCTGAAACCAGCTATAATGAACAATTCAGAATATTCAATGACGAAAAATCTAAATGAATAAATTTTGATCATCATTTCGACTCTATAAAGATAACTGTCTTAAACAGGACCCTTCCGTCCAAAACTTGGCAGACAGTTACATAAATGAATTACTGTTTTTATCAAAAAAACGTCAAACATTTCTTCAATATTCCATAAATCATTAATGATTGTTATTTACGAAGATTCGATAACGCTACCATCATCCTAAAAGTGCTAAGGCTGAGAAAAATCTCTAAGTATAAGCTTATTTCTCCTACGATCGATTTTAACTTTCTTTACCTTTTCAAAAGTTTAAAATCTGCACGGGGATCATGAAATTCGTGACCGGTTAAAGGAAAAACTATCTCAAGTATTCTCCAGGATTCATACATAGGAAAAAACGAATTACTCTTTAAATATTTTTCCTGTGATAACTTTTTTTTAATAAAAAATGTATGTTTTTATACCTGTGATTCTGTTAATATCTTATTCTTCCATTGTTCGCTCTTTTAGATCAGTTAAGTGTCTGTTAATAGATGTTGGGTCTTCAACATCTACCTGAGGATGATATTAGTGCTCAAATTAGTAATCGAGAACAGACAGTTAATTCAAAAGGACGACGATTAACAGGATAGTGAAAATAGAAAACAATTATAAATAAATGAGCAATAAAGAACAATTCTTTTCAGTCGTGGATGATTAAGTTAATGAATATTTTCACATATTGTGCAAGCAACATTTTCATAGAAAAGCAATTAAGTTCGTGTTAATTTCCATAAAACGCGTTTCAATGTCTTTTTGAAGTTACGGTTCAATCCAGCACCGAAAACAATGTTCGCCGCATTAAATATTAGCAAACAAACACGAAAACATGTATCTGTGCCGTTTCATAAACGTGCAATTATCATTTTATACACATTAGATAACGTGTCCACGAAATCGACGACGATTTTCATGAACTCGCATTGTATGTAAAAATCATCTCGGTTCAGCAACACCAACAATACGTCTTTATTATTTTTAAACATCTGTTCACACATTATTAACACTATCGCATTAACCTAATCTAACCATGAAACAATGAACGCATGCATCTCTAACAATGATAAAGATTAGAGCGTTAAAGGAGTCAATGCCGGCGTTTCTACATCTGCCGTTGCCACTGCACGATCGGTCATTGCTCAACGGTTTCATTTATTTTAGTCAAAAGCTGCGCGTTCTTAATCCGCACGGTTTTTATGTTTCTCAACTGAACAAACACAGTCTGTGTGTCTGTTCCGAGTTGTTTCACGGAGAGGAAAATAATCATAAATAATTTTTAGACTCTAACTTTCATCATCGTTAACTCTCCCGTTTCGGTGCGGTAAACTCACCGCCTGTTTTTATTTACGAATATCCTCCTTTCTGTTACTCACAGGACACCGATATTCCTTGTTATCCTTTATTATTCAGTACTATCACTAATGAATTTTAAAAAATAATGATAGAAATCGTAAATATTATTTTGTCTGTTTTATTTCAAAACCAACCTCAACCCTGATACGCATGCATGTTCAATAAATGTCAGTTTGCTGATCGTCAAAAATTTCCCGTGAAGAAGTAGGACGATATTTTAAACTATACTTCTTTATTGTGTTGTAATAAAAACACGTCCTATTGAGAGTAAACTGTGTTCATTGCACCGATACAGAGAATTTTAAAATTGAACCGGGCTTGAAGACTTAAAAGATAATCATCTATTCTTAAGTCTTGTAATTTGAGTCTTATAATCCAACGTTGGTTAAGCCAAAATTTGGAGTGATGTATTTCAAAACTGGAAGGAAAAAAAAGACTGCTGCTGATAAAATTAATCTGAAACGCATTTAATCATTTCCGGCAATAAGAAGCATACGAATAAAGCGAATACGTTCTTAAATAAAGGTTAATTATTATAAACGTGTCGATAAAGATCTTTTTTTAAATAAATTTAAGGTCAGGAAATCTGTTTAAAATGACAGAAACAAGTTACGTTGATAAATGGTGAAATTAAATAGATATCAAGTAATAATAATTAATTGTCAAGATATACATATACATATTTATATATATATATATATATATATATATATATATATATATATGTTTGCAGAATGAACTACGCACAGTTTGCACTGATTTTATGAGAAAATATTGTAAGCAAATTTGAAGGTGAGCTGGTCAATATAAATAGATGACACAAACGTAAACAACTATATGGGTGTTCAAATTTTGTTTCGAAGTTGTCCAAAACAGCAATAAATTTGACGCCCGTCCGTCGATTATGTACACAATACGAGATTTTTTTTCTACCGAATCGAAACGCGAAAAAGGTCTCGACGAATTAGTCAGCTCGTGTCCACTCAAATACCGTCACCGTCGTCGTCGTGCACCGTCGTAGAACACCGAAAGGTGAGACATTTTCAAGTTGGAAACGCCACGAATGCAGAAAGAAGTTGTCGTGTAGGAAGAAAAGTCGATTTTTTTTTTGTATCCTGGAGAGCTCGTCGTGGGAACGTTCCGTGACTGATTAATAGACAATAATAGATAAATTATTTGATTATTATAACGTTTGTACAGATTTCTGATACGATTGATCCTGACGAGCAAACGAATATATTATAGTTTTTTGTTTAAATATTTTTTAAATATTTGTTTAATCAATTTGTTGGATTTACTTTTCGTTTATACATCTTTTAGAATTCTGACTACTTTTTTATATTCCTAGAACTATGTGGAAATTCTTAAATGTCAATAAACGATTTATAAACAGAAGCTATTCAAACATATACTACTTTAGTTGCTTGAAAAGTAATATAATAAAAAAAGTATAATAGGAATAACAGTTGTAGAAACACTTCTTTCGGGTAACTTACTCGATAGTAGGGTTTCTAATAAGAGACAAGACTTTAATTTTTACTAATTTTATCTTCAGGATTTTCTTAAGAGGTTTCATCGAACGCGTCGGTGGAAAAGTTGTCCTAGGAAGCAGAAGTGTAGATCATTTCAATGACTAGTTTGTTTTTAGAAGAGTTCAGACATTCTATTTTATGATACAGGCTCATATCTCGATACATTGACTTCTGACTGGACTCATGATTTTTTTTATCAAAGTTCAAACATTATCGTGTAATACAAATCTTTATTTCAAAATATGGACTTTAAAGTGGTAACATTAACATTTAAAAAATACTTTATATCTTAGCCAAGCAGTTGGGATAACCTCACAAAATAGTACTGAACAGGAGAGTGTCCGAAAAGTATGCATACTTTTCCATTTGAAAAAAATGCTGCTTAAATAACAGGAATAGTTTGTTCAGCTTTTGGGGAAGGTGCTGTGTGACTCATAAAATATACAAAAAATGCTAAAACAGTGGAGGAGGTCCGAAAATCTATTACAACTTCATCGACTCGAACTCTTTTTTTGACAAGAGGTTCGTCAGTTACCTGACAGATGGAATAAAGTTATACCAAATAATGGTGGATATTTTGAGGATTGAAATGTATTCCATTTTTTCATAAACATTCGTTTTCTATAAAAAGACAGAAAATTAATTTGCACATCTAATAAATGTATTATTAACTATACAGCTACCAATGAAGGTTTGAAACAGATTTATTAAAATTTTAGTACAGCATTTTTTTTATTAATGAATCATTTACTTATTAGTTAATGAGAGTGGTCAGTATGTGTGTGTTAAGTGATAAACAAAAACCTTTTAGAAAAATCATAATACAGTCACACAGTAAACTTATATTTAATATTTATGTCTGGATTCGTCGCAACCTCTCAAAAAGATTAGAAATGACACGTGTTACAAGAAAAAACATACTCTAGGCTAAGATTTCGCAGCGTTTTCGAACGTTAACGCCGGTCCTGTGCATCGAACGTATACGCGATGTTCACCTGTGTGTGTACTAACATTAATGCGAGTTTTAGCGACTTTTCAGCGAGTAACAGTTCGCCATTTCGTTCATAACGTTTGTCGACAGAGAGCGTACGGTCGTACTTAGTCAATTGTCAAAGAATAACTTTCACTTCTTGGCAGCGACTGTTTGGTTTAAGAGGTACACGCGCGCTCATATCATGTGCGTCGGCCCGATACACACACACACACACACACATATATATATATACAAATGATACACTGAGAAAAATAGTATCTTTTATGTAAAAGACTTAAACAAAAGCGAAGAGAAGAATTATTAGTAAATAGATGGAAATAAGAAATGATATAAACGTGAAAAGAATGTTCTATCTACGTGGAATTATTATTAGATGAGTATATTTATTAGTAGATAGTTTAAAAATTAAAGAAGATAGCAATAAACGCATACGAGAAATAACAAAATCTATAAAATAGAAAGAAATAACTCGGATAGTCAATATTTATTTATCAAAAAAATACTTATGAAAATAGACATATTACTTAATTACAAAGAACTGTCGATTTTCTCACAACCACTCATATTATTGTCATTTAAAAACAGTCTTCATTTGATAAAATTGGAATATTGAACAAAAGTGAATATAAAACGAGCAGGATAACTAAAAGTCATTGGAACAATAAAAGATTTCGAATTAATTATATCTTAGTTTGATTTTAAAATGTTTTGTTGGTGTAAATTTCTATTAGAAGTCAGAGAAACACTCGTTATTTACAAACAGTTTAATTTAAAAGAATTTTATAATAAATATTTATATAAGTATTGAACATTATTTATATTGAGTTAATGATCGAATCGGTCGATTCAGAGTGTAGTTTTTTGAGAAAGCCATTGCTTTTTTATTGGGTTTAAACTAATTAATTTTGTGCATTTAAATTGAATCAATTATAACTCTTCTCTAAATTAAAATATTTTCTCGTCGTTTCACGATTTTAAAGTGCTAACCTTCAAATTTAAAAACAGTACATATCTTTGCCAATCAGTTGGCATAACCTCACAAAACAGCGGACTCAATGGAGTCCGAAAAGAAAATACTAGGTATTGCACACTTTTCGCATTTCATTTCAAATTAAAAACCGAAGGAATGATTTATTCATCCTTGTGGGAAGATGTTGCGACACATGAAACATGCAAAAAAATACTAAAAAAGAGTGAGAGATCCGACTTCATCGACTCAAAGCTGCCGTCTTTTTTTGACAAGGGAATTATGGGTCACCTGATAGATGGAGTACAGGTATAATGGGGGATATTTCTAGGATTGAAATGTATTCCATTTTTTGTAAACATTTTTTTTTTATAAAAAAAGGTACCGGATTAATTTGCACACTTAATAAATAAAGATGGAAACGTGACAAAATAATGATTTATTAAATGAGTTCATTGATTATAAAATATCTGTGAAGCACATACAGTTCGGCACATACTTTTTTTAATTCACAAATATAAAAAAAAAACAATTCGCTTATTTAGGACAATGAAGTCGACATCAGACATTCTTTTTGTTCAGATCGTTTAACGAGATTAAACGTTTCGTCGTCACTTTCTTTGTTTAAATTCTTCGATTTTATCGCTCGAGAATTATTTAATAACTGACTAGAGTTCACGTATAACACACAACTAAAATAATATGGAGATTTTTTTTGAAAAAGTCTCGCCGATTTGCGAATTATCCAACTTGTCCGATTTCTACATTCGAAATTAATAAAAAGTATGATTTGTCATACGTGCTATTCATAATAGACATGTTTCACAATTGAATATTATATAACGGTCTTCATTTTTTGTTACTGCGAAATGTTATTAAAAACAAATCTTGACATTCAATAAAGAATATAAATATTAATAGGATTCATCTAAATTTTTAATTGAAGATGTAAATATTATAAGGTCTGATTAATAAATTTCAAGACTGCTTTCGTTTCAACGAAGAATTTACATGTTTTATGATTATTAATTTAATATTTTTCATATTATTACTTTTTTATTAAGAGTATACGAAGGGGAACAAACACATAAAATTTATGATTTTATTGAAAGAAAGTTTAACTGAAAATCAGAAAATAATAACGACAATTATCAGAGAGAGCTAATTTCTGTTTCAATTTTAAATCTCTCTGTGTCTGTTTTTCACTTGAGCTTTGAGTTCTCATTATTTTCATTATTTAATTCAAGATAAATAACTAATAATAGTCCCAGTGATAACAAAAGCATGTTTCAAATATGACAATTTGAATAAATCTATAAATATTTACTATTAAAGTATTTAAAGAGTGAAATCCTGTGAAAGAATCATTATGCTCTATAAAATAAATAAAAAAATATAATAGAAATACTGGTGAATGTTCTATCTCACAAAAAACTTTAACAAATGAACTTTTCACTCACCACACAGACAGTATTTTTTTTTCTAATCAGAAATGTTTAATAAATGATTGTTAATAATTTTTAATTAATGATTATGTGTACCTAGATGACGATTCCATCATCCTGAGCGCTTAGGAGCAAAAGATTTTGATTAATAATAATTAATCATCTTTTATTAAGCACTTTTGATAACAAAAAATGTGTATTGAAAAGTTTTTTTTTTAAAAAATGTTCTATTTTTCATAAAGGATTTTGGGTGTGGAATAAAATGCATTACTGAATATTTAAACTCAGTCTCTTTCAGTGATCCGTTTTAAGAATCAATCGAGAAGAGAAATCGATAAAAAAAACAAAGCTTTATTGGCAATAATAAATAGATTTTTTTAAATTAAATCCTTGCTATTGGTTTCATATTCTGAGCAGGTATATTTATAATTATTATTATTACTGATTAAGATTATAGTGTTTATAAACTTATTCATCCCTTTACTAATCGGATTTTTCCGAATTTAATTTAGAAATCATGGTTATTTTTATATGTGAAAATAAATAATTAATTAAATACTTCCTCCCAATGTCCAGTTGTTTATCAGTTCAGTTGACTTGTTTTGAAGAAAAAAAATAAATAACATGACTTTTTCTCATTTTATTATCCTAATAAAAGTATTCAGAATAGTTTTCTGTATTTTAAAACTCTGAGAATGATGACATTGCCATCGAAATGTGCATAAGAAACAATCAAAAATGATAACAAATAATGTACTTCAATTTTTCAATCAGAATTTCTTGTGGTTTCTGAGGTGAACAAATCATATAGTGAAACTGAATTTAGCGCCAGTGTCAGGACTGTACTGGTACACAGAAGAAAAAAGAGATTCTAGAATACAAAATTGCAATTCGCTTCCGGCTTGGACACTTCTATTAAAAATTAAGTGTTTACATTTATCTGTTTTATTGGTTGATTGGTTATTCGAGTTTTAGGGCACTGTTTGTGATATTTTCGTTTATTCCTCTGTTGTTAAAACTGTAAAATCAATTTTGATTTTTTTTCATCTTCTGAACTCTAGAAAAATTCAAAAAACGAAATCGATCGTAGAAAATACGGATCAATAGATATTGAAGAGAGGAAATGATACAGAAGTGCTGAATATAACAACTATTACATTATTTCACAATTCGTTTACTATCTTATAAACCGTACAGATTTTCTGTGTCTTACTACAAATTTAAAAAAATGCGTCCTTACTGGAAAATCCTGTAAAATATTTCTTTGAAAATCTTAAAACATATGACACACACACGTTTATGACCAGAATAATTGATATTAATTTATTTATTTTTTTACAAATTAACTCTTATTATATGCATGTATGTATGTTTTAAATTTTATCGAACAGAAAAATGATGTATGATATGATAAATTTAACTGATTTTATTATGTTGGTAGGAAAATAATTACGGTGTTTGTTTCCTGAATTCTAACCCATTTTTTTTCAATTAATGTGTCATTTTATCATGTTCATGTTAATATAATTTTAAAGTGTATTTTTCGGTCTGTATGTTGGTAGCATCGACTTTGGTTTCATTATTAAATTTACTTCAAACTGGACTATTGAATTGAAGATAGAAAAGAAGCAAATAAGAGCAATTTTTTGTATGAGTTAAAAACAGGTAGTAAAGCAGCAGAAATTGCTCGTAAATTAAACAATGCTTTTTGTGTGGGTACTGTTAATGAATGTTATGATGCAATGGTGGTTCCAAAAATGGGATGCTAGAGACAAGAGCTGAAAAGATGAAGAAGGTCGTGGCCGTCCTTGTTCACAGTTCATAACGACCAACTGAAGGTGTTAGTTGAATGAAACCCACGCACAATTCGAGAGCTTGCACAAAAAAGTTGGAAAATCAAAAAAGAGAAAAATGAATATCAATTTGAAAGTCGTAAACCGCAATTATTTTTCCATCAACCTAATATTAGATTTTTTGGCAAGTTTTTTCTTCATTTTCACAAGATATAAAATACAATTCACTCATTATATGATTTCATTCCATTTATTGGTTAAGTTTCGAGTTCTCTGACTCAAGTAACGCCTTCAGTTAGTTGAATCAGGACCACACACAATTCGAGAGCTTACAGAAAAGTTAGGCGTTAGTCATCGAACAGTTCTGGACCGCTCGACACGGCCAGAAAAATCAGAAGAGAGAAAAATGCATATGAATTTGAAGGTGATAGACCGCAATTATTTTCCTACCAACCCGATATATCAATTCGAACGTGATATTTTGATGTTTCTGAAAATTATTTCTATTGGAAGTACGCTTAATGAATATGTAATTGTTTTTGTAAAGATCAATTATGTGAAGACAGATAAAAAAGTGTAAACTGCACTGGAAACCTTCTCATCTGAATATAAATTTACTAGAGCGACGACGAAACGTGTCTCACAAAACGGTTTCACGAATCGCGTTAGACCTGCCCTGCATCAACAAACAGCCAAACATAAGCCATACATGTGTGTGTGTGTGTGTTATGTATGTACTAGAGCACACGCGGTGCACACAGGCTACGTATGCCATACACTCACTTCTTGTTGACGTCCAAGTAGACAATCTGCTTAAAGGTTTCATTCATTGCCGTTTGCCCAAACGTTGCTCGTTATAATATATTTTACACACAAGTCGCCGAGTCGAAGAATTACTCAGTCAGCCAGTAAGTCAGTCTGTCAGCTACACATAAGCGGAGAGAACTCTTCAGCTGTCTGTTCCGTACGTTTCGCGATTTGTAATAAATTTCGACGCGTGCTGTATTTTTATTTGTAACTGAATTGATCTTTCGGCACGTTCAATTATTTCTGCATGTGGATTCTGTGTATGTTTATTATTATTTTTTTTTTGATTTCTATCGAATTTATTTTTTATCACTGCGATTTTTCCTTTGCTATCACGAAATATATTTTTTTAAATGTGTGTTTTCGTTGTATTTAAATCGCTGAAGTTTATGTCGATGTGGGTTCGTTCGAGTTTCATTTCGTTTTTGTTGAAATTGGATTATAAGGATCGAAAGTACAGATAAGTTTCAAGTGTACAAAAATTACCTGATTTATTTTCTGTGTGTATTATATATATATATATATATATATATATATATATATATATATATATATATATAGATAGATAGATAGATAGTTCTTTCTTTTAAAAAATGTTAATAATTAACTATATTTTATTTAATACACCAAACAGAAATATATATTTTTTTATTGACGGATACAAATTAAAAACTAATAAAATAACAATGTGTGTACAGAGAATAATTACAGTCTTGCAAAACTGAAAATTTTATTTGAACAATTAAATTGATTTTCGATATAGAGTACCATAATTTTGATTCAATTTTCATGGTACATCTTTTGCAAGTTCAATTTATTTTTTTTATTTGCCAATATATGCAAATATACTGAAAAGCAAACACTAGTCAAATAAATTGGTTTTGAAATATTAAACCAAATAGATTAAATTAATTGCTTGTTACTCTATAGAGAGGCATTTATTCGATTTTCAATTATTTTAATTATTTATCATCGTATATAAATATACTAAAAATCAAACACTGTTAAAATGATATTTATATCGAAAATAAAAATCATTTTTTAATCTTGAAGGCTTTAGTGTAAATTTTAATTCTCTACATCGCTCAAATTTGTTAATTTAGTGTATATATATATATATATATATATATATATACACACATATAACACTTTCATAACATATATCACTATGTTTATTTATTGAAATTAGAATTGTTTATAAAATATCAGTATTAAACAATTACAAAAATTAATCATTTTTTATGAATTATTTTGTATTATTAAAATTTATTAAATTTATTTTTAAGAAATGAAGAGGGAGCGCAATTAAAATATCAGTACGAGGAGAATTTTTTTAAAGAATTCTTTTCGATTATTAAACATAAATTTATATTTGTTTAAATAATAAGTATTGATTGATTCTCAATTTACTTTACTTATTTTTTATTAAGTATAAAATATACTAAAATATTTGATATTAAAACATAAATGAATTTAAATATTTTATTAAAAATGAAAATGGAGTAACAATTACTGTATTTGTATGAAGAAATCTTTTTAAAGAATTATATTCGATTATTAAACATCAATTTATATTTGTTTAAATAATAAGCATTTCTTTTCAATTTATTTCATTTATTTGGCATTATTTAAAAATTGGTATTATTTAAAGTATTTTATAGATGAAATTAATTAAAAAAAATTTTTTTGGTGTAAAAAATTAAAATACAGGTATAGAAATTCTCCAAGAGTTATTTCTTTTAATAAGAATAATTTAATATTTATTTAAATAATAATTATTCGACATCAATTGACCACCTATTTATTACTATTTGAAAATATTGTACAGTATTTTTATTAAATTAAATTAATTTAAATACTTTTAAAAATGAAAACGGAATAAAACTTAAAGACCTGTAAGAAATAAGATTTTTTAAGAATTATTTTCGATTATTAATTTGTTGAAATATTAAGTATTGATTTTAAATTTATTTTATTTATTTCTTATTATTAAAAAATGTATTCAAGTACTTTATATTAAGATAGAAATTAACTATTTTTTTTGAGTAAAAAATTCAAATATAACTATAGAAATTGTTCAATTTATATTTGTTTAAATAATAAACATTTATTTTCAATTTATTTCATTTATTTGGTATTATTTAAAAAATATATTATTTAATTGGTATTATTTAAGTATTTTATTGAAGAAATTAATTAAAAAAATTTTTTAGTGTAAAAAAATTAAAATACAAGTATAGAAATTCTTCAAGAATTATTTCTTTTAATAAATATCAATTAATATTTATTTAAGTTATAATTATTTGACCTCAATTGATTTTATATATCCCTCACTATTCAAAAATATAACAGTCTTTTTATTAAGACATAAATTATTTTAAATACTTTTTAATAATAAAAATGGTGTAAGAATTAAAATACTAGTACGAAGACATATTGTTCAAAGAATTATTTTCATCACAGTCAATTTATATTTGTTTAAATATTAAGTATTGATTGTCAGTTTATTTGACTCATTTTTTATTATTTAAAAATATAGTAAAGTACGTTATATTAAGACAGAAATGAACTTTAGTACTTTTTGCAGTAAAGAATTAAAATACCAGTATAGGACATTTTTAACAATTTTTAATAAACACCAATTATTTTTATTTTTAAACAATGATTATTCATTTTCAATTTATTTCACTTATTTCTTATTCTTAAAAGTTATATTCAAGTATTGTATATAAGACATCAATTATTTTTTTTACTATTAAAATGAAAATGGAATAAGAATTAAAATACCGATATGAAAAAAGAGTGACTAAAGAATTATTTCAGATGAATAAAAATCAATTACTATTTCTTGAAATAACAACTATTCGATTTCAAATTATTCAACTTACTTTTTTAATATTTAAAAAGATACCAGAGTGTTTTATTTATTGAATGTAGATTCTACTGAAAACGACATTTACAAATGTCTCTATTAACATATTTTCGATAATTTTTATATTAACACGAATTAAATTATGTATGGAATCAAAAATAAAAATATCAGATTTAAAAAAAGATTCTTTTTCCAAATCCTATTCTGTCATTGAATACCAACCTATATTTTTTAAATAATAATAGATGTAATCAAACTGACTATACATTAATATTTAATTTTAAAATTTCACACTTTGAAACATTTCTACGTAGTTTTTTATAGATTGGAAAATAATAATAATAATAAAAAACAATTTCATCGAACGATTTGTAAATAAAAGAACGAAATAGTATTTTATCTGTATTTTATATGACGACATAAAAAACAATTATATTTTTATAGACTATCGGTCGCTTTACAAATACTTTAAAATATTTTTTTTAAGATATTTAAATATTTCTTTAAACATTCTAAAATGACCTTAATAGCATGTTATATATATATATATATATATATATATATATATATATATATATATATATATATATATATATACAAACTTTATATCATTTGTAAAACATTTTTAATGATATAAATAAGATGTATAAATTAAATTAGAATTACTAATTTGATCACGAAACGAAATTGTGTTATTAAATTGAATTGTTTTTATTATAAAATCAAATTTAAATATTTTCTATTACGGATTTTCCATGAACCTTGTACGGGATGATAAAAAGCTAATTGATTTATATATATAAATAGTTTACTGAATACAAAAAAAATTAATTAAATTAAAATTAAATTAGTTTATTTAATGTTTAATACTTAATTTATTTTTTATCATTACATTCTTAGTTATTAGAAAAAAAAAGTTGTGAGTTTTTTGGTAATTTATTTACATTAATATTTGAAAAATGTAATCAGTACCAAACTAAATATAAAGTATATGATATATAAAACTTTAATTAATTTGATAATATTCTACAAAACAAATCTATAAAACTGAAAGAATTTTGATTTAATTATCTAGATAAACATTTCTGCATTAAATCATATTTTGAATTGAATTATCTTATTTAATTAGATTTTATAATAAAACGTTTCATTAAATCAACAAAATATTCTTTGATATTTAATATATATTTGAAACAAAAATGTCTGAATATCCGAATATTAAATTGAAATTTTCATATAATCACTTATATATCAAATTAAATTTCTTAATATTATTTTATTTAATTATATTATATTAAAAACTTTTTTTATAAATTCATAACATATATATATATATATATATTAATATTAAAATGTCTGAATGGCCTTACGTTTAAAATACATGGATGACTTTATTAGATATTAAATTATTTCATAATAAATATTCATGTATAAGTCATATAAATAGTAATGATCTCAACAGGACTGCTAAGACTATCAAAACGACTGACTGATTTACCGAAAGTTGAATTGTGGTATCAAAATGTCTTTTTATGAAAAGAAAAAAATATCTGCATTAAAAAGTTCATGGGAAGCAAATTGTCAAATGATAATTTACCGATTCTAAAATTAATAATGTAAATTTTTTTTGCTCTTGTTTAATATTCTTGAAACTGCTTCTTCGATATCTAGAATTTCATTTCATACAAGGTTTTAGAATTTGTATCCAAATCTAGAAATGCTTGGTTGTAAATTAAATTGTATATTTCAATATGATGATTTTTTTTATTCAGTATTAAAAGAAATATTCATTTTAATTTAGAAGGAAGGGAAGTTAATCTTCAATCAGATTATTCTCAATTTAATTGATTTTTAAATAATTTCAATTTATGGACATATTTTTTTTGATATTTGTAAATATTTCTGTGTACTTTATATTCAAATATAATTAATTCGTCAACGAATAAAATAACTGAATAGTAACTCAACTATTCCAATTTTTTTTATTAAATTCTTTTTAATTTTATACATATGAAACATTTTTGTGTCTGAGTTCTGTAGATGTTGGTGGCATCAAAAATCAATTAAATAATGAAAAAAGACAGTGATGAATTATTAAACATGATGTAGTTTTGGAACTGACTAAATTCACTTTTACTGATAAATATTTCTTTCATCTTTGAAACCACATAAAAAATATGATCAAAAATTGATTGTTGATCATTTTTGATTCATGCTTATAAGCATGACGATGGCTTTTCCTTTATCTTCAGAGAACTAAGGTACAGAAAAATCTAAATTTAGATTTTTCTGTACCTTACTTCTCTGCAGATGATGAAATCACCATCAAAATGCGTATAAGCAAAAATCTTTTTGATCAGAAATATTTTTTGTGATTTATGGAATGAATGAACATGAATTTATGAGAAACGATTGAACATTTCATAAAAATTAAACTGTTTGGCATGGTAATGCATCTGTAAAAGTAAATTCTAGTCATGAAACAATTTGAAAGTGTAAGAATTAATTCATTTTTTTCATTTAAACTCTTTGAAAACCATTAACATGAAATGTGATTACATTTTTAGATTAGTAAAAAGAAAAGGTATCGAAAAACTAAAAATTTAATTCAGAATTTTAATTCACTATAAATTATTACACATCTGTTCGTGAGAGTTTGTGTTATTGAATTCGTAATGAAATATTAACAATCATTCTTGAATTAAGTAAAAGAAATATATTCGATTACTTTTAAAGTAAAAAAAAAAACACCTAATCGCATTGACCCACTTCTAACATAAACTTCCACTAAACATAAATACACGTTACAATATCCACGTATTTATTTGTATAATTTGTTTTTTTTCTTTTAATTTATCATTCGGTCGATTTAGAATTATGTAAATTATTAAACTAATAAAATATTTAAACGTTCTATACAATTCTAATTGAACTTTCAGTACGGTAAAGGTATTAATAGTTTATTTTGTGTTCACTAAGTGATAGATATTCAAAGATTTATCAAAAAGATCTTTTGAAATTTGTCAAAACAGAAAAAGTGGCTTAAAAAATAATTCAGTGCTTTTAAATTGAATCAATTTATTTTAAATTAATTTTTTTTCTCGTTTGCTTGAAATGCCAACCTTAACCTTTAAGAATTGTGTTAAGTATATAAATACATTTATAGAGTGATTCAATTTAGGCCACCACATGGAAGTATTAAAAGGGGGCGCAGGGGTTAAGGAAAGTCGTGTTATTTTTTTACTTTGTATTTTCGTTCAATTCAATAATAAAATACAATTGAACTAAAATACTAAATGGAGGATAACATGTTTTTTTCGAATTTTTATGTTTTTCATATATATATATATATATATATATATATCTATCTATATATATATATATATATATATATATATATATATATATATATACTTTGGTGTGGAAGCCTAAATTGAATCACCCTATACATAAAAATTAATTTGTTTTTCAAATTATAACTAAATGTTTATACTCAGGAAGAGAAGTACCCTTTGCTTTTTTGATAGAATAGGCATTGAAATAATAGAAATCAGACATAAAAACAATAGAATTAAATATTACAATGGAAAGATCTAATTTTTTGATAAAAAAAATTAAACAGATAAATCAGTTTTTAATAAAAGAAAAATAACTATTATCATCGAAAGATATTATTTTGTCACGATTTATTGTTAAAAACCAATAAAATAAAAATGCTGTCAGAGATACAAACACACATTTATATACAAATAAATCCAGTTTATCACTTTTCAAGAGTGAATACACAAGATGAGTGCTGCACGTTACACATTTATTGAAATTGAATTATTAGAGCTGGTCTGAATATTTTTAATCATTGTTAGAAGTTCATTACGATTTATGAAACGGTTTTATAAAAGAATTGAAACTGTTTCGTAACAGTACTGTTATTTTTTAAACTTGAAGTGGCATTGAAATAGTTTAACAACAACAATACACTAGTTTGTAAGTCAATTAAGATTAACTTATTAAAATGGTATGATAATTAACTGTACATAAACAAATTCAAGATTAAATTTCATGTCAGTACCTAGAAAAATCAAGTTCAAGTCTCTATAATTTCATTATTCCAGTTTGTTTCAATCTTCTTAATTTACATTAGATGTAAATTTTTATATAAATGTGTTTGTACATCTCTAACAGTATTTTTATATTATCGTTATTTGACAATAAATCATGATTTAAAATAATATCTTTCGATAGAAACAGATATTGTTCTAATATTAGAAATTTATTTACTTATTTGATTTTTATTGAGGCGAAAAAATGAGATCTTTCCATTAGAATGTTCGATTCCATTGTTTTTGTGTGCCTGATTTCTGTTAATTCAATATCTATTTATGAAAAAGCAAACTGTATCCTACTTCCTAGGCATAAAATCTTTAGTTATAACATGGAAACCAGATTTATTTTTATATAAATGTGTTTATCTACTCAACAGTATTCTTATTCTATACTTGTTTAGCAATAAATCTTGATATGTTAGGTGTACAAATTAATTCGGTGTTTTTTTTAAATAGAAAATCCATGTTTATTTACGGTAAAATGGAATACATTTCAATCTGTAAAATGTCTCCCATTATTTTGTATAACTTTACTCCAACTGTAGGGTAACAGACGGAATCGCTTGTCGAAGAAAGATGGTGGCGTGGAGTCGACGAAATCGTAGTGCATTTTCGGATCTCTTTCAGTGTTTTAGCATTGTTTGCATGTTTCATGTGTCGCAACACCTTACCTCAAAGTTGAACAAATCATTCTCGCGGCTTCTACAGCATTTTTGTCAACCGGAATGCGAAAAGTATGCAATGGCTTTTCGGACTACTTTTTTATGAGGTTATATCCACTGCTTGACAAAGATATAGTGTTTTTAAATGTTAATGTTGTCACTTCAAAATCGAAAACCGAAGATTTCAATTTAAAACAAAGTCATGACTGATTCAATTTAAAGACACTGAAATAATTTTTATACTTAATACATAATTAGGTTTTTTGAAACTAAGAAAAATCGAAATATATTTTTTTAGTTTCGATTCAAATCGACTGTTTGACATTCTAAAACATCCTCAATCATAAATGAGTTCACGGAATGATTACTACATGAGTATGCAATAAAATATCGCACGCCAATGATCTATTTATGTCAATCTCAGTTGCGTTTTTTTTTTTTGTTGTTTTCGACATCTTTACGCTCTGTTGTTGTATAAACTTTTACACTTTGAGTAATATGTATGACACCTTATTGTTTTTCTTGTTCAACCATTGTACACTTGTGCACTTTATGCAATCGGATGTGTGTGTGTATGTATATATATATATATATATAATGTGTGTGTGTGTGTTCATAAGAATATATGAATAATAATAATATTATTTCAATTGCAGATACTGAACAAAACGTGCATCTTCAGTGGTACATCAAAACATTGTTTGTTGTATAAAAAAAAACTCTTTCGATGATTTCGGAAAATTGTTTGGTGAAAGTTTTAAAAATTTTACAGAAAATCGCAACTGTGTAACGGACTTTTTTAATTTTTTCTAAACAAAAAACAAAGACTCTTTCCTAAAATTCTATTACATTTCAGTGCTTTTGTGAAAACTGTCTAAATATAAAACAGACCGTGCGGCGTTAACCCGAATCGTTTCCATACACCAAACCGAACCGACCTGACCTAACAAAAAAGAAAAAAAGAAAAAAAACCTCGACCAGTGTCGAACAATACGTACGTTCGTGTCGAAACTGTGTTTTCCACTCTGCTGTGCGTCGACAGACACGGTGGAAAGTGTGCGCGGTTCTTTCGAGACGTTCGTTCAAGTCGTCTGAACAGTTCGTACAGTGGTGCGCGAGTGTTGAGTGACGTACGATGGGGGGCGATTCAGGATCGGTCCTGATTGTTTTGGTGCTGTGCTGTCTGACGTTATGTACGAGGGACGTGGACGGTGTCGCCGCGAGGCTACCGAGAACGAGCGCAGGACAAATCGCTGCTGCGGCTGCAGCCGCAGCAGCGGCAGCGAATGCCACGAACGGGAATAGCACTTTGGCGAAATCGACCAGTTTCAGGATAAACATGACGATACCGGGACGAGGAAGCAGTCAACGAAACAGGTCAGTACATTTGTAACAAATTAATAATACATTAACAATTTTTCATCCACACACTAATTAATTTCAATCTTCCTATTTTCTTATTCGAACTAACACTAATTTATTCCTTCTTTAGGGTCGAATTATCAAGATTTCTTTTGATAACTCAACTTTATGACAATAAAAAGAAATAGCAATTACTCCCGCCTTCATTTTTTTCTATAATTGGTACATTCAAAATTAATGTTTTTTTTTTTTATGATAACTGTTGAGTTGTATTAGTTTAGAATGGTATTAAATTGTCTAATCTATTTATATTATAATGAATATTTTTTTAAATGAAACTATACGGATGGCTTGGAGCCACTAAGTGTAAATTTCACAAATAAATCATTGTCTGATTCCATAAATCCAGGAATCTAATCAAAAATGTTATATAAAAGATTATTGATCAGTTATGATTCTTGATAATGAGAATGGGCAATAATCAAAAATGATCAAAGTAATTTATAAGACATATCTGATCAAAAATGGTCTGTAGTGTGAGAAAAGAAATGATGTATGAAAATATCTGAAGCATTCTAAATAGCAGCTAGTTCCAGATTATGTAATATGCGTTTACTTATTTATTTATTATTTACTTATTATAATATTTAAATAGAAGAATTAGAA
This sequence comes from Acanthacorydalis orientalis, assembly GCA_034766995.1. Lineage (NCBI taxonomy): Eukaryota > Metazoa > Arthropoda > Insecta > Megaloptera > Corydalidae > Acanthacorydalis > Acanthacorydalis orientalis. The sequence continues at coordinate 39,494,430 of CM068319.1, read as the reverse complement.
CAGGCATATAAGTTTAAATTACAATTTTCTGAAAAAAGGTCTGTTTAAAAATTCAGTGTATTTCAACAGCTGTTATAATCGAAAAAATCACTTTTAAAAATGAATTCTTCTGTCATCTCACAAACCACATTAATTTTTATGGCCCAAAATGTTCAATAAACAATTAATAATCATTTTTGATTATTATTTATGTGTATTTCGATGACGATACCATTATATTCAGAGTACCAAGGTACATAAATATCAAGACAATGAAAAAACAACAGATTTTTCTGACCAGAAATCGTTATTTGGTTTTATGGACTGTAAAAAGAATTTATTAGTGAAAATTGTGATTTTTTGAAAACATACACATTGTATATGGATTTATTTCAAAACTTATCGCATTTTTTAGTACTGATATGTTTGTTAGAGACTTCAAACATTTGATTAATCAATCCTAGTTCAATTAAATTAGTAATAACAGAAGAATATTATACAAAATGACTAGAAAAAGACACACCTCATACGGTTTTATTTGTCGATAATTGAGAATTAACAGATTATTTTATCAAAATCTCAATTAATTATTGATCAGATTTATTTAATTGATTCCATTCAAATTTTGAAGATAAAATCAAAACAACATACTTTTTCTCTTAAATGAATTTTCGATTTCAGGTAAATAAACAGAAGGAGATTGTTTCTCATTTTAATTTCTTATTTTTAATCCACCTTTCGTACATATTATGAATAAGTCATTAATCATCTTTGTTCAAGTACTTCCGGATAACATATGAGTACTGTGATATAATTTGAAAGTCAGTAATAATTATTTCATTATTCATTCATGTCTGAATCGGTCTATTTTTAATTTATTTATTAAAAAAAATCGCGTGCAATCAAACAATGCTTTAAGATCATTGTTTTATGGAAGAAATAATCTTAGTAGAAATCTATTAACATAACTAGGCTTGTAAACGTTGAAAATTTATTAAAAAATCGAGTTCATTATGAATAACAGGACTTTTAGATTCATATTTCGAAATCTAATTGCATATTTATAAAAATGGAAATGCAATTAGAGGTTCTAATTATTAAAATGTGTTTTTTATGATAAGAGATTATTTTTTTAACAAGAAACGTTTGAATTATTATACAAAACCTGAAAGTTAAAAAATCATTTTTTACAATATGCTTTATCTTTCAATGAATCTTCGATTTTTTTTAGTATTTTTTTAAAAATATTATTAATATTGTATTTGTAATTTATTTTGTGTCTGTGTACCTGGATTTGAATTGTTTGTTATTTTTTCTCAAGGCCATTGTTTTTTCTTTTTTCTCATTGCGGGTTTTATTTATTCAGATATCTTCAGGTGGATATTAATTGTTAATATAGAATTTATATACTAGTTTTAGGTTATAATGTATGTTTTTTTAACAGAAAACATATAAGGTCAGTGTAGAACATACAGAATATAACCTAAAACTGGTATAAAAAATCTACATTGAAAATCAATAGCTAGCTGAAGATGTACGAATAAATAAAACTGACAGTGAGGAAAAAGTGAACAGTGACCTAAAAAAGAAGAAGTAAACAATGAATAAATAGTCTTATGATATAATAAAAAATGAATCGAAAATTACAAATCTGAGTGGTTCGGTCGAAAAAACAGAAACATAGAATACTCTTAAGCAATGAATTTTGAAGATGTATGCATACACTCTCGAGAATGCACAAGATAATTCGGCTGTGAAATGATTTATCCATCGTACAGTCTGTGACTAAATTCACTTTCACAAATTAAATCTTTGCTGTTTTTCCTTAACGATTTGATAAGTGCATCACAATCAAGATTCACAAACAATTTATCATTTACTGTACATCTTTGATCAGAAAATGATTGTGGTTTTTTGGGTGAAAAAATGATTCATTTGTAAAAATAAATTTAGAAATAGTGTCAGAACTGACTTATTAGTTTATAGATTTTTTTTCAAATGAATAGACAATAGGTCGAATATAAACAGTGGTCTATCCAGACATCTTCAGACAGATATTGGCTGTCAATGTAGATTTTTATGCCAATTTTAGATTATATTGAGTGTGTTTTTTTACGAATGACACAAAAACCAGTGTAGAAAAACACAAAAGATAACCTTAAACTGGGTTAAAAAATCTATATTGACGACAAATATCTATCTGAAGATGTCTGGATAGATAAAACAGGCAATAAGGAAAAAAAGAAGGAACAGTAACTTAAATGAGAAGAAACAAAGAATGGATAAATAGTCTTATGATATAATAAAAAATGAATTCAAAATTATACATCCAAGTGGGTCAGACAAATAAAATGACATATAAAATGTTATAAATCAAAATTGAATTTGTTTTATTTTCAATTTTTTAAAGCTGATTTCAGAGAAAAAAACAGAAATAACCTCCTACTCTCATTTCATTGTTTCTGAGATAATATAAAAGCTATTTGATAATAACATTTCAGATTTTGTTATCTCATCACACATACAGACACAGATATCTCTCTCTCTCTCTCTCTCTATATATATATATATATACATAAATATAAATGTACGAATGTGTAGGAGTAAATTACCATAAACAAGTTTCAGAATCGCATATTTCACGAAAAATGAAGACAACATTTGAAAAATTTTGTCGGATTGCTTAAAATTCATACGAAACCAATTAAGATATGATTCTGCAACATTCAAGGTTGTAATTAATTTTTATATGTCGTCCATTTATCATTCGAAACATTAATAAGAATATCACACACACACACAAACATACGAGTATATAAAAATAAATATGTAAATTGTGAGTGATTGCAAATTAATTTAACATTTGATGATGTGAAGCTCGCGTTTTGGAAACATTTCGGACATAGAGTGACGAAACGCGTGTTTTATACAAAAATATGAATATTTATTCGAATAACAGAGGAAAAAAAAACGAAAACACATTCTTTCGAACTAGGCTGAAACGTGTTTTTTTTTTAATTATAGAAACTAAATGTTTGCTGTATCGTTCGAGTCAGCTATTATGGTTTCAGTTCAGTCGTTTACAAAATACATATGTTTCCATATCCATTTTTTTATTTAATATAATTTATTTACGACATATGGTAGAAACGTGCTGTATTGGTATCTGGTTTAGTAGTTCAATAGGCTTGAAAAATCAATAAGTGATTTTTGAAAACGACTTATTAATAGATTTATTCTTAGAGATTTCTATCGAAATTATAAAATGTTGATAATCGTTCTTTAAAGGCCAACAGTTAGAGGAAGAGTACAGGTTGGGTTTTAAATTTAAATATCATTAGATGATTAAAAAATTAGAAGAATTTTTATGAATTTATTTAGATTGTATCGACAAAACTATTAAAATTAATAACTGAAATACTAGATACGTTTTTAAACGATATGTATGCTAATTTTGTTGTTTGCGAAGCTTTTATAGGCAAGCAGAAATGAAAAAGGAAATATTTATCTACAAATCGTTCAATTATTAAATCTAAAAAATAGATTCCTGACATACAGATTCAGTCATCGAATTAATTCAATATCGAAGAATCAGATTACAATATAAGTCTTACAAATTAATTCGGTGCCCTTTTATAGAAAATGAATATATATGGGAAAATAGATTACATTTCAATTCTCAAAATATCCCTCATTATTTTGTTTAATTTTCCTCTATCTGTCGGATAACTGATGAATTTTTTGTCGAAAAAAAGATGGAGGATCTGAATAGATGAAGTTGTCATGCGTTTTCGGATCTCTTCCTACATTTTAATGTTTTTTGCATGCTATATAAATCCAAAATTCTTTGCATGTTAAAATTTGTTGTATGCTAAATAAATCTAAAATTCTTAGAAAGTAAAAATTCGTTTTTCTTATTTAATTCAGTTACAGAACTGAAAATTATAATTGCACCACAAATTTATTTTCTCAAAAGGATGAAAAATACAAAATGCTCAGTGAGAGACCTAAATAAATCTAAAATTATTAAACAGTGAAAATTCTATTTTCCTTACTGAGTTTAATTAGAGAATTAAAAATTATAATAATGTCAGAAATTTATTTTATGACAAAGAGAAAAAATACAAAACGTTCAATACCAAACCTAAATAAAACTAAAATTTTTAGATACTGAAAATTCATTTTTCTTATCGAGTTTAGTTACAGAACTAAATATTATAATTTCTCGACAAATTTATTTTCTAAAAAGGATGAAAAATAAATATTAGTCAGTGTTAAACCCATAATAAACATAGAATTATTAAAGAGCAAAAATTCATTTCAGGTATTAAATTTAACTACACTGCTAAAGACTGTAATTATGATAGATTTTTTTTAAAAAAAGAAAGAAAAATACCTAGCAGACAGTTTCAGACTTAAATAAATCCAAATTTGCAATAAATCAATTTTTAAAAGGTTCTAACATTATGATTTCCACCTTAAGACGTAAACAAAATGTATTTTAAAAAAGAATTTCTTTCTTCTACCAGCATTTTAATTCATTTAGATATTTCTACAAATATAATTCGTTATTTATACATTTATTTTAACCTTTAACGATTCATAAATAATTTAACTGCATCGATTTCAAATAAATTACATTTTATTCTAATTGATTAACCTCACACAAAACCACCGCTGCCGAAAAAGACAGATCTTTCGACTTGAAATGGCGCCCTGATTTTTTTACACATCGGTTGACTCGTTAGTTGGATGACCTTTAAATGTCAACCATGTGGGGTCATCATTCACAATTTAATACGAATCTTCTTCGTTCGATATGCACGATAATATTTCAGTGGCGTAGTGAAAAAATACACAGTCTAAACTACATATTCAAATAATTGACACTCGAAAGAGATAAATCATTGTTCTTCGAAAAACTATAAATCCAGTCGAACGGTTTAATGATGACACCATGTGGTCATCAAAATATATACGTTCGGTGATGATTTATGTATTTTTATACCAGAAATTTCAGTTAATGTTTAATGAACATTACAGCGTTCAAGTTTACATAATTTTATACAATGTCTCGATGTATCTGTTTAGTAATTAATTTACATGATATATTATGGCGAAAATATATTAAAAAGACAGCCTGCGGATGCCACGTCAAGTTGACGTTTTCTGTTATCCTTAATACTGCTTTTACAATATATATATATATATATATATATATATATATATAACAATTGAATATGGACTAGTTATATGGATCGTGAGAAAACCATACGTTTCAATGTTCACCTTGAAACATATTAATTAATTCTAAAGGTCAGTACATAAGAGTTCATACGATCGATTAAGAGATTTTTCGAACGGTTTGAAACCATAATTGATTCGCGTAGGTCTTTGTAATTGTTGGTGTGCACTTAAAATTGTATTAAAATCAATTATTGCTCGACCATTTCCAGCCTATTAATGAAAAGTGAACGTGTGTCCTTCAAGCTGAGAAAAAAATATTCATTGTTTTCAATCGGATGCATGATTTTAGAAAAAAATTGACTTTCAAGAGCTTTATACACACACATGTATATATATATATATATGTATGAGAAATATTTTTTACTTTTTATTTGAAATAATACACCGAATCAAAACGATAAAGGGATATAATTTAGACTGTAAAAAAAATTGATTGAAAAACGTTTTATTCTAGAAATTCAATCAGAAGTTATTAAGGTCTAAGTGAAATATTATAAAATAAACTGATGGCTTCGACAATATACATTGAAATTAAATTTAAGAAAATGCTGCATGAATGAAGTACGATAAGAAAGACATCTTTAATAATTGTAAAATAAAAACTGACACGAGCAGTTATTCTCATAGCCTCGAAACTTTATCAAACTGGTGATTTATCAGAAAGAACGTTCAAAATACGAATACTGTTATGAAAATAAGTATCAATATAGTTCTTGCAGACTAAGACAGATTTTTTTCATCTCACAAGGTGTAAAAAGGTGTTTCTGATCGAAAATGTTCAATAAATCATTTTTGATTGATGGTTATGTGCATTCTGGATGGTTATACCATCATTTTCAGATAGAAAAGGTTGAGAAAAAAAAATTTTTTTCCAGCTTTGTCCAAGTTTTATCAACAGGGTATTGAAAATTTAAGATTTGAGATGGGAAGAAGTTGTAAACCATAACGAAAAATACATTTCATAATTAAAAACGTCAATTTTTTTCCCTTATGACACTTATTTAAAAAACCGCATTACTTTTGGGATGATCAAATATATATATATATATATATATATATATATATATATATATATATATATATATATATATATATATATATATACACAGAGAGTGAGAGAGAGAGAAATGTATGTATATGTATATAAAAGTACGCATTAAAAGTGATTGTATAAGAAACCTAAATCGATTAATTAGGAAATGGATGATGGTCCATCATTCATACATTCAAACATAAACAAAATTTTACACACTTATATATATATATATATTAAAGTATGTACTTTCATTGCATTGCGTCTATTAATTCCATCGAAGCAATTAATATTAATCAAATGTCCATAGGGCATTGACTATACGACAGTCACAAACTATACAGATGATTTATATTGATTATTTTTACGGGTTTTTTAATTGGCGTCGAAATCGATTGCGACCACCCGTGATTGAAAAAAGTGACAGTGAAATGGCGATAAAAAATCCGTACATACTTATATATATATATATATATATATATGAATAATTATTAAGTAAATAGTTAATTAAAAATGACCGATGATGAATTGTCGTACGTATTTTTCATGACTCGTTTCTAATTTCTATTCAAGTGTCAGTTGTTGTTGCAAGAAAAATGTGCGTTTCGTACGCTTCGAACGTTCGCGGAACAATTGTTCGTGTGTTCGCACTAGTAATACAGATTCGACCGGTTTTGGTTGTGTGTAAGAAGTGGGGTTCGAGTTTCGGTCGATGTGAAAACATTGCAGGAAATGAATAATAAAATTATTTGAGAGTATAATCAAAAATGAACATAACAAAAATTTCAGTATTTATTTAATGATTATTTTTCAAATAGATTTCAATGAATATTCTATCCTAGAAAAATCTAAAAAAAATAATTTACTAAATTCCAAAATCTATAAATTTGACCAAATGACTGTCCGGTTCGAATAACTAAACAGGTTTGTAAAAAAATAGAATCGAATGAGATTTTTCCATGTCTTAACAATCTGAAGATAGAATTGTAATTGAAATAATCGACATATAGCAGCAATCAGAATTGTTAATGGGCAAATATTGAACATTGTGATTGTTAAAAATTTGCGAGAAGTAAAAATTCATTTGTGAAAGTGAATTTAGCCACAGTGCCAAAAAACATGACTGAGAAATATATAAGATTTTTATCCATTAAAAATGAAAACCATTTCATATATTCTATCGTTGTTGAAGTCAATGATGAAATACTTCTTTTCTTTTTCATTCGAAATAATGATAATATAAACACATACACAAGCGTTTAATAGTACTCGAAACTAGTAGATAAACTGATTCAGTGAACAATTAAAGGAAATTCCCATAATTAATATAATCACTTTTGTTTCGGTACAATTCGAAAACCGAAAACGTGCGTAACTACTTGTTTCATACATTTGTGTAGAAATAATTACAACTTTTCTCTAAAACTTGATAATAATCTATACTTTTTACATGCATGTTAATTGAATATTTTATTAATTTTCGAAACAGAGCGCTAAAATATCATAAACTGGTCTTGTTTGATTCTGTGGTTAATATTTATATCAACAAGAAAAAATGATAAAGTTGTTTAATGTTTTATTGCACGGTTATCTAAAAAAAAATAAAAAGTTTACACAAGAGACCATCGCACTTGAACAGTTTGAGATATCGGAATCAAAAAAGAAAGAAAAAAATAGAATTTAATCTTTCAAATAAAGTACTTATTTTTCAAAATAATAATTATTAATACATTCTGTCAAGATGAAACAATTTTATTTCGTGGGTGTAGAAATTTGGTGTTTGTTCTTTCATGACAGTTTTTGAGATAAAATATCTTCTTTTAAAATTACGGTTTAGTGCCGGGATAGAAAATAAATCAGCTGGTACCAAGACTGGATGTAACATATATCTGAAATTGTACGTAAATATGTGATATTTGATATTATACTGATTTAACGATCCTGTAAATATGCAGATTTACAAAAAGGATTTCTGAAAAAAATATTCTAAAAGAGTAAAACTAGTAATATCTTTGCTGATAAATAATATAGTTTTATTAATTAAAGAGAACTATTTCTTCAGTGAGTTGCTTTTCTGTACAACTATTGTTCATTAATCATTAGATCAGAGGTCTTCAAACATTGTCGAATCGTAGAAACGTTAAGATTGTAAATTTTTTGTAGAACCCCTACAATCCCCAGAAAACTCAAGATGCGTACCCCAAAAGTTTTGAAAATCAGCCATCTTACATGACCAAATTTTATTATTCACATCTGATCGAGTGGGATTGTAACGTGTAATGATAAATACAGTTTTACTGAATAATAATAGGTATTTATAGAAGGAAAAGAAATTATTATGTATGAACTATTTGGAGTTTTTAGCTTTTAGGGTTCTTTATTCGAAAATTCTTTCGAATTTTGATTTTGACTCACGGAAGCCCAGTGTTCCGCGGAACACAGTTCAAAGAGCACTGGTTCTATACGAATCCTAGAGGATGGATGAGATTTGTTAATAAGAATTATAAAAAATAAAGAATTTTTTTCACCACACAAAATAATAAAAGTCAAATCAAAAATGTTTCATAATTATTATTAATAATTGCTAATTGTTGCTTATAAACTATTTATTGACCATTTTTGACCAGGTCATCTTTTTGCAGTTCGTACAATAAAAAAAAATCAATGTGTAATGAACAATAATGATTTATTGAACATTTTTAACTACAAAAAATTGTATGGCTTATGGGATGAAAAAACAATTCATTTGTGAAAGTGAATTTAGCAAGTGTCATAACTGTATTGTGAAATCGACAAACTTTAATTGTTGTACAGTTGATTTATTTAAATATTTTTACACGTATTATTTCTTAGAGTTTTTACAAAATTAAAGCATCAGTAATTTGTTTATAAAAACAGTCATTCTTTTTATAGACCATCGTCATTGTCCTATAGGCCTCGTATGCGTTCTAGAGGATTTGTATATAATAAATCATTATTTTTTAGAGAATTCAAGTGTCAATAATTGCTTTGTAAAAAAATAATCTTAAACAGATAATTCAATTTATTTTAAAAACCATCCAGTCTTTTTGATTGGAAAAATAGTTTTAAATATTTCTATTTTAATTTTATACAAGGATCGAAATAATAAAATAACGATACAACCGCCTTCATGGAAACAATAAAATATCACTGAATCAATTTCGAGAGACGTTTTGATTTCCTGTAATTATGCTGATTGTGGAAACCGTCAAGGTGGACACACAGAATGACTGTGCACCTGTGCAAAGTCATTCCGACATTTTTATCGCTACGTGTAATCGATGTCATTAAAAAATCGTTTACAGACTCTGATATTAATTTTCCTGGATTTAATTAATCGGAAATGTGCCGTTAATCACATATTCGAAGGTTTCGATCTAATCCAAGTATTTGCCATAGCGAATTGAGATATTCGCTTTTTTTTCGTATCGGATACACGGCTGAAAATCAACATAATACGATTTTAATTATACGTTTCGAATTTTCGGTCGATTTTTTCGGGTAGAGAATGTTTGTTTTCCTGTAGAATGTACTTTTTATTTATGAGATTTGTGTACTTTTTTTTAAAGTGACTGGTACTGATCTGTTCGGTTTTTTTAAAATAGTTTTTGAAGAAATCGAGTAAAAGGTAAAAAAATGTTATATAAAAATAACGTTTAACCACAAGTTTCGTTTCATGAAAAAAATTATATCGTTTATAATTTTAATTAAATTTAACATTACATTCAATTTATCGATATTGTAAGTACTGACTTTAAAATAATAATAACTGCTAAATGTGTAATTCTTTAACTCTTTTATTATTGATATTTATTACATATCTCTGAAATAATATAAGAGTAATATAGACAAATAGATACTTCATTGAAGAAATTAAAAAAAAAACTTGTTGTTTTAAAAGACTGTAAGAGTTATAAATATTTTTTATAGATTTTTTATTTCCACATTTCATATTAATAAGCATAAAGATGTCAAAGCAATAAAAATCTAAAAATAGTATATTTATAGAGTCTTGATCTTCAATGACTGGTCATAGAAGATAGAGACTCGTGTGAAAGACAAAGACGTATCTCACAAGAACAGTATTTATTAATAGAAATCTGCTATAAATATTCTTAATGTGGGTCGAAAGATAGGTCTCATCATAGATCGTTATCTATATTTATATTCGTAAAGAAAATCCTTTTTTATCATACAAAACACCATTTTTTTTCCTAATTAAAAATATTCAGTGGATCATTATTGATCATTCTTGTTTGTTGTCTATCGGAATTTCTATTGCGATTCTATCATCCTCAAAGAATTAAGATATACAAAAATCTACGTGGAAAATTAAAAAAAAAATGAATAATTAAATAAAGTGGGTTGAAAGATCTCAGCGTAAATTTTATCAAAAAAAATAATTACTAATAAATTTCTTTGATTAGAGAGAATGATGGAAGAACGATTGTAAAAATATTTAAGTAAAAATTTGTTTTTTTTTTTTTAATACATATATATATATATATATATATATATATATTGTAATCCTGTTAATGCACTTATTTTACTAATGGACTTAGTCGTTGTAAATTACACAAGTCTTTACCGTCTACAACTAGTCGTATAAGATAAAGACTTGTATGAAAAACTGACAGAAGTTATTCTTAGAAATCTGTTATAAATATTTGTAATAATTTCTATCAGACTTCTAGCAAGAAGAAAATAGTAGTCTAAAAAAAATTAAACGATTTCTGTTTACAAAAAAAACTTTTTTTATTCAAATACTGAATTAGAACTCGTGACATATTAATTAACACCTTTGCATAATAATGACAAGCCTCCAACACCATTTCAGACAAGTGATTGATCTTTCAAGAAAATTCCTTTTTTTTACCAAGCATTGAAATCTCCAGTTCCGTGTGTACACTGATTGCAAAATATTTACATGATAGAAATATCTTATACAACTGTTTAATGTTTTACTATAAAAATACTAAGAGATTATTTGAAAATTTTAAGGGTGAAATCAGTTTACACAAGACTGTATCGATTTAATATGTTGAGATATTGGAATGAAATAAAAATTAGATTTTTTCAACACTGATCTTTAGTATTCCAATGTCTGTACAATATTAAAATTTATGTTTTTTTTTCAATAAAATCAAACATCTTTTTAACAAAAGCTATGGTTTGTCTCAGAAAATTTGATATTCAGTACTGAAAAATTGAATTTAAAGAAAAATGTGAATCTGTATTTTTTGAAAATAATGGAATCGGCATCGAAATTTACATAAGTAACAATAGAAAATGATTAATAATTATATATTGAAAATTCTTGATCAGAAATTTTCTGCAGTTTGTAGAATGTGAATAAAACGGTTTATTCATGAAAACGATTTTATTTTCAATGCAAGAACTGTATTAAATAACACAAAATAGCAAAAAGAAAAATTAGCTATGAAATATTCTAAGACAATCAAATGCTTTAAGATTAAACTCAATCCTCTACAAAACTTTTAAATTTTTTATCAAAACGATAACAGATATAAACATTGTTAGAATATTAAAATCGAACGACTGAAAGAATTAGAGAAAACAAATCACAAACAATTAGGCAAAGTGCAAATCCATGTCGTATACACAGAACGAAATTTCCACGCATTATTCAAATAAATATATACAAAAATATACATACGGAGCAAAGAAATAAATTCCCATAAACCTATAAATGTCCACCATCGATCAAACCCTGTCACAGTTTCTAATTGACTGCATATGTTGTCACTTTTCCGTTCTGTAATTGAAACTTTTTAAAGAAACCGTACAGAACGTTTCCATATACACAACGGATAGATTATATAACGGCAATTATAATATAACGACATATCATTACGAATAAATCTAATTTTAATTGATTGCGAAACAACACATTTCTTATAATTATACATAAAGTATATACATACATACTTTTACATATATATATATATATAAAAGTATGTATGTATATATATGTCCATTGCTTGAATCCGAAAACATGAAATCTCGAATTCAACAGCCATTAATCAGCAGTGTAATAAAAATATTGGGATTAAAAAAAAGTTAACATTCAGACACACCCATGCATATATACAAATATATATATATATATATATATATATATATATATGCGTATGTATTTATTCTTAATTTATATATATATATATATATATATATATATATACATGTACTGGACAACACCTGTAGAATGAGCGGCAACAGTACTAAAGGTTTATGTAGGAAGCAAAAATATTATATGTAACAGTTCTACAGCGCACCTGTGTATGATTGTACGTTCTTCTGACCACATGGATACACAAATGAATAGAGAGATAAATATGTACGGTGTATGAGGACGGAGTCATAAATAAATTTCGGATAAATTTTGTTTGCAGGTCGTTTTGTATTTTTACATGTCGTGTGTGTGTGTGTGTGTCTGTTGCGAAAGACGAACAGCTTCCTATGTCATTGAAAGTTATGGATCTGTTTGTGAAATGTGTGTGTGTTTATCGATGCTTATATATATATATATATATATATATATATATATATATATATATATATATATATATATATATATATACATATGTATAAAGAGAACGAGAGTGAAAAAATCCTGTAAACGTTTTAATAAAGGTACAATCATTAAATATCGTTTACATACTGTTTTTAATTAATTAAAATATATTTTCTAATAATCTAATATTAATCGTTTGAACCTTATAGCTTATACAATTATCTTAAGAGTGATAAATACAGAAAAGAGATTTTCTGTACCTTAGTTCTTTGAGAATGAGAGTGTTAATATCAAAATATGTATAAATAACAATAAATAATAAAACTATAAATTTTTTCTTTCTCCCTCACCCTGTACATATATATATATATATATATATATATATATATATATATATATATATATATATGTAATTCAACTTAGGCTTGCACATGAAAATATTAAAAAAAATATCCTTTTTAGTATTTTAATTCAGTTGTATTTTGTATTGAATTGAACTAAAATATTAAATAAAAAATAACTTGATTTTTCTTAACCTCTGTGGCCCCTTCTAACATTTACATGTAGAAACATAAATTGAATCACTCTTTCCCTCAATCTCTCTCTCTCTCTATATATATATATATATTAAAGGGGTCCACCCACTCCTCACTGTGCTCGCCAACCAACGCTTGCACTCCATAATAAATAATAGAAATTAACAAATTATAAACAAATAATCTGAGTAGAAAATTAAATATATTCGAAAAGTTTACAAAAGTTAACATAACAAAATACAATGTTAAAATGTGCAACATTTTTTTTTACTCTCAAGCTTCAATGAAGACAATACTTTGAATAAATTTCCTATCAGTTTTACACTGAAATCGTATACCCTCTCTCATTTACACCGTAAAATAGAACACTGATCATGTCATCGATATCAATCGATATCATCAACCAATCAGAGAATGAATAAAACGAACATAGAGCGGCGGGACTTTTTTTAGACACACATATATATATATATATATATATATATATATATATATAGATAAATAGATAGATAGATAGAGAGGATGAATTGACTATTCTATTCTGTAATAAACTACCTAGAAAAACTCAAACCGTCTACCAAAATCTATAAAAAGATATTCACAAAAAAAAAACATCAAACACATTTCTATAGAAAACTAATCGGTTCATTTTATAAGAATGTATAACATACTTGTACGACATTAAAACTGATTTATGAATATTGCATTGCTAATTGTGCAACTAAATCGATGCAGAAAGTGAATTTTTAATAATAATCTACATGCTATATTACTCAATCATCCTATTAGAATATTTATACGAGGACTAGATATATCAATAAATACACAATTAAATAAAACCGTACGACTTTTTCAAACTGGATTTTTTCATTATTCTTCATGAATAAATGTTTAATAAAGTACGACAACTATTTCGAACATTTCGATATTTCGTTCTATAATGAACGGTTTTAATGTTTACAAGGCTGACCAGTATATATGGAAGTAAACATTTACATCAATTCAATTATATAGACCGCCTAGACAGATAATTTAATGGCTGAGGATACGTATACATTATATATATATATATATATATATATATATATATATATATATATATATATATATATATATATTGCATATAAATGAACGCTCCACTTCTTTGAAGCGTACAAATATGTTATCGGCCTTGGCAAGGTGACTAACTATTGATAAAAAAGCATGTACAGGATGCTACTAAACTGAAATCAATCGTTTTTATACACACACACACACACACTTCATAAATGAGTGTCTGTACATACACATTCGTGTATATATATATAACTGTATATAAATATATATATATATATATATATATATATATATATATATATATATAATATGGATGTGTGTGGGATTTTTAATATGAAATGAGTTAAATTTCTATCGATAGATTGATAGCAACAAAAATGAAATTCATTCTAAACTATTAAATGGCGGTGTGGTTTGATGAAACAATTTTTTTTAAAGAAATAAATACGGTATTAACAATTTTTAATTTTATATAAAGATAAACTGTGTTTTTTTTTTAATAAAACGAAATTAAATCTAAATCAGAATACGAGTTTGCCACTGTGGTTAAATTCACTTTTACAAATGAATTTTCCACTCGTTTAAAAATGTACAACAATTGATTATTGGTCATTTTTCATTGTTTTGCACTTATTATAATCATGAAAGAAGATTATACATTCTAAAAAAGATGAAGAAGATGACATATAAACTCATTTTCTCAAATGAATTTTTACTCACTGAATAAATTAAAAAATATTTGTTTCTAATCTCAATGTTCAATAATTGATTATTGACAGTTTTTGATCGAAATCGATGCAACCAATACATTCTTAGAATGCTAAGACGGAGAAAATATTTTTTGTGCAGTTCTTAGTGCGTTAAGAATGATAAATAATAAATGTAATGATCGAGAATTAATAATCAATTGTAAACTAACAAAAAATAAACAACTTATTGAACAATCTCACATTTTGTAATGTTTCAACTATGATTTGAAACAAAATTGTATTAATAATCACATCTTACTTATTTTTTTCAGAAAAAAATCCCTAATCTTTAAAAAAGTAGTTTATTCTCCAAAACAACACTCGAATAATTAAACACTGACAAAAAAGACAGAACTTATCGAACAATCGAACAATATTTTGTAATTTGGCAGTATTATGGTCTGAAAACAAATAATTTGTATTAATAAACTATCCTTCTCTTTTCCTTCTCTCTCTCTCTATATATACATATATATATATATATATATATAGAGAGAGAGAGAGAGATCTGTACCTGATCTAAACAGGTGAATAAATCGATTTTAGTAGAAATTTATTCAAAGGATTCGATGTTTTTTTAAATGAAAAGTATATTTAATGAGAGCATTTTGTCGAAAAAAAACATTCAAAAATATTAAAAAACAAGAGATATGCCTGCCAACAGAGGATGGTATTTCTTTTTTGAAAAGTTCGATTGTGACCATTATCCAGTTGAATCCTAGCCATCCGACAGCTATTTTTTGTAGTTTGTGGGTTGAGAAAAAAATAATTCATTTGTGAAAGTGAAATTAGGCACAGTATCAGATCTGTATTGTCAATATTTCATAATAAACAGTTTTATGAGTCAATTATTGAATTTTGTAAGACATCTTGAATCTCTGACTCCACCCCTGTCATACTTCTACAAAATTCACTTTTTCAGTACATGCATTGATCGACAACCAACAATCGCCCAAGAATATATCTGGTAACATTGATAGTCAAGTTCATCTACCAGTCCTATACAGAATGTGCGTTTAAATCACACTCCCCTGTACATACTTTTCGTTATAGTTTCTGGTTTAATAAATTCTCGGCAAGCCTATTATTAGAACACGCTTGTAGGTGAATTGAACTGAATTATTAGAGCATACACTTTTTATACGAGCGTGTACACACACACGATAGAAAAAAATTACAGGTGTATTATGTTCGTACAATAATTATTACATTTATTTACTGACTTTTTTCCTTTTGTACCTTTCGGCAGATATTTTCATTATTTGTTTGACAGTCACACCGATATATTTGGATCTTTGCTCCAGGATGTGCTCTTTAAATGTCAGATGTGTCATAAAAATAAGGCGCGATTTTTTTTTCACAATCAATTTATTCCGAACGAAACCGTTAATTGCATCGATTATAAATTTTTATGTCCGATTGTGATATTAATTAGTGGGTTTTCATAAGTCGATATTAAATGATTTTTAATTAAGATATATATATATATATATATATATATATATATCTGTTTGTGTTTATGGGTATGTATATATAATAAATTTGACACGTGTATATTAAATCCATTCATATCGATTACATAAGAGATGAAAAATTTGTAAATTAATATAGAGAAAAATATAATTATGTACATATATTAATTTATGTTAAATTAATTCCGAGTATTTATAAAAAGAGAATAAAGAACAAGATTTAAAATCTAACATGGCAAGTTTAGACACAGAGAAGAAGCGTACTGTGTTGTTTTTGTCGAATCAGTTATAGAAACTGGAAAAAAATTGTTGTAAAAGAACGAATGTGGGTTGGAAATATTGTCAGTAGCGCACACAGGGAGGGAGGCAAGTGGCCCTGAAACCTCTTAAAGGAAAAGAAAACAAAATTAAATCATCGCGCGAAATCAGTCTTGATTAATGTAAACGAGACTGAAGTAATTCAAGAGCATTGTAAAAAGGAAAGAAAACGGGATTTTATTCCATAAATAAATTGTTAGAATCATCTAATGAATTTTATTGAATTCACATTAAAAAAATGATTATCCGTTCGATTCGTCCCCCTTCACACAAGATTAAATCCCGAGTGCGTCACTAAATACTAAAATCCATGAGATGGAAATAGGTAGATAAAATTCTATGACTGATGATTTTGTGATATATGAAGAGTTGGTTTAAAAAATGTATTATTTATTATTATTCAAATATATATATATATATATATATATACCAATTAAAATAAGGACTGGATCAAGAGAATCTATACAAGTGGCAGATCCTTTTCCCAGCTCCTGGTGCGAATTGTCACAGGACACGGGAGACTAAGCTACCTCGAACATATACAAGGCCGAAGGACGGACGGGAAGTGTAGATAGTGTGTGTGGGGGGGGGGGCAACTAGACCCCCATTCACCTCCTCGCGGAATGTCCGGCATGGTCAATTTAAGGCGACGACGGTTTGAGGAGTTTTTCCTCACCGCGGCCGAACTAGGGTCTATAAACTCGGGCAGGCTGACAGGCTTCTGGAAGGAAACGAGACTTCCCGAGTAGTTTTGATCAAGTCGAGGGAAGGCATAATGGCATAAGTGCCAGGAGGCAAGATAGATTCCTCTCCCCTCAAACATAATCTAATCTATATATCAATTATAAATTATTCAAAATCAGATGTTAAATTTATCGACAAATTCAAATAGTTTAAATAAACCTGATTCATGTTAAAGATTTTGAAAAGTACTCGCCTGTGTTGTAGCTTCTAGATGAAATCGGGAAAACTGCTAGGTTTCCTGTAATAAAGAGAAGATTAGTTTATAGATTTTATACACAGATTTATCAATAGTATATAAATATTTACATGCTGAAGCTTTCTTTTTATAAATTAGTGGCTATAAAGTAGATTTTCAATCAATTAGTAGCAGAAGTCAGTTTTCTTTTATAATTTCTAAACAGACAACTATTGTATCCTTACACTGATTTAAATCTTTATTTTTTAATACAAGTACTGTATTTCGAATAAATTATTCAAACAGGACGTCAGTACTTACATAATACATAGTTTTATATATACATGGATACAAATAGATTCAATACAATGACAAATTCTGATAATCTTGTCATATTAATACACACAAACACTTACATAATGGTCGGATAAACTAAATAATAAATTGTCATCTATTTTATTTAATAAAATATTTCTAAACACTGACATAGTCATAAGGATACACAATGTATCTTATTCGAGCAATTAAACTTTAAAATCTGGATTATAATGATAAAATATGAGATATAATAACAGAAATACGAATGATTTGAATAAGATTTATTTATTCATATTTAATTTTTAAAAGTTGAAAAAATAAAATAGTAGATATCAGAAAATGCAAAAAATGATGATTTCAAGGACAAGAAAATTAAAAATAAAAATATATTTACAGAAAGTAGTAAAGTTTAAATTTATTAATACTTTAAAGCTGGCCATAAAATCAAATACAGAAGAAAAACATTTAAATAAATAGATGTTGAACTATAAAAATTATAAATTACGCAATATCGAATACATTAATAAATATATAAATATTTATACATCACATATAGCACATATATATATATATATATATATATATATATATATATATATATATATATATATATATATATATATGTAGAAAATGATATAAACTTGATATGAATTAAATACACTTATGATTTATTCATAGCGTTCATTTTATACAAACATAGATAATTATATTGAAGTTCATTCATTGATTAATATTCAACGAGCACGTCTCAATGTTACACTGCATTTATATTACATGAGGGTTTTACTATGTCAGGTCAGTGAAAATTGTTTAATTTTAAATTAAATCATTCGCACGTTCAATGAATCGAAACAGATCTTTCTATTACGCGTCGAAATTAATTCGGTGCCTTTACACTGAATCACTCATAACTCTGTTTTCAGTTAAAATGATTTCTCGTCACTGTAGTGCCAAACTTATCATTTAAAAACACTGCACATCTTGGCCAAGCAGTTGACATAACCTCACAAAACAGTAGTGAACACGCCGTCGTTCGAAAAACAGTATATAAGGCATTTTTTCGCATGCCAGTTGAAAAAAAATGGTGTCGAAGCCGTGGGAATGATTTGTTCAGCTTTGGAGGAAGGTGCTGTGATGCATAAAACATGCAAAGAAAACATAAAAACATAAAAAGAAATGCTAAAACAGTCGTAAAAGAGGTTCGAAAATGTATTATGACTTCAACGAATCGAAGCCGCCATCGTTTTTTCGACAAGTCTATTCTTCAGTTATCCGTCAAGTGGAGCAGTTATTCAAAATAATGGGGGATGGATAAACATTCATTATTTATAGAAAAAAGGTATCGAATTAATTTGTACATCTAATATATATTTTGTCTTTTTTTCTACCAAAACAAAATCATTTATTGTAAAGCTGTGTATATGAAGTATCTTTCACAAATTTCTTTATACATAAATAGATACATTTATATATATATATATATATATATATATATATATATATATATAAATATATATATATATATATATATATATATGTTTAAGGTAAAAAAGAACACATTCTCCGTATAAATTTAGCCTCAATTTACTTTTACAAATCAGAACAACACTAATGACCATATAAAATGAAGGTCACGTCGTTTCTGAATAGTAATTGTATGAAGAAAAACACAATGATATGATTTATCTACAGAGTTAAACAGAAAACGGGGTGTTGCTGAAACAACAGTTCACTGTATTATTTTATCAGCGACATCAGAAATAAACATTTATCCGTACAAAACAATAATAATAATAATAATAAATGTAATAATATTTCGTAATTGAGTGTCTTTTTTTCTATCAATACATGAAGGTCAACAATAAGTGTGCGATTGTATCGGTTTAGAAAGAATAGCGGCCGTTATTGGTATGAAACGTTTCAATACGAGAAATAAATCATATTTTCGTTTTCACGAAATGGAACATAAAAATATTGTGACAAGGTCGTAGGTTTGTTATTTATTGTTGTGGACGGTTACGTGTTCGTTTTTTTTTGTGTGTTTAGTACATACGCGCATACGCATATATATATATATATATATATATATATATATATATATATATATATATGCGATTCAACTTAGGCTTCCCACAAAAGTATTAATAAAATATAAAAATTAAAAAAGCATGTTATCCCCCATTTAGTGTTTTAGTCCAATTATATTCTAGTATTGAATTGAACTAAAGTACTAAATAAAAAATAATATGACTTTTCTTAACCCCTGCACCTCTTTTAATACTTCCATGCGGAAGCCTAACTTCAATTAGCCTATCTCTTTCGTTCTCTCTTTTCCTCCCTCCCTCTTCCTCTCTCTCTCTCTCTCTCATCATATCTCCCTCCGTCTCTCTCTCTCTCTCTCTCTCTCTCTCTATATATATATATATATATATATATATATATACACAAGATAATTTTACTGGTCAAAAATTTAATCAATCAATCATTATTAATCAATTTTGATTGTTGCCTATGGCAATGCCATCACCGTCAAAGAACTACATTACAGATAATTCTTTTGTCTCTACCTTAACGATCTGAAGATAAGGACACCATCATCAAAATCCTCATCAAAAACACTATCAAAAAGCACATATTTAACAAAAGTTGTCAAAAAGCACAATTACCAAAAAATATGTACACAAATCGCTTAAAAAATAATCTCTAAAGACATCTCTCTCTCCTTCTCTCTCTCTCTCTCTATATGTATATATATATATATATATATATATATATATATATATATATATATATATATGTGTATATAAGATAATTTTCCTGGTCAAAAATTTAATCAATCAATTAATCATATATCCATGCACAACTTGACTAAAAAATATATTTTTTAGAGAGTTAGACCTTAATATTCTGTTACGATTAAAAGGCATGAAGTTTTTTTCTACCTAGAAATAAAATAAAGTTTTTCCTGCCTAGAAACATACAAATAATTAAATTTTCAACAATGTTTCATCTTTAGATTCATTATAGAATAATAACATACAAGTGTTTAAATGAAAAAGGTTAGATCGAACTAAAATAGGTGATTTATCTTGTGAATTATACAGAAATTTGAAATTTCCGGTCGGATAAAATGAGAAGATGAATTATTAGATTTTACAAATTGTCATTGTGAAAAACTACAGTGATTTTTCAATAATTATCTTATTTCTTCTACTTCTATTGAACTAATCGAATGTATAAAACCATTAGTGAACAATTTATATGGAAGTTTGAATAACTTCCAAATTTTAAACTAAAGAAAGGAATATATTTTGTTAATTTCATGTCTATTGCATTTACTTTCATATACTTTTTTGAGATTTATTAAAGCTGAAACGAAATATCATTGAGTTCAACACATACAGAAATAATATATATATATATATATATATATATATATATATATATATATATAGAGAGAGAGAGAGAGAGAGAGAAAGAGACTAGAAAAATTAATGATTACTGAACAAACGAAAGGCGAAACAAACATAAATCGTCTGTAGACAATGCTTAGTAATATTATTCTATTACTAATTTTAAGAGACCTAAAAGAAAAACGAATTTTATACATTTTCAACTCTTCCATGATTCCTGGCTGATAAATATAACATTGAATTTTTCTTAAAAAGCTGACATTGAAAATTAGCATGCAAAACGGCATTCCTGTGTACCAGTTGTTCGACATGAATATTTTTTGCATGTAGTTTAACATAATTTCTTGCATATAATTATAATTGTTTACTTTTAATGAGTGACAAAATATAATCAAGAAATATCATAGAACTAACCGAGTTCTGAGTTAAAAATAGTCTGTGGGATAAATTAGAAATTTTAATATTTGTAAAAACTAAATGATTTGAAGAAAATATTATTTTAAGATTTTTATATATATATTTTTTGTTTGGTAACGATATATAGTGTTTTTTAAATGTTAAAGTTGGAATTTGAAAATCCTAAAATGATAAGAAAATATTTTAGTTTAAAACAAAGTTATATTTGATTCGATTTAAAAGCAGAGAATTAATTTTTACACGTAACATAATCGAATCTTGTTCAAATCTATTAGATTTTCCTAGAAACTCGACCAAATCTTGTACATATAATATGGTAAACGTTAATACAGCACTCAACGCAATTAACATATAATTTTAAAATCATTAAATCCGTTTTTTTCTTTCATTTATTGTTCAATCATCGTACGAAGAAACCACACATTAGTCATTAAATAAACAATAAATGGTTGATTGTAAAGAAAGTCGACGATACCATCAATTGAAATAGTAATTCGCCCGGAGGCATGACATATGGTTAATAGAAATTGAATGGGAAAATGTTTTTTAATAATAAATAATACCGAGTTACAATTTGCCACCGTGCATTCAAAATACATTTTTGATCAATGGATTGTGTGCGTGTGTGTGTGATTAATGGACGTGTGTTTGTCGTTTATGCGTGAAGTTGTGGGAACCTATTAAAGAAATGAACAAGAGCGACGGTTCAGTCGAAAACGTGCGATTGTGCAATCGTCATATGAATCTTTTTTATGTATAAATGTCAAAATAATAATTTTATCCATTTGCGAAATGTCAGAACTGAAATATATTCAATAAATAGTTATTTAATGTCTCATCAGGTATTTATTTTTTTCTATATAATTTTTTTCTGCATTTAATAGTGTTGGAAATAAAAAGTAACGAGTTATCATTTACTTGATTTCTTCTTAGATTGCGCGGTTTTCAATAAATGTATGACCATTACCTAGATTCTGATCAGTATGAAAATTCTTTCATAGTAAAGAATTTTTTTTCAATTTTAATATTTCTCGAAATGATTACAAACGATTTTTTTATATGTCAACACATTTCAATCCAATGTATCGAAATAATTCTAACATAACAAGAAAAGCATTTTTGTATGTGACTGGCTTCAAATATGTTTATATATAAAAATTGTAAAATATTATTTTCTTTCAATAATTCAGTTTTTCAAATATTAAAATTTCTTATTTATTCTTCAGACCATTCATTCATTCATTTCAGAATTCAGTTAGTTATTCAACGATATTTCCTGATTATATTTTGTTACTGATAATTACAATATATACAATTAATCGTTTTGGATCAGTTGTCTATTCTTTACTTCTAGTCTCGGTACAAATGTCATCTTCTGGTAGATGTTGAATACTCTCTTTCAATTTTCAACATCTACCTGAAGATATCATTCGTACTAAAATTAGTAGTGGAAAACAGTCAGATAATTGATCAAAGAAGAAGAACAATAAGATAAATAGTATTGAAATTCCAAAATAAACAACAATTTAACATTTTGATCGGATAAAAAGTTTGTAGTGTGTGGAGAGTGAAGATTTATATCTGAGTCTAATATTTTTTCTGATTTGTTCAGCTTTGGGAAAAGGTGTTATGATCCATAAATCAGGCAGAAAATGCTAAAACAATGAAAGAGGTTTGAAAATGTATTACGAATTCATCAAAAGACATGCTAACTTTGGTGAAAAATCTACATTTTTTAAAAATCGATTTTTTTGATAAAAAAAATTATACATTTCCCATCAATAAGGACTAATCATCGATTAATATCACATTTCTCTCATTTACAAAGCGACATTGATTACGATAAAGTCATAATTCTACATTTTTATTTAAAACTCACTCATTTTCTGATTGAAATTGGTTTTTGAGGCTTATTCCGAATATTATTCATTTTAATGTTGTTTTTCGATACAAGATTACTTTCTATTATTGATCAAGCACATTTCGATGGAGATCTTGTCATCTTCAGAGCGTTAAATCATAGAAAACTCTGATTATTTTCAATAATTTTGTTAAATAATAAAAAAAAACATATCTAATCTATATATATATATACTAACAAGATATATATTTTATATTTTTCTTATTTATATGAACACTGTAACAGTACGACTTCTGAAAAGAATGTAGGCCTAAACAGGATATAACAAACCAATAAACACACCGAATCCTTCATCTAAAAAAAAAGTAACCTCTAATCCAATTTCAGTAATACATAAAAATCAATCATCCGATCTTGTTACGGTTTCGGTAAACAACGAGGCACGAAAAAAAATCGACAAAGCAAAGTTGATAGATAGATCTACTCTGCAACAAACGAACAAGCACCTACGGCAAAGGAGTGGCCATGTATTGTACGTGTCCTTCACGCATTAAGTGTGGAAAAAAAACGACACAAAAATTCACCGAGACCTATTATTTAATAATGATCTTGTCGAGATAAATATATTGTGCCATATGGCAGGTCGTTTGATATTTCTCGAAGAGAGGAAAAAAAACACGATACAGAATAAATAGAGTCGCGGTGTGTTGTACTGACTGTAATTGTTCGTGTGCTCGTTGAAAAGGTCGTTGAAGGTCGGATAGACACTTCTCAGTTACTCTTTTTATATTTCGTTCTGATTGTTTACTAACCGTTCGGCACGTTTTTCATTGTCAATATTGCATTAAATAAAAATCGGCGGATATGAGAGGCAGCTCATGATATTTGAGTAATATTTTAAGGTACGCACATATTATGTGTACAAAGTAATTCGGTGCCTTTGTATAGAAAATTAATGTTTACAGAAAAATGAAATACATTTCAACCCTGAAAATATCCCGCATTATTTTCTATAACGATTTTATGTGTTAGATAACTAACGAATGTTGAAAAAAAGATAGCACCTTTGAACCGATGAAGTCGTAATGCATTTTCGAACCCCTTTCATTGTTGTAGGTCATCGAATTTTTTTGGTCAAAAAGTGAAAATTGGATCTTCGAACTTTTTGATCATAAATCGATTGAATATATAGAAATTAATTTATTTTGAACAAAAAATTTTTTTTAAATTGGAAACTACGAGTTTTAGAATTGAAAAACGATTTTTAGTAAATCTGTATATTTTGCAGCTTTGATAATCGAGCCATTAAAATTAAATCGATTATTATTTCTATGAAAAAATTAGTGCACTATATTCAGAATAGTGTACTTAAATTATTCGTAACATTTATATGTAAAAAAAATTCGTGTTTTTTTTATAAAAACTCGATTAAATGAAAAATGACAAAAATTCGATCAAAAATTCCAAATTTAAAATTCTGTGTTTATTTTCAGATATTTCGTCTAATTGGTGAAAAAATAAGATTTTTGTTCACTATTTGTCATTATTGATGATAAATCTATAAATTTTAGTCGAAAAAATCGAATTTGAAAAATGTTGATTTTTCATCAATTTTTGCATACTGTAGGTCGACGTTTTTTTTGGGTCAAAAAATGAAAGTTGGAATCTTCGAACTTTCTGATCATAAATCGATCGAGTATATAGAAATTAATTTATTTCGAGCAAAAAAAGATTTTTAAATTGGAAATTACGAGTTTGAGGATTGAAAAACGATTTTTAGTAAATCTAAATATTTTTCAGATTTGGAAATCAAGTCATTGAAATTAAATAGAGTATTATTTCTATGAAAAAATGTGTGCACGATATTCAGAATAGTGTACTTGAATTATTCGTAACATTTATATGCAGAAAAAATTTGTATTTTTCTTATAAAAACTCGATTAAATGAAAAATTACAAAAATTCGATCAAAAATTCCGAATTTAAAATTCTCTGTTTCTTTTCAAATATTTCGTCTAATTGATTAAAAAATGATGTTTTTGTTTATAATTTGTCATTATTTATCATAAATCTATAAATTTAGATCATAAAAATCGAATTTGAAAAATGTTGATTTTTCATCAATTTTCGCATACTATAAGGTCGACGTTTTTTTTGGGTCAAAAAATGAAAGTTGGAATCTTCGAACTTTTTGACCATAAATCGATCGAGTATATAGAAATTAATTTATTTCGAGCATAAAAAGATTTTTAAATTGGAAATTACGAGTTTGAGGATTGAAAAACGATTTTTAGTAAATCTAAATATTTTTCAGATTTGGAAATCAAGTCATTG
Source organism: Acanthacorydalis orientalis (assembly GCA_034766995.1). Lineage (NCBI taxonomy): Eukaryota > Metazoa > Arthropoda > Insecta > Megaloptera > Corydalidae > Acanthacorydalis > Acanthacorydalis orientalis. The sequence goes on along the minus strand of CM068319.1, from coordinate 39,468,223 downwards.
AAATTAAATAGAGTATTATTTCTATGAAAAAATGTGTGCACGATATTCAGAATAGTGTACTTGAATTATTCGTAACATTTATATGCAGAAAAAATTTGTATTTTTCTTATAAAAACTCGATTAAATGAAAAATTACAAAAATTCGATCAAAAATTCCGAATTTAAAATTCTCTGTTTCTTTTCAAATATTTCGTCTAATTGATTAAAAAATGATGTTTTTGTTTATAATTTGTCATTATTTATCATAAATCTATAAATTTAGATCATAAAAATCGAATTTGAAAAATGTTGATTTTTCATCAATTTTCGCATACTATAGGTCGACGTTTTTTTTAGGTCAAAAAATGAAAGTTGGAATCTTCGAACTTTTTGACCATAAATCGATTGAATATATAGAAATGAATTTATTTCAAGCAAAAAAAGATTTTTAAATTGAAAATTACGAGTTTTAGGATTGAAAAACGATTTTTAGTCAATCTAAATATTTTTCAGATTTGGAAAACGAGTCATTAAAATAAAATCGATCATTATTTCTATTCTAAAATATGTTTACTATGTTAAGAAACGTATATTCAAATTATAAACAACATTTATATGCATAACAAATGGATAAAATTATCTTGAAAGCTTCTTAAAAATATAAACGATAAGAATTTAGATAAAAAATTCCAAATTAAAATCCTCTATATATTTTCTTATTTTTTCTTGTAATTAATTTTTTAAAAAAGCGTATTTGTCCACAATTTGTCTTCATTTACGATAAGGCTATAACTTTAAGTTTAAAAAATTCCAACAAAATTTGTATACCGATCGTACTGTAGGTTGTTGTATTCCTTAGGTAAAAAATGAAAGTCTAAACATTGACTTTTTCAATCATAAATCGATAGTTTGTACCAATAAAAGGCATTTATCAGCAAAAATTGATTTTTTGTTAGAAAATATAAACAAAATTTGATTTTTATTAAATCTGCATATTTTTCAGATTTGGGTAAAAGTTTACAAAGACAGCTACACGACTCTGTGTCAATTGATTTCTTTCCATAAATGAAAAATTTACTTTAAATTTTTATTAAGAGATAAACGGGATAAAATGATGAATTCAAATGGAAATCAATAAATAAATAACTGCCAACAGTATATTTTCGATCAAAAATTGGCCTCTTTTAATAAAAATACAAGTGAAAATGTGTGTAAGTAAATTTACACATATATATATACATATATATATATATATATATATACATATGTATGTTTGTATATATATATATATATATATATATATATATATATATATATATATATATATTAGCGTATAAATAATGTGTGTCTTATAAATTTCCTTTCATTCTAAAGACCTGATTATATTATACCGTTGCGTCCACAAGATCAGTCAACAGTCTGTAGATCAGTCTGTCCGTTCGATCAGCACCGATCTGTGTTTCGATGAAAGTGTATTTAAAAACCGAGAGGACAGGAGCACGAGTTACGCGAATCGATGACCATCTTGAAATAAAAAAAAAAACGGTGACTTAGAAAATTCCGAACTAGATGAAAGTGAAACACTTTGTACACCGTTGTATACAAAACGCGGATTTGTACCTGACTGAATACACACACAGCTATTTACAATTTTTTTTTATCAGATCGTGTGTACGAATTCCGAGTCGTTTTTTTTTCCCGTCGTGTCGATCGGCGTTCACTCGTACCGAATCCAGTAAAATTTATCGACGACAAACACTAAATTATTAATGAGAGCGGAACGTTGACAGTGCGACGGTGATACGAAATGATTGATATTCATGTATTCGAGGTGCGAACCCGCGGACTACGCCTAAGAGCGGACCGGTGTTTCGGCTGCCTACTCACCCGTCCCCGTACAGATTTCACTATAATAAACAGTTATGTCTAATTGAATGATCGCTCGAATTCATAAAACACGACACGTATGCCGCCATGCCATCTCGGTCGCGCAACACTGCACACGCACGCGATTCTCTTTTCGGTCAGCTGAGGATGTAGGTGTGAATTAACACCTGTTCTTCCAGGTCACTATCACATCATCTGTTTCATACATATATGAACTTGTACGGCTCAACGTGTATACAAGCACACACACACAGACACACATACACAAACAAGTAACTTCGCACATTCTTGTATGGAAATCCACCCGAGAACACATGAACGTATCGTCTAAAATCTTAAAACCTTAACATTTTCACAATACCTGACTTTTAAGAACATTGCAACAGTTCTACACCAGATAATTATATATATATATATATATATATATATATATATATATATATATATATATATTAAGATTTAAAAGAAATGTTTCTTAGAATAACTTATGAAGTAAATAAGATACACATTCGATTTACATTTCAGACAAATTCAAATATATAAAAATTAAAATGATTAAAAATGATCAAGCTTTATACTTAAAATTGATTTTTAAGAACAGTTCAACAATTCTAGACCAGATAATTATATGTATAAATATATATATATATATATAAATATGTATATATGTATATATATATATATATATATATATATATATATATCTATATATTTAAATATATATATATATATATATATATATATATATATATATATAAATATTAAGATTTAAAAGAAATATTTCTTAGGACAACTTATGAAGTAAATAAGATACACTTTCAATTTACATTTCAGATAAATTCAAATATATAAGAATTAAAATTATTAACAATGATGAAGCTTTATACTTAAAATTGATTTTTAAGAACAGTTCAATAATTCTATACCAGACAATTAAATGTATATATATATATATATATATATATATATATATATATATATATATATATATATATATATGTAGTGGAATCCGTTATTACTTTGGGACTTGCAATTTTTGATAATAATAATCGACTGATTAAACAGAGAATAAAACAGAGAAAATTAAACAGAGAATAAAAAATTATCATGATTTAACTCAATTTATTACAAACAAAATTAAACTAGAGAAATAGCAACAGGATACATAATGATGCACATTTTTATCTTCACTCACTGTAACAATATGTTTTGAAAAAATAAAGGGTACCCTTCAGGAAAAGATTTCCTATTTACTAACAATTTTCTAAGAATTCTTGTCATGCACTTATGTAAAAGATAAAAGGTATGCTTCGGTTAAAATTAAGTTTCGAATAAAATATCCATTTAATAGGAATTTGGTAAGAATTCTTATCGTTTGCCCCCATGTGTAATTATCAGAATGTGATAACAATAATCAAAGTTTGATTAATAATAGGCGAATTATTTTAAACTAATTTTATTCAGAGTGTTTTGACACCGACTGATTATGATAACAATAGCCGATTAATAACATTATCCATGATTATAATAACTGGATTCCACTGTATCTATCTATCTATCTATCTATATATATATATATATATATATATATATATATATATATATATATATATATATATATATCACACAATTAAAAGTAATATTTATTTAAGAAAAAAAAAATCATAATCGATTTGATACAATAAAAATTGATTCTTCCAGTCAAACTGTTTTTAAAATCGTAACTAAAATTATACATTGCAGAAACACACAGATTATTGAACATACGAGCATCTATTCGACATACTCTCATCCATTCAATACACTCCTAATTACATACGGAAACATTTTTTTCAATCGTACGAAAGAACGAACGAACCGTGCACAAGAAACGAAATTCTAGAATAAAAATTCGATATTCAAATTAGATTCCTGACGTGACCGCGGTCAGAAAAAAGAGAACAAGATCTCCAGTCAAGTACGTCATAACTGAAAGTGTTAGAATACACTCGCAAAAAATGTATTAAACACTTTTAATGTAATCTGATTCTGCCTATCAGAAAACATTTAAATCAACTACGCCTACACTGTTTTTTACCGCTCGCATTTATATATATATATATATATATATATATATATATATATATATATATATATATATATATATATGTATGTATATACAGATATAAAAGTGTGTGTGTATGTTTAAAACATACATATTTAAGAGATTCGAAATAATTATTTAAATATGTTTAAACATCTATCATTGCATGTCAATTAATATTATATTTGTACAATCTAATTATGAAAATTGTAAGTATATCAATTTGAAAGCAATTCGATTTTTTCCCGTTCATTGACTACGCTGTCTGTGTAATATCACATATTTCTTATACACGCACGTATTTCTCTGGCTGTATATGAAATTATGTATTCAAAAACTATTTCAGGAAGAATCAATTAGGTGCAGAAATTAATTCCGTGCATTTCTTTATACAAGTTGAATGTCCATTTAGCAAAAAAACTGAATACATTTCAATCTTCAAAATAGCCCCCGTTCTTTTGTACAACTTTCCTTCATCTGTCGGGCAACTGATGAATCACATGTCGAAAAAAAATTAAAATTTGCGTCTAGGGATATTTTTTGATACATTGGTTAGTTTTTTCATGTCAAAAAAAATTTCAAGACAAACAGTCAAGTGGTACAAAAAACTACGTATGAACTTGAGAACAGGCTTGAACAATATTTTTTTCCGAAAGTTCATAATTGGAAGAAAGCGTATAAAAAATGTCGAGACTCTACGTCCAGGTACAAGATGTGACCGATGTAAAACCGTTTTGTGCACAACTTGATTGTTTAAAAATTTTTCACACTCAACAGTAATCTGATTTCTGCACATTTTCAGTTGTAATCAATTTTTCCGTTTCCAATTATATGTTTCCAATCAAGAGATTTATTTTTCCCCAAATATTATCAACGATTTTCCACGATACATCAGATAGATGTGAAATTTCTAATGGTTAATCTGAATTAACATATTTTTTTCTTGTAACCGACAGATTTGCAATTTTTATTTTTTTTATATATAAAAGAATGTCCAGATAATCTGAAAAATCTTTGTTAAAAAATTTTAGAACCGTTTCCTCCTCCCCGGTTCTAAATGATTAATCAGAAATTAGATTCTTGAAAAACAGAAGTATACATTTTCGATTCGAAGAAAAAATAATATCATTAAATGATAGATGAAAACTTAACAAGAAATGAAACTATAAACGGAATGGAATGGGAGTGTTTCTGAAGAGATTTATGATAAATAAACGACGAGGATGTAAACGACAAATCTGAAATTTTTATTTTATATTAAAAAAATATCCAATTAATCGGAAAATATTTGTAATAACAACTTAGCACCCTTTTCCTCTCTCCATCTCCATAGGATTAAAGAACTTAAATGCCTGTAAATAAATCAATTTTATAAAGATGGTATTAAGTGTTCTATTAATTCTTACTATTTATAAAGATCCCAATATATAAAAAATAATAAACTATAACGAAATATTTTCGAGTTAGTTATTGGGGATTTAGAGCGCATCGACAACGGAGGTCATTAGCGCCCGACAAATATTTTCGAGTTACAGTCCAATTATGTTATTGTGAATTAGCAGGATTGGCTCGAAGAACAGAAACAGATGTCTTCACAGAATGATGAGACAGTTTCGACAGAAAAGTATCGACACTACTGATCTTTGTTTTAAACAAATAAATTTCTAACATTTTAAGGTTACATTCTAAATTATATTTCATTTCAGTCTCATCTCAATGCCTCAAATCATTCTCGTATAAAACTTATTTCAGCCTTTAGTCTTTCTATTTCATTTTGGATCCAATAAATAAGATCGAGAATATTTTTCTTTATCACAACAACATTTGATTTCACACGTCGCCGTATCTCATTTCCCGAATCAAACATTTCGTGTCGACCTCACATATATGCAGCAACACACACTCAACGTTACATAACGAATCTGCCTCGTATCAGTGATAAGTTACACATTTTACAGTCCGAACTGTTAAATAATACACTAATTTTTGCAATAACGTATAAACATTGTTGTTTATTAATCCAACTCGAAACGAAAATCAACTAATTGATCGGCAAATGAGTCACACGTAACAAAAACCAAATCGAAAGTGAATATATTAATTAATTAATTTGTAAAGCACGCGTCCATTATGCTATGTTTCGATAGAAAATTAGACAAAAAAATAAACCTGAACTTATGTTAATATACACACAGAAATATTCATTATACATACATACATACATACATACTTTATATATATATATATATATATATACATATACAAGTATATGGATAAAAGGTCAAAATATTGCACAGTATGTAGTTTATACAAGCAACTGATTAGCATAAATTTACTGATTGTAGAAGTTGGATAGGCATATATATATGCATATATATATATATATATATATATATATATATATATATATATATATATATATATATATATATATATATATATATATATATAAACATGGATAACTCGTTTCTCTGAATTCGCGTGCGTCTTTATCTGAATGTCTCTGTGTATACTTTTTTTATTCTGTTGCATGTATTTTTTTCTGTAATGGTTCAGAGGTGAGATACATAAGAGTTCAAATTATGACATAAGTGTTATCTGTAATCGTTACATTAGATAAGAATCATTAACATAAATGCATATTGTTTCCTATTTTACATATAAATTAATTTCGTAGATTTTTTTTGTTATCTATATTCAGAGTGTTTGAATGAACTTCGGCCGATTTTTTTTTAATAATTTTAAAATAGAACATTTCTAATTGTTTTTCTTTTAATTGACCGTTTATTTAACATTTGGAATTAAGTATGAAAAATGAATTCTGTCAAATGGCCGGCTTTGAAATATGGACTCTTTCAATTTGATTTTCACATATTTCTGGTGTTATTGGAACGATTTCTCGTTGAATGTTGTCCTTGAGCTGTTGAATTGTTGCAGAATTTTTTTAAAGTATTTGCGGTATTTGGACATCTTTTGTATTGTCGTCGTGTTAATGTTGGCAGTAACTGGGGATACAAGACCCCGACAGCAGTCTTTTCCGTGTGGTGATTTGTGTCCTTATTAGCATTTGTTGTTGATCTTCTCAAATAGTGAACATCTGGGCAAGTGAAGTGGGTAGTAATCATCAAATGGTATATATATATATATATATATATATATATATATATATATATTATATTATTATATATATATATATAAATTATATATTATATATTACTTAAATTTCAAATAATGAACGTGAATAGATCTCATTATTTAATCTATCAAGATATTCCTTTTTTTCAGGCACTTCATTTTATAAAAATCTGATTTTTTTAATTGGATTTTTTTGTATATATATATATATATATATATATATATATATATATATATAATTATCTTAATATATAAATATTAAATTTTTATAAAATCAAAAATACTTTTTACTTCTGCTTTACTTATTTACTTATGTAGTATTAAAACACATTTTTTAAATATAAAGCATTACTATATATATATATATATATATATATATATATATATATATATATATATAAATCCAATTACAAATAATCAGATTTTTACAAAATGAAGTGCATGAAGAAAATAATATCTTGATAGGTTAAGTAATGAGATCAATTCACCTTCATTATTTGAAATTTAAGTAAAAAATTTTACATTTAATAGAATTAAAAATCTCTTAAAGTTACAAAAAAAAACCAGATAAATATGTTGCTAAATCCCCTCCAAACACTTTCTCTTAGGAGCATACCCTTCCCCTTGATGCCTCCCTAAAATTACTAGACTGTTAAGGTAGACGTTTTTCTTTAAGTAATCCCAAAACAAAAAAAATTGGTACAGTCAAATTAGGCGAAGGAGGTGGCCATCAATCGATGTAACCAATTTTTGAAATTATTCGAAATTGATTGCCCAAAATCGACATAGCGGCCAAGCTGTGTGCGATGTGGCATCGTCTTGTTGAAACCACATATGCAGTGGAGCTTGTTCATTAATTTCAGGCACAAAGAATTTTATCAGCATCGCTTAGGAGAAAAACAATGACAGAAAAATAAATATCAAATCTGCTAGAATCAAAATAAGAAAAACTGAGCACAGGCATATTTTTTCTATAAATGAACCCATCATTAACCGAAAGATAAATCAAACTTTCAATACAAGAAACGAGGATTATTCAAAAATATGCATGAAAGAAATAAACTGTGACACTACTACCTGTTTGAAAAATCAACTGCGGGAACGATATCTAATTTTCTAATCCTTGATTTTTAAAACAGCACATGAAATATTTTTTCTCGATTAATTCAAACCATAAACTAGACTTATGCACAGTATTGTACGACGTGTGTTCAGACATAGAAGTAAGTGGAACCAGAACAAGATTTTTTTCCTGTAAAGGTGAGACTACAAAGGTAATTAATGGCTTTAATGGTGACGATGACGCTTACATATATATATATATATATATATATATATATATATATATATATATATAATTTTTTTCGATTTTATAAGAACTCGAATGGTATGTAAATCTGAAACTTCTTAGACCAGTTAATAAATTAATACGATTTTAATACCTCGCAATAGTTTCTGGTAAATCGCACTGTATTGGATAGTTTATGTCTGTTCGGTCTCCTCGTCGTTTATTTATCGTAAATCTCATCAGAAACACTCCCATTCCATTCCGTTTATGGTTTCATTTCTCGTTAAGTTTTCATCTATCATTTAATGATATTATTTTTTCTTCGAATTGAAAATTTATTCTTCGCTTTTCCAAGATTCTAATTTCTGGTTAATTATTTAGAACCGGGGAGGAGGAAACGGTTCTAAAAAAATTTAACAAAGATTTTTCAGATTAAATGGTCATTCTTTTATATAAAAAACAAAATAAAAATTGTAAATTTCTCGGTTACAAGAAAAAAATATGTTAATTCAGATTAACCATTACAAATTTCACATCTATCTGATGTATCGTGGAAAATTGTTGGTAATATTCGGGGAAAAATAAGTCTCTTGATTGGAAACATTTAATATGAAACGGAAAAATTGATTACAATTGAAAATGTGCAGAAATCAGATTACTGTCGAGTGTGAAAAATTTTTAAACAATCAAGTTGTGCACAAAACGGTTTAATATCGGTCACATCTTGTACCTGAATGTAGAGTCTCGACATTTTAATACGCTTTCTTCCAATTATGAACTTTTGGAAAAAAAATATTATTCAATCCAATTCTCAAGTTCACAACTTTTATAGATTTTAAAATGAAAAAACGCGATTTTTCTGATTTTTGGACGACCGTATTTTTTTTAATGAAAGGATTAGTTATAAATTTAGTCTCATTAGAAAAAAATTAGTGAACTTTAAATACATCATCGAAAACATGGCACTCTGAGACCATCGTTTCTCTGAAAAATGTCAAGGATTCCTAGATCCACGACCGGGTTCAAAGAGTTAATGTACATCAAATCTAAATAAAAGAATGTACATAATTTACAAAATCAGTTGTACAAACTAATTTTGTGCTTTTCTTCTATGTAGAAAATGAATGTTTATTTATGGAAAAGTGGGATAGATTTAAATCCTCAAAATATACCGCATTATTTTGTATAATTTTGTTCAATCAGACAGGTAACTGGCAAATCACTTGTTGAAAAAAATATACTTATTTTAAGTTGATGAAGTCCTAATGGATTATCGGATCTCTTTCACTGTTTTATTATTTTTTGTATACTTCCTCCAAAGCTGACCAAATCATTTCCGCGTTTTTTTTTCGTTTTAAATCCGAAAAGTATGCAATCTCTAATATACTAATTTTCGGACACTATCTTGTTCACTCTTGCTTTATAAAATTATGCCAACTGCTTTGCCAAGCCATATAGTGTTTTTTAAAAAAATATTAACGATGGCATTAAAACAGGATATTTTAATTTAAAACAGAATTATGAGTGGTCCAATGTAAAGGAACCGAATTAATTTTCACGCCTGATAATTATCAAGTCATTAATACACAACAGTCAATAAATGTCCAGTAATTAAAAGATGCCTATTTCAACGTTTTATGTAAGAATTTGTTTATTTGACATTTCGCCACCGGCGTCCACCAAAAAAAAAAAATCAACACATTTACATAATCGGTCCGCGTTGATGGTTTTTCATTTAATTATTTCTATTGTAATCAACGTTTACTGTTCGTTTTGTATCCTAATTTGAATGTACTAATTGGTACGTAAAAGATGCGTAGAACGATCAACCTTGAACAGTAGTAAAACAATCTGCGGATGTTTGATATTTATTCGTTCGTATTAACATAACACGAATACACACACAGTGGCATCGTTAGATTTTATTTCTCGTCCGAAATACACGGACGTGTATGTGTAAATATGGGTTATATAAGTATTATATTAAAATAAAATGAGAATTAGAATGAATGGTGCCAGAACGTTGCAACATTATTCTGAAAACTTGTTTAGATGTCGACGATTTTTAATGAATTTTAAGTAAAGTTTAACAATTCATGAAAATATATATATATATGTTATATAATATAATTAAGAATTTTGTAATCGATTCAGTCCCATTGTCACAATCGAATCGCTATTTAGAATTATCATATTATGGCGAATATCAGATGAGTCCTTGTTTTCTTCCAAACAAATCAAGAAAAGAGCATTTTTTTAAGATACAGGTTATAAGACGATACGCAGTTTTTCCCAAAGAAAACGATGAAATAATTCTGATTTAACATGAACTTCTGAACCTGATTTCATATGAGATTTTGACAAAGCAAAGACCATTGTTTTTTAATGAAAAACTGTGGGAAAAAAACTTATCATATAATCGAGCTGGTACGGTAGTTGTTGGACGTTTAATAAATCAGATTAAATAAAATGCTATTAATTATTATTAAACCACTATATCTAGAAATGATGATGATTTAGATGTGAAATTTCTTGATTTATGTGACACAGTCTTACTTTTATCAGTCATATAAAATGAGATATCAGTCAATATGCTATGCACATATTTATACAATTCAGTTAGACATATTTACACTCAAAACATATTTATTTCATCCACACATTCTTACTTATGTTTGACTTGTGACTTTTTAAAACTTCATTTTATGTTAATAAGAGTAAAAGATAATAAATTAATGTTTACTTTTTCCCTCTCTCTCTCTGTATATATATATATATATATATATATATATATATATATATATATATATATATGCACACGTATAAATTTCTACTTTTTAATTCAATAAACTAAACAAAATAAACAAAAACTTTCAATTAACAAATATGTTCTTTGTTTCAGGTGAGTCTTCTGAATTGTTTGGCTTGTGGTAAGATATTTCGTTTAAAAATAAATAGATTTACGATTGTATTCAATTAGCAAAAATAAGTAGGAAGTTGTTTAAACAGTAATAAATAAATAAATACAATCATTATAAATGAAACTCTCGATTTCATTGAATTTATAATTGCCAGATGTCTCTTTTCTTGGATAAGACAAGTATACGTCGAAAATATACAATATTATTAAATATTATGAAGATATTTTAAAAGAATTAAATTGTTTATGGATGTCAAATGGTTAAAAGTGGACATAAATTAGTGTTTTTTTTTTTATATAAAAACAGAAACGAATAAAAGTGTTTGTTTATTTAAAATCAAGATCTTCTTTCTGTAATTGAAAATCAGTCGTGTCGTCAAATGCTTTTTATTCGTGTTCTGATTGGTTGATGGAGGTCGAGTGGCCTCTGTTCTGATTGGTTGACATCAGTCACATGTATGTAGATCTCTCAAGGTGTACAACGAAAGAGATATATAAGATTTTATTGTAAAACTAATGAACATTTATTCAAAATATTGTATTTATTGAAGCTTTACAATAAAAAAACGTTGCACATTTTAATATTGTATTTTGTTGTTAATTTTTATAAACTTTTCCAATAAGAAATTTACTTCTTACATTTTATGCAGATTATTTGTGCATATAATTTGTTACTTTTTGTTATTTGTTACGGGAGAGCGAACGTTGGCGAGTGAGGAGTGAATCCTCCTCGAGGGTGGGCGAGTGCAGTGAACAAGCTGGTGATTATAAAAATTAATCATTAGATTTCAACATATGAAAGACAGGATTTTTCTAAAATAATATAAATGGACTGTTCTGATGATAAATGATAATAAAATATCTTGAAGTCCCAGTGAATGATATAGTTCGATATTAATTAACGAAATTGTAGAAATATATCTCAATAAATAACAAAAATAATATGTTTTAGATAAAACAGATCCTCTTGTTGTAATTGTCATGGAATTTAATTGTCATATATTGCAAATTTTCGTTATTATATCTTTTTGAAGCCAAGTGGATAGAAAAGGGATGGAAATCTTTAAGGATTGATACTGTAATCGACTGAAATGTTCTGCACCTTCGCTTTAAAAGGATTCATTTCTGATAGCCAGTATGTAATAGATTAAAGAAAAAAAAAACTTTGAAAATATTTAGCTGGACCAGAAAGAGATACTCCGGAACTACGCTGTATCCAGAAATCCCGACAGAAATGTTGGAAAATCCCTTAGAAAGAGCTTGAGTTTGTGAAGTCGTGCATCACTTACATGAAGTCATTTTTCATGTGTGATCAGGAAAAAATTCCCCATCTTATACACTAGATTTTGGGAAATAAGAAAACATGAAAATATTACACATCAAAAAAATATTAATGTTTTAAATCCATTCGTTCTTTTTGCGCCACTCTGTATGTATATATATATATATATATATATATATATATATATATATATATATATATATAAATAATTGAAAATGTTGGCATGTAATTTATTCTTATAAAAATAACGTGAAAGTGAACGTCCACATCAACATTAATGAATTCACAAAAAGCAGCCCATTATCTTCGATTCTCCATGCACCGAATCGAATTTCGAATTCTCCGTCTTCGTAACAACACATATCCGAAACAGGACCGAACGTGTGTACTCCGCGAATGGGAACCGTACAGGAAATTCGTTCTCGTGTACATTCTCAATCTGTTGTGACGGCAATGAAGCGAATTTTCACACCTGTACGCGTCTGCGAACTCGGAAGTATAATTAAAAGCGTTCGCCGTACAATCAAAAAAGTGACCGGGTTCGTTCAAACCGAATTATTGTCAGATTTATTCAACTAATTTTCCATATCCCGTTCGTCTTGCGGATCGGACTTTCTGATTTCTTTTATGGTAATTATAGCGTATAATACATTTTTCTCTCTCTCTGCGAACGCGAATCGTCGAGCTGCATTTTTTTTCTTTTAAATTGGTTTTGAATTTCGAAGAAAGTATTGTTTTCATTCATTCAATGAATGAGTATGCTTCATATTTAATGATGATTTATTTTACTTTATGTAAATTTCCGAACGTCGATTTTTTTTAAACTAATTATACAACACGAGTTCTTTAATTGATTATGAAAATCGTTCTTTTTATTCAGAAACACATTTAATATGCGCATAAAAGTGTATGTGTGTGTGTGTATAAAATATAAAAGTGTATGTCAAAGTCAGTGAAATTCTGAAAGCGAGCTCACTGCATCATATATCAACGATTATTTATGCATATACATTATACAAATTAGAAACATAACGAATCGTTTATGTTCTGACCTCAGTTTAACCTTTAACGCACGAAACAATGGATACGGTCGGATAAGAATAACCAGACAAATCATGTCGTTTATTCGAAACGGCAATGAATCAAGTATTAAATGGAGGATTGGACCGATATAATGGGAAATCGACGACATGCGGATTTGTGATTTTTATGTACGGTTAAAATCACCTGCTATGGAGAAACGAACATGTATTTGATATTGAATGTTTTTTTTTTCTTCATTGATAAGAAGTTGTAGATTCCTGAACAGATATTTCACACGGTTATTCATTTATAAAGAAAAATATTCGTCTATACATAAGTACTGGATGGTAAAAAAATACAGCGATTTCAAACAATTTAAAGAAAAAATAATGACAGAAAGTGAATAGAACAGAAATAGCAGAAAGGTGAAACAAGAAAAATATGGATACTGAATTAAATAAATCGTTAATAAAATAAGAAGAATAAAGGAATTCTTGAAAATCGGTGAGACATATGTATCCCGTTAGTAACGAAAGAGTTAAACCATCCTTAACTATCTTCTCGTCAACCATTTCTGATTTCAATTAGAAAATAATTTAAAAATCAGTTCCGACATTCTACAAACAGTTACCGTACGAGAAAACATACAAAACCTGATCACTTTTCAGTCAAAATTAAACAGAACTACGAATAATTTCGAACACATTTCAATTTTAAATTTTATAGAAAATATGATTAATTCGATTTTACACTACAATTTCTAAAAAAAACACTGCTAATTTTACAAGAATCATTAAAAGCCGGTTCTTAATTTCACTTGTTATTAAACACTTATAATTTCGACTCTCATTACCAAAAATAAATAAATTATAAAGAACTTTTTATTTCTGAATACATAATTTTCTTTAAATGAAATATTATAATATTAAACTGTTTGTATATATATATATATATATATATATATATATATATATATATATGTATATATATACATGTATATATATATATATATATATAGCGTTGCAGTTATGCGTTTGACATACATACCATTTAAAGACAAAACCGTCATACTTATGCACATAATAATAAAAAAATTAACATAAAAATGAAGTACAGGCTATTAATGATAGCAGATTCAATAAGTTTCAGTTTACACCGATTTGCATTTTTGTTCTTTATACGCATGATTTCTAGTTATTTGCGTTTTACACTTTTAAAATCTTTCCCTTTCTTTCTCTCTCTATATAATTATATATATATACATAATTCATATATATATATATATATATATATATCAAATTCAACAGATCATAAAATTTCCTAGCCTAGATATCTTTGTATGAAAAAATGTTGTGGTTGATGGATTCAATGGATCATTAGATTTATTTTCGTTTAGCTTGCATTATTCTGTAATAGAATCATTTTCTTAAACGGAATTCTCAAGACGATATTCTATAAATTATAAACACTTGACCGGTCTGTTTTCCAAAATGAAAAAAAAAATAACTTCACAACAAACAAAATACAAACAAATAATCTTATAATTTTCTAAATCCGAGTATTATTAAAAAAAATTACATATACACTTTTTTAAACGCGAACAGATTCTTTGTATAAGAGAAAAAGTGTTTTCTTTTTTTTTTGTTCCGAAAGAGACTTAGAAACGTTTACTTGAAAAAAAGTGATATTCGCAATAAATCATACGAAATAGTACTCTGCGAGCATTAAACAATTTTTATTGTCGAAAACGGGTTTCAAAACGTGCTCGAATGCGACACACGGAAAAAATCACGGATTATTGTTTCAGAAACATAGATTCATAATTTATAAATGTAATAAATGCTTGTAAATGAGATTAAACATTGTTGTGGCCGCGATTTTCTGACGAAATTATTCAACAGTGTAAGACAGTTGGTCGTTGTGTATGCACAAGCATAGACAAAACTGGTCACAGATTCTATAACATTATTCCCTTACATACAAAATAAATACACACACACACACTATATATATATATATATATAATGTACGGTGTTCTATCGTTGAGGTATATCAAGCGTAGTAAAAGTTGCCATGACCTTAAACGATTCAATCAGGAAACTATCTGTTAGTTTACTATCTGTGTATACGAAAAGCATGTTCCATTTAAAACTAACAGCTGTGACTATATTCGTACGAAACTGGACACGGTTTCGATAACTTTCCAAGCAGATATGAGAAAACTATTGGAAGAATGAAAATGTTTGTATCATTGTTCAGGTTCTTTTCCCGCTGATGAAAGGATCTGCGGAGAAACTGTGTGTTCACATCTACTCGAGCACGTATTAGGTGTACAAATTAGTTCGGTGCCTTTTTTTAACGAAAATGAATTTTTATTTATGGAAAAACGGAACACATTTCGAGCATCAGATTATCTTGTATAATTCCGCTCGATCTGGCGAATGACAAGCGAATCCTTTGCTCGAGAAAAATCATGGTTTCGAGTCGATGAAGTTGTCAATGCATTTTCGGACCTCTTCCACTGTTTTAGCATATTTTGTATGTTTAATGCGTCGCAGTACCTTACCCTAAAGCCGAACAAATTATTCGTGCGGTTTTGGAAACGTTTTTTTTTTCCAATTGGAAGTATGCAATGTCTAATATGCTGCTTTTCGGCCGCCATCATGTTTTGTGAGGTTATGCCAACTGCTTGGCCAAGATATAGAGTGTTTTAAGTGTTAAGATTGACACTTGAAATTCTTAAAACGAAGAGAAAATATTTTAATATAAAACAGAGTTATAACTGATTGAATTTAAAGGCACTGAATTATTTTTTACACATTTTTAAGTCAGGTTTTCTGATTTAACAAATTTAAAAAGACCTTCCCTGATAAATCTTTTAATATCTATCACTTAATATACATAAAACAAACTGTTTATAACCCTACCGTCCTGAAATTTCAATTCGAATTGTATAGAACACTTTTAAATGTTTTATCAACGACAATTTAATAATTTACATAATTCTAAATCTTCCGAATGATAAATTAAAAGAAAAAAATAATTATATAAATAAATACGTGGATAGTAATTATGACTGAGTCAATTTAAATGCACTGAATTCATTTCTACATCTAATACAATCTCTCAAATCAACCGCGTCCATTTTTCAACATTTTTTTATTACAGAAATATGATAAACTGACGAAAATCATGTATCAATTTTGAAAATTTACAACAATAGATACTTGTTCGTTTCAATTTCTCATAAAATAATAATATTAACATATAAATCGGTTTCTTTTTGTTTGAAAAACATGTTTAGTCGGTCGTTTAAATAAAACTGAAATAAATCGATCCGATAGATTCATAATTCAAGCAGCAAAGATGATAAAAGAGCAGGATGTTATGTCTTAATTAGAATTTCATATTACTGAGTTGTTTTATAAATCAAACATTTGTTGATTCGATGTGTGTATTCGACTAGAGTTAAATGTTACCTTAGAATTATGTTTTTATTTACACGATAATATTCGATGTTTCATCTCATGGAAAGTATATATATATATATTAATATATATATATAGAGAGAGAGAGAGAGAGAGGGAGAAAGAGGGAGAGATAAAATTTTTTGATTTATTCTTTAAGATGACTTTGATTTATCTTATAAGTCCATAGTCACCTTTCTATAAATACTTGATTTCATTAATGTACATTTCTTTATTTAAAAATAAAACTTTTGATTGAACAAGTAGTCAATTTTAACCTAGTTTCAATCGAGTTTTCTGAATGTTTCATCGTGCCACAACTCAAATTCCTTAAAATCAATTTCTCCCAAGAATTAAACCTTTATAGTATTCGAGATAACGATCCTGTCATCATCAGAGTACCAAGATACAGAACAATCTGATATGTTTTCCTTTACTGTGGTCGATGGCATTACAAACAAATTTCGCAATAATCATACGTACATGTTCGATAATGAATTTTTAAACATTTTTGATCAGAAAAAATGTTGCCGTTTGTACGAACGACAAGATAATTCACTTGTGAAAGTGAATTGAAGCAGTGTCAGAATTGTATTGTGATGACAGGATTTCAGAAGCTTTAGCTCTATCGAAAAAGAACACTTATTTTATGCTAAAGTGAAAAATTCAATCCTGAAAGCGATGGAATCATTTAACATATTTTTTAATAAAATAATTATCTTTTGATATATTCGAGATTAGTAGAATTGTAGTAGTAATTAAATTTTAAGCTCTCAAATTAAAATTATTAATAAATAATTATAAATAAGATTATAAATAATTATAATTATAAATAAAATAAATTATAAATAAATTATAATTATAAATAAGATTATAAATAATTATAAATAAAATATTTCATAAATAAATTATAATTATAAATAAGATTATAAATAATTATAATTATAAATAAAATAAATTATAAATAAATTATAATTATAAATAAGAAAAAAATCGAAAACATAGATGCCATGCAGCGCCTGTGATATAAAAGAGTTAATGTAGTAAAACCTGAAGGGGAGATCTATTATATTTATTCTGATGTAAATCCATCACGATTACATACATTCTTATTAAAAAAGAGAGTGAAATCATAATAAATTGATTGATAACTCGATGTTTAATTAGCTTGTGAAAGAAATGCAAGTTAGATACAAAATGATTTGAAAAATGACTAGCACAGACTAAGTAATTTAATGCACATCAAACGAATTTCTATTAGGGAATATATTTCAAAGTGAAAACAAATAATTTCAACATTAAACATGAGAATAACAGTGAAATTACATGTTTTTAAATAAGACAGAATTTTAAACATTTCCTTCGTCACACAACCATTAACTATTCATTAACTTTCGTCGAGAATGTTTACTTTATTCTGAAGAATTCTCAGACAAAAGAAAACGTACAGATCCGATTTTACGGATCTCGAGCGGATATGGAGTTCGTTCGAAAAGTTTTCCTCGAAGAAAGCATGTCCTGTCGAAAAAGTACACCGTATCTAAGATCTCACAGAACAAGACCTGTACGCAGAAATGTTTTATTTAATTTTTTTTCTAATAGCACAATGTCGATATTTTCCACGCCGTGCGCGCCGTCTCGTCTTTCATAAACGCATGTATAAATAAGTGCTTGTTTAGTCATCACTGTCAACCGCAAACACGGTCAATGCTACAAACACCGGAGTAAGAAAGATGTACTTACATGCGTACGTACACTGATTCCCGTTCTTATCGTATCAACAGAAAGTTGTCACCGTGTCTATGTACTTTTTCTCAGGCCAGTTTTGTTGTTAACACGTACACGCATATACATGTGTACGTTTTGCCTCTGTTTGCACGGCCGAGGAACAAATACACGGCGTGTGCGTGTGAAAGATATGAAACAACATTTCGGCAACGGTTTGTTAATCGAGAAAAAAAACGAAATTGTCAATATTTAGATTTGTCATGGACAGTTAATAGCTATTATACATCAGCTAATGAATGCGTAGTTTGTGTTTTGATAAGAATTTTTAAGAAGTCCGTATTGATTTTTTTTCACTTTTCTAAGGCGTGACTACAATTTCTAATCAAATAACGCGATACCAAGATACACATTTCGTACGCAAAGAAAACGCATACTATTCGGTTTTGATGTCATTCCCAACAACTATTTTAATATTTCCATAAGTGTGGAAACATTTCAAGTGGTTAACTCTAAAGAAAATATATCATTAACGTCGATTACAGCCAACAATTCGTTTATATTGCTAATGTATTACCGCCAATATAAGATTTTTAAAAGAATTTCTTTACAAACACGAGAATTTCGGTATGAAACACTGGCTGAATTCACTTTCACAAATGAATTCTTTCCTCAAACCCACAAATCATAAAAAAATTACTGGTCAAAAATGTTTAATCTCGAGATTCGGCGACACTGAAGAATCCAGAGACGATTGAATGCTTAAAAAGAATATTCGTTATGAAATCGGTGAGATGAGACCAGAAAATATTCCAAAATATGATTGAAAATGTCAGTGGAAGAGTTCGTTTAAGTACCAAAACAAACAGCAACTATTTAGCAAATATTGTTTTCTATAATTCCCAAACTTAGATAAAGTAATTATGTAAACAATCTCCTGTTTATCATTTCGTGCTGGAAATGTAAAAAATTGAGTGGTAAATGTATCCCCAAAACATCCTGTAAAAAAAATTAAATATAGGGTGATGCAACTTAGATTTTCAGACGAAAGTATTAAAAAAAAATTATTTTAGTATTTTAGTATCAGTATTTTAGTTCAATTGTATTTTGGTATTCAATTGAACTGAAATACTAAATAAAAAATAACATGACTTCTTTTAACCCCTTTTAATATTTCCACGTGGAAGCCTAAATTGAATCGTCCTTTATATCCACAGTGCCATAAACTGTATTAAAACTAGTTCAAATTTTATCATTTTTATATAAATAATACATTTAATTATTTTAGTCACAGACAGACAGATCAATCAGTGAATGATTTACACAATTAATCGAAAACTGCCCTTCTATTTTCGTTATCAATCGATCAATCCGTCGAGAAGTTCCTTTCTCCGAACAAATTTCTTGATTGATATTGACATCCTTTCAGAAATGCACTTTTTAATTTACATTCGACCTCAGATTGAAATTTTGTACGATTGTAGCTATTTAATTATTAAATATAACGCCGACTGGAAAAGAATCGATTCGGTAAGGTCTCTGCTACAAGTGTCAAGGATCTTTTCGTACAAAACTAGACATAAATTATGTAAAATTATCATTGATCATATGTTACATGTTTTATAACCAGTTTCGATATTCTTTGATTCGATTTACATTAACATTATTTTAATTAAAAATTCTGATATCTTATCAGTTGTTTTATAAGTGAAAAAAATTAACAGAATTATTAACAGAAAAATTTAACAGATTTTTTAATAATTGAAACTCGTCGTTGTTATTGTTATTTGGGGTTATAGGGTGCTTCGACAGCTAAGGTCATTAGCACCAGAACAAACCTACAATTTAAAAATGTAACTCTTTCATGCAAGACAGAGATATTCTATAAGACATTCTTATAAGATATGGAAGGATATTCTTATTTGTCTGTTTATTTCTTTAATGTCTATTTTAATGTTAAATATTTGAAAATAAGCTATTATTTATTCATGAAATATTTATTTTAAATTTTATGCAGGCCAGCAAATAGTAATTTTTAATAATCTTTTTATGTATTAGGTGTACAAATTAATTCGAGGCTTTTTTTTATAGAAAATGAATGTTTACTGAAAAATAGAATACAATTCAATCCTCAAGATACCTCCCATTATTTCGTATAAATTTTCTTCATCTTTCGAGTAACTGATGAATCCGTAGTCGAAAAAAATATGGTGGATTTAAGTCGATGAAATCAGTAATGCATTTTCGAACCTTTTCCATTGATTCAGCACGTTTTGCATGTTTTATGGTTCTAGAACAATTACCTCCTGGAAAAAAACTCCTCGTCAATAACCCAATTGACGGGAGGTTATCGACGAGGGTTAATGTCCGGGAGGGGGAGGGGGGTTGTCCAGGTGATAATTGTCCTGTTACGGTGTTTTATGCGGCACAACACTTTCCCTCAAAACTGAACAAATCATTCACGCGACTCCGACAGCTTTTTTTTCAACTGGAATGCTTTTCGAACGCTACTGTGATCACTACTCTTTTGTAAGGTTATGCAAACTGCTTGGCCAAGATATATAGTGTTTTTAAATGTTAAAGTTGGCACCAGAAGATCCCAAAACGATGATAAAATATTTTAATTTAAAACAGTTACAACTGATTCAATTTAAAAGAACCGAATTCATTTTTACATCTAATACAATCCATTTTATACACAGCAACACCCTCACGCCACCTGCTTGACCAAGATATATAGCCAATTTTTAAATGTGAAGGTTGTCACTTTAAAATCCTATAAGAAAATAATTTAATTTAAAACAGAGTTATGTTTGATTCAGTTTAAAAGCACAGAATTAATTTTTACACTTAATATTTTTAATTTCCAGTCTTTTACAAGCGTTTGATTTGTTTCTTCCGTTTAAAGAAAATCCAACCAAATAGTAGGTTTTCACATCAAAGTGATGCGAATTAGGATCTGGTGTTATAGAATATGTTCTCTTTTTTAAAAAAAAACGAAGAAAACATTTCATGAAAGAAAAGAAAGGTTAACAAATCTTTTAAACGATTTTCGGTTTAAAAATTGTGTATAGTTACTCGATAATAAATTGTATAAAACGTGTATCTCTATATGGCCCGTTTAAAAAATAAAAAGAGAATGAATCTTAATTGAAACACATTTCGATACATAATGAAATCTAATTAACTAACCGAATACTCTATTAATTTATGCACGACCGATGACCGATACGTCATAAAACGTTTTTCGACACACTGTTTATGAATTCATATCGCTGGAAACTTCGCAACAACAGTGGAACGACAAAGCATCGTCTGTTGTCTTAAGTGGGTCGTACTGAAATAATATTTTCCGGTTACGCACGTATCTAAACAAATAAAATAATAACAGTACGATCGAGAACTGAACGTGTGTGAAACTCACTTTTATTTATTATACACGGACCGATTGTTCGACGAACAAAAAATCACTGTGTGTTCTTTGAAATATCGGTCCGATGTGTCGGTTGTAAATTAGGCCACCTGTTGAAAAGAATGTACTGGAATTTGCTCGAAAGTGCGTAGAGGAATCCGATAGAAGTCCACGTGAAGTTGGTACTGATTCGATATTGTCGGTTTTGTACTTGTATTTCGGTATGTCTTGACAGATGTATAAATTAGTTCGGGGCCTTTTTAAGAAAATAAACGTTTATGGAAAAATGGAACACATTTCATTCTTTAAAATTGATTTGTTCCAGCTGTTGGGTAACTGATTAATCTCTTCTCGAAAAAATACGGCCGCTTTGAGTCGATGAAGTCATAATGCATTTTCGGACCTGTTCTACTGTTCTAGTATTTTTCATCCATCAATCGTCCATCGTTTGTGCACTCGGTTTCAGTAAGAGAAAAAAACGAAAAATTGACAGTTAGATTCTAAGACAATTACTAGCAGAAGATCTATTTTATTCTAAATATATTATTACAATTAAATGGAAAAGTTCATAAACTTTAACATAACAAAATACAATGTTAAAATGTGTAACAATTTTTTTACTCTAAAGTTTCGGTGAATCTTAATTAAATTTCATATCAGTGTTGCACTGAAATCGTAAACTCTTTCGATGTGCACGGCGAGAGAGTGACATACTTGTCTGACTGATGTCAGCCAATCAGAACAGAGTCCACGCGATCTCCATCGACTAATCAGAACACGAATAAAAAGCATTTATCAACGACGACGACAAAAACTAAACTGATTCGCAATTATAGAAAAGAAAAGACCTGCTCTAAAAATATTTCAATGTCACCAGAAGTGTTCTCATGTGTATAATTGCATCAAAATATATTTTTATATAATTGGGTAGACAAAAACTGGACATAGATGCATACATATGTGTGTGTATATATATATATATATATATATATATATATATATATATATGTATGTATGTATGCATATGTGCATATTACATAATACGGAATTGACAAACACAATAAATAAGGAAACGATCACCAGTCACACCTGTGCGTGTACACGCCGTTTTCGACACGCACTCTCATTATACGACTACGAGAAAAATTAGTATAAAGTATCTGTCGACTGGTGTACTATGTAAAAATGAATAATCCGGACATTAATTAGCTGTCACATAGAACCACAATGTCGTTACACAACGTATGTAACATGTAAAAGAAACGAATTAACTGTTATCGATCCAACATTGTAGATTACCTGTCATATTTCGTCACTAATAGCGTAAAATTGTTGTTCAGAATGAAACTATAACATGAACATTTAGACAGTACTTACATATGTACATGGATACATATATATATATATATATATATATATATATATATATATATATATATATATATACACACAAACACGAATTAATAAATTAAAGACATCTTACAAGTCACTGAGATTTCGAATAGTGATCTGAGATAAAACTGCAAGATACGGACACGGAAAACTGATTCTATAATTATAAAAAGTGTATCAGTAAATCAATAAGCGTTTAATAAATATTTAATTATGTAAAATTGATATTTGTTACATTAAAGACACATCAGTTGAAAAAGAATGAATATTTTAATTATTTAATAACAAGCAATGTTCATTTATCTGAATTCGAATAAAAAATCTGAATTCGAATAAAATATCGAATAAGGATTTGAGATAAAACTGCAAGATACACGGATACAAAAAAACTTATTTCATAATTATAAAAAGTATATCGGCTAATCAATAAGCGTTTAATAAATATTTAATTATGTAAAATTGATATTTTTTATATTAAAATTACATCAGTTAAAAAAGAATGCATGTTTTAATTATTTAATAAATAGGAATGTTCATTTATCTAAATTCGAAATAGAATATCGAATAATGATTTGAGATAAAACTGCAAGATACACAGACATAAAAAAAAACTGATTTTAAAATTATAAAAAAGTGTATCAGTAAATCAATAGGCATTTAATAAATATTTAACTTTATAAAATTGATATTTGTTCTATTAAAGGCACATCAGTTAAAAGAGAACGCATGTTTTAATTATTTAAATAATCATAACCAAATCATCCCCTTAATTCCACTCTTCAATTTCAGACTTGAAATATTTTAATTTTTATCATATACAAACTTTAATTTTATTACATCGTTTTGCTAATGTATAGATCCATATTTTGATAAACAATTAAAACGAAATTAAAACAGAGCCTTTAAAAAAATAAGACATACACTGAACCGATAGCAACCTATCCGATCTATCAATCTATACACTTCTAGAAAGTGCACACACGTTGACAAATTTTCCACCTGGACGTCCCGTTAAATCGACCGATTGTCTGTACGAGACCATCACCGAACCAATTCGACATGGAAGCTGCTAAACAAATATGAAGTAAAAAAGAAGTCGTCCCATTAGACTAGCCCACACGTCTGCTTTCCTACACAACATAAATTATACCGAATCGTGTTCAATGAATGATATTTCTTTCGGACGTCAACTGCTGTGTCTATTAACACCTAACACAATCCGACTACCAACATGCGAGTGTGTGAATGATCTATAACCCTATCTATTGTAGAATTTGAAACTGGGCTGCTTCATATACATTCATATATATATATATATATATATATATATATATATATATATATATATATATATATATATATATATATATATATATATATATAAACACTTTCACTATGACAATGAATTTCGTGCAAAAATGTTTTAGTACCATATATATATATATATATATATATATATATATATATATATATATATATATATATATATATATATATATAAATGTATAATTTATGCTTTCATAATAGTCTCGAATATATCACTGACACGAATGAACTCAGCCGAGAGCGTACATAAACGCTTTTGAATACAGATTCGTTCTGGTATATATACTGTAAAAGAACCGAATGCGTTTTCGATAATTTAGAGGTCAATGGTACACTTTACAACAATGATACGGTCGGAGGGAAAAAATAATGAAATTCGATTATTTCATTGATTAAATTCCGTACAGTACGCCGCATCGATTTCTTATGTCCCTCTTTCACTGATAATAATTGTTTCGCCTTACAAGGATATGTAAATTAAATTAAAAACCGTTTGTCCGATAGATGGTCCGTTTCAATTGAAAACTAATTCGCTGATCGGTACAGTTTTGTTCGGATTTAATTGAAGCTTTTCATCGTTCGGAATTCAATTTCGACGTGGAGTTCGTTTTGTTCGGTGACGGTGTACTTTTCAAACATTTAATTAACGGACGAAATGAGTGAAAAAAAGTGGTCTGCGTTTAGTGGATTTTTGTTTATCGAATTGGATGTGACTGGAAGTGGATACTTCTTTGTCTATAGATTATAGCAAGGCTCTTATTGTACGTGGCTCGTTTGATAAGTGTGGTAAAAAAGCAAGTTGAACGCTGTTTTTTTTTGGGAAAAAATCTCTTTTATTTCTCCACATAATCTCCATTGAGGGCTAGACGTTCGGTCCAGCAAGTCTGTAAAATACACATTGACGGTGGCGATGACATCCTCATTCGACGAGAATTTCTTCCCACCGAGCCCAATTTTCAAGTTTTGGAAGAGAAAGAAGTCGCACGCGACCAAATTCAGAGAATAAGATGGATGAGGAATCAATTCGAAGCTCAATTTGTATAATTTTCCTATTGCGACGGTCGATTTGTGCGTCGGCACGTTGTCCTGGTAAAAGAGCACTTTCTTATGCGCCAATCTTGGTCGTTTTTTCTTTAAACATTAATAAAAACATGTGTAAAATTTAAAAATGATAAAACGAATAGTTTTTTTTTTAAAAAAATCCCAAATTATTTTTTTTCTAATAAAAAAAATCTAAAATGTCTAGAGAGACAGGAAAATATCTGTTAAATTTAAAACTGATTAATCGAAGTTTTTTTAAAAAACAAAAATCTTAAATTAGAGGTCAGTTTTAGTGATTGAATCACATTTCTAATCTGCATTCAATTATCACTGACTACGAGAATCCAACCGGCCGACTGATTAAACATTCAACCTCAAACCACACATCTAACCTTCATGGAACTGAATTAAATATTTGAAGAAAGGATTATAAAAAATATACCTATTTGGAAATAAAACATTGACAATAACCTACATTTAACTGTAATATATTTCTCTGTACATTTGTTACCAAGTTATCGCGTGCCTACAGCAAATAAGAAAAAAAAATGATAATGTATACAGTTTCTTCCACAATCCATAATTCCACGTTTGTCCAATTGTCATAAAAAGACATTTAAGTATTTCATAACAATGTATCGTTCGAGTACGAGTCACAAACGATTTTTTCCCATGTGGCAATTCGTAATAAATCATTAACTGGAATTATGACAATTTGTTGTCGTTGCGTCGTTCATAAACATAGGCCGTGTTACTGATAAATATAGTACTCTGTCACTGTATCATAAGAATTAATTTAATAGCCACGTACGCCGACTTCTGCAACCGTTGTGCAACTTTGTGTTTTGCAATTAATTACAGTGGAATGAACGGACGGCACGATCCGGTAAATGTGTCGTTAGATGGTATGTAATTAGATTTTTCGGCGTGCTCGTCGATAATTTCGGTTCATTTTTTTATTGTAAACGGTTTGTATAAGAAAGATTTATGGCATGCATATAAAAATATAGAAAAATATATCAACATTTCTAATGTCTCTCATAATCTTATAAATATGATTTTAAATTCTCCCGATATGTTCTGATTAACTAGTGATAATATACAGATTTTTTTTAATTAAATTTTCATACATAGATTAAAAAAAGATATAATTACAAATATATATAATTTTCTTTCATGGAAGAACATTGGCAACATGTAATGAGTCCACAAAAAATTATTCGACTTATCAGTTTTAAATTTTACAGATGTTTTCGTGTACCTTTAAAGAAAATTTACGATTTTTTATATACACATAGATATAAATTTAAGTTTCTTATTAGCCATAATAAATGACAAGGATGATCTGATTTAGAGTGCTGAAAAAAAAAACGTCCAATATGAGACTTTTTTTAACAAAAACTCTTCAGTTATCCAGTGTGAAATTTTACAAATGTTTTCATTCGGTTTAAATATATTGTAAGATTCTTTTATAAGCAAATATATTTAAATCGAATCTTGCTATTAGCCGTGACACGTGATGAGGATGGTGTGGTGTATTCGTATCTGTATTTCTTTATTCCACCTGTTCATCGATATCTGTCTTGATCTTTTTATATTACTTGGTTCTTAGTTAATAATTTATATTGTCCATCGGTTGTCTTTTCTTCTTGCAACACGCCCTGCCCATTTCCAATTCGTACTTCTTATTCTTTCTTATTACATGTGTGACTCTTTGATTTCCTATCCATTCTATTCTGTTCCTATCCCTTCTTGTTATCCTCAGCATGCATCTTTCCATACTTCTCTGTGTTGTTTGGAGTCTTTGAATGATTTTGGCGTTAAGCACTCATGTTTCTCTGCCATAAGTAAAGACTGAGAATACACATTAATAAAATATTTTTTTTCAAACAATATGTATGTATGTATGTGTATATGTGTGTGTGTATGTATGTGTATATATTCATGGGATCAAAAAATTGATAAAACTTTAGGGCCCTCTGATGTACATATATATATATATATATATATATATATATATATATATATATATATATATATATAAAAGATGTAATAGATCAAATCGTTCAACAATCAATTTTTACACACATATCATAGTGTCCACCTTTCACCAAACCGTGTCGTACACAAAATTCTAATACGAATATAAAGCGAGCAGAGCAAGCAAGCAAAAAAAAAACTACATCTGGTGTTCGACGTTGTTGTCGTTACACGAGCACCAAGATATGACAGATCGCATGTGATATATCCATTGAGTATATAATATCAGATAAAAATCTCTGTACGTCGGTCACCTCGTGCATGCACCGCGAAACGCGAGAGGTTCATAACAATTCAGCCGACGATGGTATATGATTGATTGCTCTGTTTCAATTTGTAACAACGTCGCGTTGAATTGCAACGAACAGAAACGATATGTAACGAAATTATGTTCAACAACAGAACGTTGTTGTTCGGTCGATTGTCGTGTCGTGGATTTTCTACACTGATAGATAATTGTGTTGCTGTTATTATGTGCGCACATCGAGACTTATTCGCTGTGTTGTATTAGTCTGTCGGTAGAAAGAATTGTAAGAACGGGTAGACGTATATGGATCTTTATCAAATAGGTCCACCTACGGGTTCGTTTAATTTATTGTTGTTTCTTTTATTCGTTATGTTACAATTAATTACCAAATGAGAGTAGATATTAATTATTAACACGATTTTTTTTTCAAATTGATACGCCCACAATGTGAGTATTATTAGTTCTTTCATTAATTATGTTAAAAAGGTTGACAACATTCATCTTATTATGAAAGAGTTCAAATAAAATTAGCATTTTTTCAAAATGCTAATTTCCATTTTGAAAAAATGCTAATTTTACTTGTGTCGACCCCTCGAGCGTTCCGTTTTATTTTGAGAATGTGCACCGGTGTGCTTAATTATTTCAGGCGATGACGAGTACACTCGACGAAAGCACAGTGAATGCACAACGGACCAACTTGTAACAAAAATTAATAAAAAAACATACATATACATGTAAGTCTATGTATGTGTATTTGTACAAATATTTGAATATAAATCATACTTGCAATTCTATTGTTCTTTGTGTTTGACAATTGGATTGACAAGTACTGACGATTATTAAACGTAATGCGTGTTTTTATGCGAACAAAAACTGTTTTCTTGAAATATAGAAAGGTGTTACAATATTTAACACTAATAAAAAAATAGAACAATACCGAACAATAATAAATAGTCCGTTGAGAAAAAAAACTAGTATCAAATATCAAATTTAATTAATGATTTCAATACGGAATTTAATTAATTATTACATAATTGGATCAATTTTATTTCCTATAAAATATGTACAGAGGTTTTAAATAATTCTGTTTTTTTTCAACAGAATTACTTTTTTGAATAAAAAAGGGTGTGATACAAAGAAATTGGACACCTTCTCCTGGGAGTTTATGTCTAAGTAATCAGTCGATTCTTTAGCGTGTTATTAATTTTTCAAAATAGTTATGTTTAAGTATTGAAAAATAATAGTAATTATTTTAAAGATATAACATGAAATTTAACTATTGATTATATTAGGTGTGATAATTAATTCTGTGCCTTTAAATTGAATCAATCATAACTTTGTTTCAAATTTAAATATTTTCTTGTCGTTGTGGGATTTTGAAGTGCCAACTTTAATATTTAAAAACACTATGTGTCTTGGCGAAGCAGTTGACATACCATCATGAAACAGTAGTGAACATGATAGTGTCCGAAAAGATGCATATTAGGTGTTGCATACTTTTTGCATTCCAAGTGGAAAAAAATCCTACAGAAGCCGCGAGAATGATTTGTTTAGCTTTGAGGGAAAGTTTTTCGATGGATAAAACTTGTAAAAAAAATGTTTCAAAGGTTTTGTAGTGGTGATTTTGATTTTTCCGATCGAGAACGTCTCTGACAATCGAAAAAATTTGAAGACGAGGAGCTTGAGTAGTTATTAAGTGAAAAAGCTGCTCGAAATGAACAGGAGCTCGCTCAACAACTCGAAGTTAACCCACTGAGCAATTTTCTGAGCAATTTTCAACCCGAAAAACAAAGAAAGAAGATGCGATACTGCTATGTCTTCACTAACGAGATTCAAAAGGATGGGTTTTTGTACAAAATCATAACCAGGGATGAAAAATAGGTTTTGTAAGAAAATCCTGAGCGTTGAAAATCATGGGTTGCACGCGCTGAATCCTCTAAACTAAATATTCATGGCGAAAAAAAACATTATTGTGTTTTTGGTGGGACATGAAGGGTGTGTTGTATTATGAGTTGCTCGAATCTGGTCTGACTGTAAATTCAGAGCGTTACTAACAACAGATCTTCTATTTGAGTGTCGAATTAGAGATAAAATTACCATCCCCTGGCACGGGAACGAGACAAGTCATTATGTAGAACGACAACGCTCAGTTACATGTCCCGAATGTGACCAATGACTTTATTTGTGGATTGGGTTGGGAAGTTCTCCCTCAGTGGACCTAGCCGTGTTAGATTATCCACCTGTACCAGTCACTTTAGCGTCATCTGACTGATAAACAGTGGAAGAGGTCCGAAAATGCACTCACGACTCCATCGACTCAAAACCGCCATATTTATTTCGACAAGGAATTCATCAGTTACCCGACAGATAGATCAATTACAAAATAATAGGAGATATTTCGATGAGTGAAATCTATTACATTTTTCAGTAAATAAACATTCATTTTCTATAAACAAAAAGGTACGGAATTAATTTGTACAACTAATATAAACAAATCGTGCTGAATATCTGAATATTTATATGTAAATCGATAGGTCGAACCTGCAACTATATTGGTCTGACAAAAATCCATTTACCTTGTAAAAAATCTTTGGAAAAACATTGAAGGGTGTGTAAGACACTTTTACATGGAATGGTAATAAAAGAATGAATACAGTTATTTTGTTTACAAAAACTTGTACCAAATATCGTATGTAATAAATGATTTCAAGCCAAAATTTAATTATTGATTACAGGAATAATTGAATAAATCCATATCAATTGGTAGATTTAACGTGCAATTCCGTAAGTCTTTTGTGTTTAAGAATTTAAGGACATGCCATAACGGTGCAATCTATTATTACTTCGAAAAACGAAAACAACTTTTTGAGATATAAAAATATGTATCGGCACGTGGTCAAGTAATCTCAGCACCGTTACATCAGAAAAAAAACCATCAAAGATCAGATTTAATCGACAGTTTTAATATCAAATTTAATTACTGATTATCGAATTGTATCAGATGTATCAAATGATATACATAAATAGATTTATGACGAATAAAAAAACCATATAATCGAGAGTACAAAACGAATCGATTTGCATAATAAATATAACAAGAGAATTGAAGGCCGCGCGCACAACATACGGTCACCGCGATACAATTAATATGATCATTGTTGTGCGAGGTACATCGAGATAAACTGGGCGTTGTTGAACTCCGAACGTCGGCACGGTGATGATTACTATCGTAATATTTTCGTCCGAAATGTCAACCGCTTTTGGCGGGGCACCGAGAAACCCGTTTTAAAGAGTCCGCAAATCAAATAAATAGATCGGTCGAAAAAATCGCTGTGCGCTTTTTCTTCGAACATTGAAGATCAAGGTAATACCGCACCCTCTGTACACACGTATGGACGTATGAAATTTATATAAATTGTACAATAGCAGTTATGGAAAATCATTAATCACTGATTTTCAGTTTATTGTTCGTTGCGATTTGCATAATTCGTGTTTTTTTTAGATTTCGTGACTCGAGCTCATATTTTTTGGTACAAAAATTTATAGACATGATCATAGATTATTATTTGAAATTTTAATTGAAAAACAGATTTGAAATATACAAATGTCAAATAGAATACAATGTGTCCTTAATGAAGAAAAAAAATTGATCGATAAAAGACTACCTACAGCTATAAAACCAGCTGCACTTAAAAATAAGTAATGTTCTTTACAAAAACTTAACAATTTTAAGGTTGGTTATTGATTTTTTCCATCGATACAAATACCAACGTTTTTTAATTCTTAATAATTTATAACCTTACCCTGAAACTAATCGAGTTCTTTTTTATATAGATATATAAACAGAAAATGAAATAATAGACATTTCTTAATATTAGGTTCGTAGAAAAATAATTACGGTTTACGACCTTCAAATTCTAGCTGTTTCCAAGACCTAGCTCTTTTAAGTGGTCCAGAACTGTTAGATGACTAACGCCTAACTTTTGTGCGTGCTCTCGAATTGTTGTGCGTGGTTTTGATTCAACTAACGACTTCAGTTGGTCGTTATGAACTGAAAAAGGACGCTCGCGGCTTTCCTCATCTTTAAGACTTTCGACCCCAGCACGAAATTTTTAGAACAACCATTGCACCGTACGTTCTTTAACAGTACCCACATCAAAAGCATCGTTTATTTTACGAGCAGTTTCTGCTTCTTTACCACCCGTTATGAACTCAAAAAAAATTGCTCTTATTAACTTATTTTCCATCTTTAATTTAATAGCTCAATTTGAAGCAAAATTAATAATAAAACCAAAGTCGACATAACCAAAATACAGACTTAAAGAGTACTTTAAAATGATATTTACATAAAAACGATGAAATGACACTTTCATTGAAATAAATTATAGTTCAGAAAACGAAAACAGCAAATATTTTCTTACCAACTTAATACATTAAAAATATTAAGAAATACATCTGAAAGATCATTGATTGATTTTATAAGGAAATAGTTACAGATTGTACTTTAATTTCAAAATAAGAGTTTTTGTAAAAAAATCTTATAGTAAATAAAAATTAAAAGAAAAAATCAAACCTCAGTGTTGTGCTAAGCATGACTTGAAAATTATGATATTTACAATGTGACTTAAATTCAAATAAAACTGGAATCAGTGCTTACCTGTAAAGAAAACAAATTATTAGTTTCATTCAAAAAGATAAAAAGTCGATGAATATTCTGTACAAATAGAATCAGTGTCAATAAATTAACATTGAAGCACACGATAAGCTAAAAATTAATATTCTGTTCGATTAAAATTTTCCCAGACTGATTAAATTAAACAGAGAATTTTATATAAAAAAATATCTATTTAACTTCCTGCTTATTTCTCTTCCCTATCTATAAATAAGATTTTGAAGAGCTTTTTGAAAACTTGTTTCAAAATCGCATTTATACTAATAAATTTAACCACAGTGACCGAACTGTATTGTGGAAAAATAATATAACTTTGAATCAGTTGGTACTCTGAAGATTAACAGTTGTCCATAATAATGTATTGAACATTCTTGAACAGGGACATTTTTTTATTGTTTGCAGAGTAGGAATAGAAGTCGTTTGTGAAAGTGAATTCAGTGTTAGAACTTTTTTTTATCCATGCGAATCAAAGATGTCAGTGTTTGGTACTCACAAGGAGGAAGGAGACTGCTCGGAAGAAGGAGAAGGCTCAAAGGCCATATATTTAGATAAGATGACTTATAATTTTTGACAAAATGTCTTGAATTTAATGGTCTATCTTGAATTCTTGACCTTTTTTATCTTAGTTCAAGAATTTAAGAAAAAAAACATATGTCTGGATGTTGTTACTTTCTACTATAATATGAAATCAGTCCAGGAACTTATTTGCTGTACAACAAAGAATACTTTACAATGAATTAACACTGAACCTAGGAATGGATGAAGAAAATATATACAAAAACGTGCAGGTGTTGCTGAATAAACAATTTTCCTTACTTTTCGCACCGCAGACAGAACTGCCTGTCCTCTGAAAACAACAACATAAATAAAACCACAAACAATATATATATATATATATATATATATTACACAAAAATATTCCGATACAACAGTTCCTCTGACCATAGAATAATAATACAACAAAGACATTATATATTCACGAACGGTGACTGCTTGCACGACCCGTCAGAGCTATATATTAGAATCGGACGATGGATAATAAATAAAAATCAGTTTTGCGAAAAAACCTGAACGAGAATTCTCACTTTCGTTCTGTTATGACCAATTTAAAAGTCTAAAATGATACACAAATTATATTGAAAATTATAACCTGTACCGGCCGATACCAATTATGGATGAGATATGTCGAAACTTAGATAAATTGTCCGTAATTGGTTAATTTAATTCTGTAAATATGCTTGTTATGTAGTCAAAGATAAAATTATTACTCGACACTAGAAGTTACTGACCCCAATGTGTTGGTTCAACATTATTTATATAAATGTGCGTTTGGATATATATATATATATATATATATATATATATATATATATATATATATATATATATATATATATATATATATAGGCTGTCTTATAAATATTTATAGCTTCAAAAATATTGCAGGAATTCGTTAATCTTGAAGAAATCGAGTTAAAGTTTGGCAAGAATACTTTTTTTGTGATTTGTAGGGAGAAAAAAGAATGTTTGTTAATCTTACAAAAAAAAAATGAAAAAAAATATAAAAATTTGAGGATGTGATAGAAAATGTTATCTCTTAAATTATAAATTTTGAATTGAGTAAAAAAAATAATAAGTACATACGAATATGTATAGTCAGAACGAACTTTATTCTTGGAAATTAACATTTGTGATGTAAAAAAAGAAAATTGATTCAAGTTAAACTAAACAAGAACGAAATTTAGAAAAGAACGTTTTATAAAATCTAAAACACTTGTAGAATTTCAAGTATTAGAATTTTCGTTGTGTTGGTGCTTTGAAGATGATGACATCGTTATCGAAATTAGACAATTAAAATTATCAATTATTTTTGATGATTGTGGAGTCAAGTGAAAAGAACTCATCTGTGAAAGTGAATTCAGACAAAGTGTGTGCCCTGTATTATGATAAAATTGAATATTTTGTGTTTAAAAAGATTTTATAATTTTATATAGTTTTAAATATCGTTCAAAATAAATAAAGAGCTTTTATTATCCTGACAATTTCTACAAATCCGCTAGTCTTTTTTATAAAAAAAACGATTTAAAAAAATAAATTATCGTAACGAATTGAATTGATGAACATGTGACACCTGAATTCGGCAAAGACATCAAGAAATTCCAATTACGAATCGATCACAGACACAAGAAGAACATTTGGTCAATCGAGAACCGATAAGACTGTAACACAGAAACGCAATTTTCATTTTCACTGCGATCACCGATTACAGACGGAACAGAAAAAGAGTGTTAATAACAGTAATAAAATTGTGAACCGTACGATAAGAACAGTGAAGAGTTCGATCGACCGACACCTACAATTATTCTTCAGTTTCCATGTGAATGTCTAGTCCAAACCTCAGCTGTCATTCAAAATGGTTTATTTGTTTGTTTATGCTGTGTGTGTGTGTGATTTTTTCGTCGACGAAGAAAAGTAGCGAATCGTGATGTTTGAATTAACTTTCGATTGTGTGTTAGATAAATATGAAATAAAAATGTGTGTGTTTATATTCCGAGCGTATGGATGTGAACGATTATAATGAAAATGGTATTTGAGTGATTAATAATATTATTTTTTTGCCACACATACCTATATTTATTTTTATAGATTTTTTTCTTATTATTAAATATTACATCAATTTGTTATCTGGCTTGTTTGATATGTCAGTTTCTTCGAGGGATATTTTAATACCGGTTTCCATATATCGAACAGACAAATTGCAATCTGTTATGTTTTATTTCTGTAGATTTTTCGATAGTTCTTTTTTTTTTTGATTTATTATAGTTTTCTTTTAGATGATATTTATTTATAGAAACATTTGCGTTTTAAAAGAATACACGATTTACAATTGAATCAGGTATTTGATCCAAACCTTGTTTTACGAATTAATTTTTCACTCTTTCCACAACCAACTCTTTTTCTGATCAAAAATGTACATGAACAGAATACTTCATCTTAGATATCTGAGAGCTTTTTAAATACACAAACATTTATTTTTCTTTTTGTGTGTAAATAATGAGGACTGATTACTATTCTCCCTGTTTTCAGTTTAAGTTAGTGTATGAAACTCATTTTTAATCTTCAATCTAATTTGATTCAAAATTGATTTAGAGTTCAGAGAATAATCCTAGATATTCAAGTTTTCTTTTTGATTGAAACTAAAAAAATGCATACGAGGTTTGGCTTCAGATATTATCACAAAAAACACTGAATCTCGCCAATAGTTTTGGCACTGTGGCTAAATTCACTTTCACAAATGAATTTTTCACTCACGTCACGATCACAGAAACGAATGAGATTTTTCTGTACTTTAGTGTTCTGAAGATGATGGGATCATCATCGAAATATGTATAAGCAAGAATTAAAAACGACTGATATGCAATTATTGTACATTTTAGATCAACTTGTACGAAAAATTCATCGATAAAAATTAATCTGCTTTCAGTAATTTGATAAAAATATGCGTCGACAGACACTTATTAATTCATATAGAAATCTTCTTTATTTCTGTATTGTTTTCAATTTAGTTTTATTTTTTCCCCATGAACATCTATGATAAAAAGGATCGGTTTTCAAAAAAAAGTATCGAAAAAATGTATTTAAAAAATAACAGATGTGCCAAGTTCTGTAAACGCAACTGACCTAAGTAATAAAACGCGATACAAGTTTGTAAATAAAATTTTAATAGAGATATTCACATAAAAAAAGCAATTTTGCTTATAATTCGCTTTTAGAATATTTTTATAAACAGTTATCGTACAATAAAATAAATTTATTAATACATATATTTATATATTATGCGCATTTTCTATCAGTGAAATAAATTTTAATTAGGAAAGAAATTTTCCAATTATATATATATAATATATATATATATATATAATCACATAAATATATATTTATATTTTATAATAATATTAAAATAATTTGCCAATTAAATAAATTTAATTAGAAATGAAAATTTCCAAACGGATTCAAATTCGTACACACATATCTGAAAATGATTTCTGTTATGTATGTATGTAAATATATATATATATATATATAATAAAAAAATGTAAATAAAAATATATAGATATAAAAATCAATAAAACGTTTACACGATTACTATTTTAATTATTATAGTTATAAACAATTATTATATATTATGAAATGGCATCAAATTAATTCACGATTGCGTGTGTGGAGAGATTAATATTCGGACTGAATACAAATCTTCCGCGACATTTACAAGGAAAGAAGACAATTCAGCGACAACAGTTCACTGATGTAAGGCTACGATAATAACACATGTTTGTACAGCAAATAAAAGTGTCTGCATTATATATATATACACAAATATATATATATATATATATTTGTGTCTCGTGTGTGTCTTTTTTCTGTTATGAGATTAGTTGAATAGAGACAACAACTATAGATTTAAATAGTTGTTGTTATCAATTACTTATTTTAATTTTAAACCGATAAATATTAAACATATTAGAGAAAATAAATACAACTTCGAAACATTCAGGTATGAACAAATTATATTTAAGATTTGTTGAGTAGAGAAAAAAAATTAACACAGATATCTGAACATTTTTGATTAGAAAATAAATGTAGTTTTCAAGGAAAATGAAAAAAAAACCGTCTGTAAAAGAATTGTTTGTATCAAATACTTGTTCGATTTTAAATTGAAAAATATTAATTTTAAAAAGGAAACTATTACACATATTAGAAGATTAATTATACCAGATTATTAAATGGAATGATATTTTTTATTCCACTTTTTCTATTGTACACAAAAATCTACTGAGTAGAAACAAAAATAAACATACATTTAAACTTCACAATGTAGCTAAAACACACATCTCCTAATATTAAGATCCTTGATTAATTATGGTATGATTCATTTTATTTCTATCCTGTTATATACAAAAAAAAAAACTTTAATATTTTAATTTATTGTGATCTTTTTGAACTGCTATTTTACCTGAAGATTGTCTCAATTATTTTTTTAATCAATTAATATATATATATATATATATATATATATATACATACTCATATTTAAATATTTTCATTAAATTTTTCTTTCATTCCAAAAAGAGGTCGAAAAAAGAATTCATCTCTGAAAACAGTTTATTTCTGATTTCAAACATAGAATTTCTGTAAGGTTAATGATGAATTATTGATTATTTCATATCAGTTCTTGTTTATGCGACTTGAATGTCTCGCCAGTGTATAAAGAATTAAAGAAATAGTATATTTTTTTAATATAATGATCCTGGAGTATTTAATAGAATGATTTATTGTATTTTTCTTCTATTAAATACAAAAAATACTCTTTTAATTTACTATGATCTATCTTAAAGCTCTTTTATGTGACTATTGTATCGATTATTTTTTTAATCAATTAATATATACTAATATGAAAATGTTTAAATATTTTCATCTTTCAAGTGTTTAAATTTAATCAAAATTCAAAACAATAATAAAATAATTATAAACAAATCTATTTAGGGCAACAAATCTGATGACACGGTTTTTAATAATGTCAGAATTTTCGGAAATGAATCATTACAAACAAAGCATACCACTTCTTTTATAAAAATGTTCAACAGTTATGAATTTTAATTCAACTTATGTACATTTCAATGAAGATAATCTCGTTTTTAAAACGTAGAAGCAAAGAAAACCGGTCTAGGAAGAAGCAGTACTCTAATTTATACTGATTCTGAATTTCATATGAAATTAATTTCCGCAGATGAATTATTTTTTCATTTCACAAATAATAAAAAAGATTTTTTTGTATTTCGACATTCTGAAAGCACGAACCAGCAATCAAAAATTATGAATTGAACATTTTTAATCGGAACGAATTTCTGTAGTTTCTGGGATGAGGAAAGAATTCATTTATGAAAGTGAATTTAGTTACAATCTCTGGTGAATATGTTAGACTTGTCCGGTTTTCAGTTTCTGCTTTTTTATAAAAATATAACACACATCTTATTGAAATTGAATTAATTAGGACGGTTATTATATTATGGTTTATCAATCAAGTATAAATATCAAAATTTGATTTTTTCAACTGATATTTCAATAACGGTTAATATGTTTCTTTCGTTCTGTAATTTGTTTTTGTTCGATGTAACTGAATTTGAAATTTTTTTTCCTTTCAAGTTACTATTCCTTGTTTTTGTTTCTCCATTACCGATTTCTTTAGACATGTACTCTAAGTTTACTGAAATATTTGATTCTGACCTGAACTCAAATAACAATACACTGAAAATATAAAATATCCGAGTTTGTTTCCAATATAAAATCCATTCAAAACACATGAATTTCGAATTTAAAACAAAGTTGGCAGTATAATATTTCAGAACAGTACAATAAATTGTCCTACTATCATTTATTGATCAAAAAAAATAAATCCATATTTAAGTATTGTAAAAATAGGTCAGAACTGATATTAATTTTTACTCAGTTTTATTCGGAAAGGTGTATATATATATATATATATATATATATATATAGGTATGTGTGTAATGTGTGTAAGTTATTCAAATTCGCTACGTACGCTTTACACACATTCCCATTCTCGATCCGATCGTCCGTCGCAGTCAAAAACAAACGTTTTGACAGTTATCAGGCCGACACATACGGCATGTCAAAGCCATTCCAGTTATTAATTACGAATATTATTGAAAACGGATTCGAATACCCTTTCACTTTCATCTGTGTGTGCTGGCGAGTCGTGCGCCTCTGGTTGAGGACAGCGGCGGGACGTACGGGCTGCCGTTTTTTATTCAGCCGCGCCGAGCGTGTCTTAAGCAAACGGTCAATGCGATCAGCAGCAGCGACTGTCTCGCAACCGCTCGCCAAAACATAAATGATATTTTATCTTGTGTGTGTTTTCGAACACACACACATAGATATATAGATAGATATACACAGGTAATTTCGAATTATAATCAATGATCTCATGTAGGTGTATGGATGTTGTATCAGTTTAACGAACATAGAATAAATAGAAAACAACAGTATTAGATCTCAGTATTTCTAACAAGCAATGTCTTCAGTCATCTATCTGGTCATACTGTACGAATTGTCAAAAATATATTGTATTTTTTTAAAAAATTCAATCCATAACTCATGTCAGAGAGATTAGAAAGAAGAAAAAACTCTTAATTTTAACACAGTGCTAGATTTGTTCGAAGATGATTGCTATCTAAATCCAGATAAACAAGAATAAAACATGATCAATAGTAATTTATTATTTATTTATTGATCTATCTTAAAGCCCTTTTATGTGGCTATTGTATCAATTATTTTTTTAATCAATTAATATGTACTAATACGAAAATATTTAAATATTTTCATCTTTCAAGTGTTTAAATTTTATTAAAATTCAAAACAATAATAAAATAATTATAAATAAATCTATTTAGAGCAACAAATCTAATGACACGGTTTTTAATAATTTTTAAGAATTTTCACAAATAAATCATTCCAAACAAAGCATAACACTTTTTTAGTATACTCGTCATGAAAAGATGGCATTTTTATGTTTAATACTGAGTATACTCTTCATGTAAAAAAAAGTTCGGTTTTGCTATTTATTGTAAAATTTAGGTAAATATATATATATATATATATATATATATATATATATATATATATATTTGTAATTTTAGTACATTTTAGAATATTTCTAAGCAGTTTTCTCTTTACTTCATGAATATTATGTCTGCTATCTAGAGAAGGTATTATAGGGTGTAATAGGAAAACTTGTGAAGAGAATAATGTTTTTATTTATCCTCCCAGACGAGTTTTACTGACAGTGATGAAAATATATCTTTATATCCAAGAAAACGGAAAAGGACGATAACATCTGTAACGTCTTCTGATGGAAGTAGTGATGAGCTTGAAGAAGATAATGAAGATGCGGTTTTACATACAAAGACACAGAAAATAATATCAGTAATTTCAACGTCTTCTGATGAAAGTAGTGATGAGGATGAAGAAGATAATGAACCCGATAAAGAAAATAAAAATTCAAATGTACAATGGAATATTAGAGATGGAAAGCGAGCACCATTTAAATTTACTGCTCATCCTGGCCCAAATTTCACTATTCCTCATTTGCCATAAACCAAATGTGTGTTCTATATGGAAATTTTTTTAGATTATGACTTACTAAACATAATAGTGGAGCAAAATAATTTATATGCTGAGCAATATTTGGAAAGTCGCCTGAATTTGAAACAACATTCAAGATTAAAAAAACGAATGCTGATAAACAGTAATGAAATATGATTTGTGAATGACTTACCAATAAAATTAAAATTTTTTCAAAGTAACGACCGTAAAAAAAGTTATCATTTTGTTATAACTTAACTCAAACTTACAGCTACTACATTCACTGTGTTTTCATCGAGTACACCAAGTCATCGCCTAGAAGTAATTAAGCACATCAGTGCACATTCTCAAAATAAAACCAAACACTTAAGAGATTAACAAAAACACACTTTTTTCATCTAATCGTCTGTTATGTTTTTGAAATCAGACTTGAATATTTTTTTCGTATTGGTTCATATCTTATCTATTAATGTAATGTGGATTCAATACCAAAGTAACGTTCCTATCAAAAAAAAAGTCCAAGGAGAAGCCTATGAATAGTCCGAATAATAAAACTAGAAACTGTATGGGAAACATGAATACTTTTGATTAGGCGCATTCTTAAAATAAAACAGAACGCTTAAGGGGTTAATTGAAAATAGATGTTTAGAGAATGACTGCATTATAATTTAGAGTCTATAATTATATTCAGCAATAGTTGTAAATATATAGTGCACGCATCGAATTAAATTTTAATAACAGAGCGACAATAATTTCTAATCGAAATAAATCTCATACAAGGACCGAAACAGCGAGATACTAGATTGTACACACACTAAATTCCGTTTACATAACGTTCGAAAATGAAACAGAGTACCAAAACCCGACACCCGGTTCGACAATTAGAAACAATCTTGTAAAAATGAAAAACCTTAATTATAGATTGCATAAATCATTCGATCGAAGGTTTTTCAGAAATTCGTTCCAAATATCGGTATTAGGTGTGGCAGCTAACATTCACAATATATATATATATATATATATATATATATATATATATATATATATATATATATATATATATATATATATATATATATGTATGTTGATAATCGTAATAATAATAATAATATCATAATGACACGAGAACACCGTACAGTATCGAAAAATAAAGTGTACAGCGTTCGGTGCATTGTTTTCAATCAAATATTCGTTATCAATTTATGATCATGTAATACACACAAGCATATATGTGTTCAGTATTCGGAGTCGCACACATTTACACACACACGTACTGAATGTAATAACATATTTAGGACACCTGTACGTTTTTCGATTATTATTATTATTAATGTACTAGAGGCCATTCAATTTTTGTCGGAAATGACAATTCAAATATTATGATTAGTTATGTGGAACACACATACTTTATATAGTAATGTAATTGAGAAGTAAAAGTTGTGCAAATGCAATGTCATAATATATATATATATATATATATATATATATATATATATATATATATATATATATATATATATATATATATATATATGTATAATATTAGAGATATTATCGTAAAATATTATTCGAAATTTATTTTATACATTTTCTTACATACTTTTTCCCAATCGAAATTATTCATACCGATTCTATCAGGCATTTAAAATCAATTCCAAATGGATATTTACACTTTTTTACATGTATATGTTTATTTTATCAGAAATACTATCCATATTACATAAAGGTGATGAACATACATCTGAGTGTAAATATTTACATCCGATTTAAAACTCTTGAGCGTTTCATTCGACACTAATTTCATTTCGCAAATGGATTCTTCTGCATTATACAGACCACAACGATTTTTCCGATCGGTAAATGATTGTAGGACATTCTTGTATACCGTTTCGAAGTATTACACCGACAACTCTGTTTTCAATTCGGAATTGAAGTGTTTCGAATGGTATTTCAAAGAGTTTTCCAATACAGACGCGATTTTTCAAGAGGTCATATCTTGCAGATATCAAACTGACAGCTGTATTTTTTTAATATTTGTTAAATTTCGACATTTTGCATTTTTAGTTATATTAGAAAATGTACTATTTCATTAATCTTTTATATCCTGACAGGACATTCAAGTCGTATGAATAAAAACTAATATTAAATTATCAATAATTCATCATTAATTTGACAGGATTTCTATGTCTGAAATAAAAATAATCTGCATTCACAGACCACTTTTTACATGAAAATGATTTCTGGAATGAAAGAAAAATTATTATTATTTTTTAATCTTCATGTTAAGAACTTATTTTCTGTCTTCGTTTTTTCTTCAATTGAAACAATGTATAAAAATTAAGGATACGCTTTTCCTTTTTAAAAATCGTTATCAGTTGTTCTCTATATGATTCGATTGATTCAACAGCAATTGTAAAAATTTTTCTTGCATTTTCTAAACCTGATTCATTACGATTTCCTTATGATGATTTTTCCAAGAAGAGTACACTTTACTTTTTTGGTAAACATATACTGAATTAATAGAGATCATACACATGAAGACCTTCATGTAACAGCATAGTAATTATATTTCACATTAAAGAAAACGATTAGTTTTTCTTCTCTTAACAAACGCTCATTACTTTCATAATTCGTCACGATATAAATCATCTGAATGCCAACGCAAGCGATTCCACATATGACATTTTAAGCACAAAAATCACATTTTCTGTACACTCAATGTCAATCGAATAAATTAACGAGATACGTCGCAATCCGACCATGCGAAATTCTAAGGCGTGAGTGCGTGTGGTATTTAATTAGAACTATATTTCAGAACATTTATTTATTTGAGATGGAGCGATTTGTAAACGAGATGGTACGTTTTCTCGTTAATGAATAATGTTGCAATATATATATATATATATATATATATATATATATATATATATATATATATATAAATTAAATGTTTATATGATGATCATAAAAAAACAACATTCATAATGTAATTAAGTAAAAAAGTGAATTGAACCGACTTGTGTGTAAACGTGTGTTTGCTAATCAGACAGAATAGTAAATAGAACCGTAGTAGCACACAATCAAAGGTTAAACAAATGCCTTAAGACAATAGAACACGCAAACATGCGTCTCTCTCTCTCTCTCTCTCTATATATATATATACAATAAAATGATATGAAATTGTGTCACCCGTTTACCAGGGGGTCATTGTTTCGAGCACGTATGCCCAATCTGATATGCGCGCTATGCAATTATTACTATTATTATTATTTTCATTGTGATTCCGACGACCTTGCGTCCGAATATAATTACTGTCGGGCGAACTGTGTGGGCGGCTGTCAGTATCATAAATTATACGTTTGATGTTGTTGCGTTCGTTAAAAAGAAAATGTCATAACTGATACTTTATTGTAAAGTAATGTTTATGGCAAACTGTTAATTATTAATGAATTAGTATTATGGAAATGGTCTCGGCTAGACAACACGCGGCCAATTTGTACGATCAATTACAGAACGAGACCAATTTGGAAGTCTTGAAATCTGGCTGGATCGCAATGCGTGCTCTGTTAAAAGCGTACCCGTCGATTGGGTTCGGTTTAAGGCGGTATCTAGAACAATGCTAACGAATCGTTTCGTTCTTTTAATGTTACAGTGTTAGTCATAGTAGCTGAGATGAAAAAATCACATTGAGAAAATTAACAACTGGTCTAAAATTCAATTTTGTTCTTGTGTTGTCAGATGTTATTCTTTTTCATTATAAAAATTACATTCTTACATTATATGTTTATATCTTGATTAATTCAGTGAACAAAGGTTTAAAGTCAATGGAAAAATGGAA
This sequence comes from Acanthacorydalis orientalis, assembly GCA_034766995.1. Taxonomy (NCBI): domain Eukaryota; kingdom Metazoa; phylum Arthropoda; class Insecta; order Megaloptera; family Corydalidae; genus Acanthacorydalis; species Acanthacorydalis orientalis. The sequence goes on along the minus strand of CM068319.1, from coordinate 39,423,303 downwards.
TTTAGAAAAATAAATATTAAAGGAAATCACAGTTATGACTCTCATAAATGAATTTTAATTGCTATTTTATTAACTCTCCCATTCCGGATGAGGGAAAACTCAGTTGGCCATGTGTTTCTAGGTCGTGGTCATTTTTGAGCCAAAAAATGAAAATTGAAAATATGAACTTTTTTTACTATAAATTGATCATTTATGATAAAAATAAATGTTTTCTGTGAAAATTCGATTCAAATATAGAAAAATTCATTTTTTATAGAGATAAAGACATTTTTCTGAAAATTAGATTTTTCAAAAAATTGTAAAATCGAAAATATGCTCATTTTTTATTATAAAACACCGTTTATTTAATGGAAAAATATAGTTCTTTTCATAAAAAAAAATATTTTATAATCATTCCTCAGAACTACAGATTTTACTGAATGATCTTGAAACAGATACTGCGAGTAATCCATTTTCATGATTGTATTATCCAACACGCGGACAATACATTCAAAACACAAAACACTTTCTTTACGATCGTGCAGATAGTAATAAATCATTGACACAATTAAAGACATGTGAGATAATAAATAACACGACAACAAACTGTACATACAAAATCTAGATATTATATATGATATATAATATTGTAAATAATAGAACTTAATTTATTCAATTTGTTCATATCAAACACACACATTATTTATTTATATATATATATATATATATATATATATATATATATATATATATATATATGTATGTATGTGTGAGTGTGCATTAATATATAGTTTTTAGTTATCTGTTGAAAGACTGATAGATTTATCTATAACATGAACAGAAAACACACACGTTCACCTATTATTTATATTTGGGTTATGCTGGGCACCTGTTTAAGAAGCCAAGGTCCTTCACGAATAGATCTATCTATCATGGATCTCGAAACGGTTTTATTTGTGATCAAAATGATATGTACTTGATACATCAGTTGCAATTTTAATATGCAAATTCGAAAAGCGTTGGATGCAGACAGAAAAAATACACACACACACACACATATATATATATATATATATATATATATATATATATATATATATATATATATATATATATATATAGATTGTAGTGACGTTACAGAAAATCGAATATATTTACATACTAAATACATTTGAATGTGTTTAATTAGGAAGTAGAGGTGCTTGAACTGTTTAAATGTTGGTCATTTTGTAGATATACTCTAATAATTCTATTGTGAATAAAAAATTCGAATAATTAAATCGTTTTTATAGCCGGTTTTGGTAATGTTAGTCATTATAAAAAAAATGTAAATGGTATAATAATAAGTTAAGTTCATTCAATTGATTGTTAAAAGAATTAATAAGGTTAAAATCGACTTCTTAAAAAAATTACATGAAAAATATCGATTCGTCTGTGAAGATATTTTCCGTCATGTAGAATTATAAGATACATTGTAAAACCGTATTTAATTATTGTTATTTCTGATAAGATACGGTATGGACATTTCTTTATTCTCGATAAGAAAACACAGAATAGTTCACTACTGAATATAGACATTTCTGTGCTCGATAATCAAAAAGTTGCAATGAGATAGAACTTGTAAAATTATTCACTCAATTCAGAAATTAATCGAAGATTTGTTTAAATAATATAAAGTACAAGTTGATAAAAAAACAATTATTTAAATTTTCATCAAACACAAGCGAAATCAAAGTTCAATACTTAAAAACTTTTCAAAAAACTTGTGAAATTATAAACTCAATTCAAAATTAAACCAGGATTTGTTTAAATAAAATAAAAAAAGAGTTAATAAAAATCAAATGTTTAAACTTTTATACTATTCAAGAAAAATCAACGCTCAATTCCTTATAACTTTTCAACAAACTTGTAAAATTACAGACTCAATTCAGAATTAAATCAGGATTTGTTTAAATAACATAGAAAAATAATAAAAATATTTAATAATTAAACTGTTATACAATACAAAAGAAATCAAAGCTCAATCCCTAGAAAATATTCAAAAAACTTATAAAATTACGGACTCAATTCACAATTAAACCAAGATTTGTTTAAATAAAATAAAAAAGGTTAATAAAAAATCAAAAATTTAAACTGTTACACAACACAAGAAAAATCAACGCTCAATTCCTTAAAAATTTTCAACATACTTATAAAATTATAGACTCAATTCAAAATTAAATCAGGATTTGATTAAATAAAATAAAAAAAATAGTTAACAAAAATCAAATATTTAAACTTTTATACTAGTCAAGAAAAATCAACGCTTAATTTCTTAAAAATTTTCAATAAACTTGTAAAATTATAAACTCAATTCACAATTAAATCAGGATTTGTTAAAAGAATATAAAAACTAATTAATGTGAAAATCAAATATTTAAATTTTCATACAACATACATCCGACTGAATAATAGTAATAATAAAAACAGAATATATATTTCACATTCAAGTTTAAGAGATGAAAATCATGGTTTTTTATATTTTAAAATCTATTTCCGAATTTTCGTGACCGATTACAGTAACACAGTTTTGAAAACAGGCACTCCTCGAACAAACAGCTAATTTAAATAGTTAACCTGCGGTGAAAAACGATTACAATACTTCTCGTCCGTGTCGTAAAGTTGAGAAACAGAATAAATTTGAATAAATATTATAAATGTAAATACAGTCTAATATAATTAAATTACATATCAGTGGTGCGCCGAAATCTCGCCGCGAATAGAACATAGAGAGACAGACCGACGAATCTACGATATTCAGAACTGCACATAAATCAAACATTACTGAAAATCAGGAAGTTTAAACGCTCGATGTATATTCGACGTGCGCACAAAAAAAAAAGAATGTAATTTCTACAATTGATACTAATAAATTCTTCAAATTTTTAATTCGCTTTCATATTTTGCGGTCGTTTCGACCGAAAATGTTCACATAAATGGATTCCGAGCTCGCTTTTCGCCAGAAACGATTTTCGTACTACGTGAAACTTTTTTTTCCTTCGATAAGACTAATTGTTTCGGTGAATAATTACAAGTGCGTACCGAGTCATAGTAAAACGTATGTAATCTGCTGAATAGATCTCGATAATTATTAAAAATATGTATGCGAAAAACATACGTGAAATTAAATTATTGTATATAAAACAACACTAACAATTTCGAAAGAGTGAAACTTTTTTTTATATAATAAAATATGTTATTTTTTTTCTGTTTCAGGTGAGACACTGAACGCTGAGTTTGTATACTTAAAACGATCCGAACGTTACCGCAGAAGAAGACGTGCTATTTGACCGCAGGATGGAACAGGTTGCGGTAAAAAAAATATAAATATTACATTTTTATTGTTATACAACTTTGTTTTCAATGTTATTCGCCGGTTTGAGTCGGTAGTGGAATGCGTGCTGTTCACATGTAGGCCATTTAAATTCAATGCAAACATTCTAATCGCTAATAACATGAAAATAAATCTAAAAAGTATGTTTCTTTATTTACATAATTTTAAACGTGTCTCTAAACAATCTCCCACTGGTTTATGAGGCGAATTATAAAAGATCTGCAAAAGACATAACATAACATTCAGACAGTCGCTTCTTTTATGTATTCGCAGTTTTTTTTTGTGAATATCGTAGAATTTTCCAGAATAATTGTCACTTGATTTGATCAGAGTATAACGATGACATTGTGGATAAATTTATTTTCAGAAATACATTACTTTTTCATTCCACAAACCATAAACATTTTTGTTATCCACATTTTAAGATGGTGCCATTATCTTCAGAGAGTCAAAGTACAGAAAAAGCTTATTATTATCAATTAATATTGGGATTTTAACAAGACATTTGATTCTTTAATAAATCGATTTTATATCAATAAAAAATTCTCAATCAGTTGGTGAATGCGATTAAGAAAATTTACAAATCTCAATTTTGTAAAAGTCTACGATTTGTATTTCAAGAAGTATTATATATTTATATTTTCCTACTTCTGTGCAATTTTATGCTTTGAACACGCATATATGTCAACTGGTTTGCCGAGATATATAGTGATTTTAAATGTCAAGACTAACATTTTAAAATCCTAAAAGGACGAGAAAATATTTTAATTTAAATTAAAACAGAGTTATGATTGATTCAATTTTAAAGCACATGAGTAATTTTTATAATTAATATATCTTTTTAGAATTTGTCTAGATTATTGCTCGGTTTTATTTTTCAGTCGGTTTTTAGCAACCTATAAAAATGAAAATACTATATTCGCACGAATATATTTTTTCACATAGATTTTCATTAAAAACAAGGTCATCTTATAATCGAAAATGACACTGTACATTTTTGACTCAGATTGATCTTTCATTTTTTAAATTTTACATTCAATGGATTAACACATTCTGAAGAAGCTCATAAAAATATTTCCTTGAGTGTCAACCAGTTGAGAAAATATATTTCTAATTTATCCAGGGATTCTTTTATAATTCTTGTAAAAAGACATGAACAGAAACAAACTAAGTAGATTGCACAATAAAATAAAAACGACGACGACATTTCATAAGAATAAAAAAATCAGCAATTAAAAACAAATAATCGTTCAGACTGGAATCTCGACTGAATCCTTACTAAAGGATTTGAACGAGTGTGTGTTTTTTTAGAAGACAGTTTAATACTTCTACGAAATGTGAACAAAAAGTTGTACTACACAGACGATCCATTTCTATTGTTTTGAGATTTGTAGCACATCTGCCGTACGCATTCTTCACTCGACACGATTTTACAGAATCGCAAATCGATTTAACAAAAAAAAAAAAAATGTCAAACGAATCGATAGAAGAAACATTTCAGAACGCGGTTCTGAAAATCGTACTCGGTCAATATTTACAATTGTAATCGTTCTGAGAAATTCGATCGACGAATCTTAAGTGCGTTTGTTTCTCTCTCTAAATGTCTTTGAGTGTGAAGAAAGTTACATCGTGTTTCGTATTGTTGTATTGTTGTTTTATTTTAAAATCTATAAATAAAATAGTTAGATTGTACGGAATTAAAACAGATTTTTATGAGCAGTCCTGCATTTTTTTTAAAAAAATAAAAATAATAGAAAAGTAATGTAAGTAATGTAAATATGAACTGAATTAAAAAGCATATACTCAAGGTTGAAATTTTAAAATTAATATACTTTTTATTCGAATCAAATATTAAGCAATGGATATTCGAATTGGTTAAAAAAAAGTCTTCTTCAGAGCACTGACATGTTTATAAAATGTTCACTAAACGATAAATAAATCGTTATATGAATTTGAATAAAAATAAATATACTTTTACGAATAATACTACCGTTTTTCTTATATAAATCATATACAAAAAATATTACTTTTATAAAAATAAATGTCTACATTTATCAAACGAATAATTTCCTCTATCCACAATCCATAAATTTTCATCTTTTCAATAAATAATTATTGATCATTCTTGATTATTGCTTCGATGAAAACTATGTCATATTCAGAAAGGTTAAAATGATTTTTTTAATTTGTGAAATGAAAGAAAAATTGAATTGTGGCAATAAATTTAAGCACAGTGACACAATTATCTCATTTATGAAAATACGAAGTTAATTTTTTGATAACACATCTAAAATTATATTTACTTCAACGATTCAAAAATCATCTAAACATTTTGTTTCAAACAGTCACAGTGTAAAAACTTATATGAACATTTATACACATATACATATATATATATATATATATATATATATATATATATATATATATATATATATATATATGTATAAAACATGCAAATAATGTAGATATTTTTAATTTATGTGCCGATGTTGACGACCTTAAAACAACGACAGTAATTAAAATACAATCATATGCAAATTGTTTCAAATCGTAGAATGCATCTTTAATTTGTGTGCCTAGAGAAAGAACAAACACACACATTGAATATACATTCATGAGGCAGACAAACAGACAATGATAATATAATTCGTAGTCGGGTAACGCGTGCTCGTTCGTTCGCTGATGAACATGTTATTATCTTTATGAGAGAAATTTATGCAGAATAGAAATTTGCAATATTTGGTTTGTTCCTCTATATTTATATGTAAATAAAGACGTTATTTAATGCAGATATTTGATCATGAATATCAGATTCTTTTTTAATTGTGTGCTCTAGTGAAAAGTGAAATTTCGGAATATATATATACAGGGTTTTCCAATAAGGACGTATTTTTTTAAATTTGAAATAAAACACAGAATTTGTGCAAAAATTTCAAGTTTTTTTATTGTAAGTAATAGTTGAGGGGACGTTATTTATAAATAAAAATAATATTGTGTGACTGCCGTGTTCTTTTTTACAAGTAAGGATTATTTTGTTAAAATTTTTAATAAAATCATTATACAAGTCCCTATCTCATAAATTATTATAATTCCCTCTCTCTCTCTCTCTCTCTATATATATATATATATATATATATATATATATATATATAATATTCAAAAGAGAATGCATATATTTTTTAAAAGCATTTTTCAATAGACAACAATTAGATATTTCAAAGAAAAGTGAGAGAATTTAATATAAAAATGTGTATAGAAAATATATGTATTCTCTTTTAAATCCTCCTCTCTCTCTTTATATATATATATATATATATATATATATATATATATATATATATATATATATATATATATATACATATATAATTAAAGTAAAAGTTTTTTTTCTCAAACAATACCAAATACCAAACAATTTGTGTAAAAACCTCAATAGATCTATGTCGTAACGCATACATTTACACAAATTCGACCGTAAACACATACAGACACACTTTCGACAATTCGATTTCATGACTCTTTTTCTTGGAAACATTATTTATTGCGTATATTATTTAAAAACAGACCGCAGGTTTTCGTTCTAGGGCTGGCAGCGATGCTCTGAGATACATACAAATTGATGCGTTTCCGCAATAAAAGTAATCAAATATTTCCAGTACATAAATTTCAATTAACGTACGACTTCTTCCATATATTCGGTCAATCTGATATTTTTATTATCACAACGCATTGTCCCAGTTAAAATAATTACTCGAATAGACGTAAACTGTGTAAATGAATACGGCCGTTCGTCAATTTCAAACCAGCTTTTTCCAGAAAAACAAATACTTGCAAATCGAAAGAGAAATGTGTATGCTGTGTATTATTTTCCAACCGATTAAAATATTATTTCACGTATAGTAATAGTCCAACAAACAATATCTTTAATTACTACACATACATATTTATGATTGCTTGTGTGTGTCAGGAAGATAAGGAGCCAGATATGCATAAATTTGTTCATAATAATAACAACGAAGGCGTATCTGTTTATTTGAATTTATGATATTCCGTAGTAGATCGACATGTGTACATAATAGCCTCGAGTCAATACACTAGAAATGCATGGTAAATTAATTAGTGGTGTTGCATAAGATATGAAGATACGATAAACATCTCTACCATGTACTTGTGAATAATAAATAACATTGTATATTGATTTCGTGTCCGTAATTTCCATTACGATGGATGTAATCTAATCGCTAACACTTACTTCATATCGGGTCAAGTGTGTCGAATTCTGTCCTTTTGTGCTGTCTTTCCATTCAATGCGAAACGTTCGATGTACAAGAGAATGTAATTAAGTGTTTAATATCGGACTGATACTGAAGAAGTGTTTCTATTCATTGTAATTCTTATCACTGTATCGAATCTAATAATTTATTATTGCACTATCTTGTTTCTTTACAAAATATTAGGTGTGCAAATCAATTCGGTGCTTTTTTTAATAGAAAATGGATGTTTACTTAAAAATTGAATACATTTCAATCCTCAAAATAACTTACACATTATTTCGTATAATTTTGCTCCATTTATCGGATAACTGACGAATCCCTTGTTGGGGAAAAATGGCGGCTTTGAGTCTATGAAGTTATAATGTTGTTTTAGCATTTTTTGCATATTCATGCGCCACACACCTTCTCCCAAAGCTGAACAAAACATTCCATTAACTTCGGCAGTATTTTTTTCAAAGTACACAATGCTTAATATGCTATTTTTCGAACACGTATCACGTTCACTACTCTTCTGTGAGGTTATTCCAACTGCTTGGGCAAGATTAGTGTTTTTAAATGTTAACACATATCCGGCTGGTATTTTTTGCAACACCATTGCCCAAAGGCCGGCATCTTCACAATCACTATCACTTTCAGAGTCATTAAATTGTAAAGGAATTGAACGTGAGCGTTTTTTTTTTACTATAACATCACTATCAGCGCTATCGTCACTATCAAAATTACATTTTACAAGATCTTCAATGTCATTATCACACTCAGATAAACATCTGCGCAAATTTCTTCTAAATCTCTTCCGTTCTTCATTTTAGGTATATTTTATTATTGGGAAAAAATAGATAAATAGGTAAAGTTCAATAATCTTGGATTTTTTTTAAATATCGGCACACACAAGCGCTTTATCTTTGAATAAAGTATTTTTTTAAGCAGTGCCGAGTAATACATTTTTAAAATTATTTGTTTTACGTTCGTAGCATTATGTGACGCAACTAAAGCTACATATAGTTTCTGCATTGAAATATCTGTTTGGTAAGAAAATTATTTTAATTTATTTGGATTTTTTTTAAAAAAAAAACAAGTTTACTGTAAGACACAGATGACGAATTTTCATCATCCGGCCGTATATGTGTTAAGATTACCACTTGAAAATCGTAAAACGACGAGAAAATGTTTTAATTTAAAACAGAGTTATGATTGATTCAATTTAAAGGGACCGGAATATTTTTTACACCTGATATGGCTTATACATTCTTGAATTTTGTTGAAAAATCAACTGAAGTGACTATTACTTAATCTAGCATTGAAATTATATTCAAGTGTGTGTAAGCAAATTGTATACATGTTTTTTCATGTTACTTACGAGCGCGTTTCAATAAAGGGCAAGGTTACCGTGGAGTACAATCGACCACAATTGAAATGATATGAAAATTCATGACGAATGACAGCATGACAAGTATGTCACACTCGACACCTTTATTTTTTTGATTACAATGAGTGGTACCCTCTGGCAAGGAAACGCTTACACATCACTTATTTCACATTTAATCGTTTTATTTTTGTTTCATTCATCAACATTTTCTTTCAAAGCTGAAAAAATCATTCTCACTGCTTTAATAGCATTTTTTTCAACGTGAATGCTAAAAGTATGCTGTTTTTCGAACACCATCGTATTCTCTAGTGTTTTGTGAGGTTATACCAACCGCTTGGCAAAGATGTACAGTATTTTTAAATATTAAGATAGGCACTTCAAAATTTAATTTATAAAATACTTATGACTGATTCAATTTAAAGGTACAGATTTAATTTTTACACCTAATAAAATTATGTTTTCTCCATAATATCTATCAGAGAATTTTCTTTAGTTTAACACTGAAAATGATAAAACTGAAAATTTTCAATTCGATATTTTTATAGTTTATAGAAGGACAAAAGAATTCATTTCTGAAACTGAATTCAGTAATTTGGATAAAATTAAAAATCACTCGAACGTAGAAAGACAAATAAGACGACATATCATCAAGGTTAAATTCCTTTTTAAGGTGCGAAAAGTGTACGAATAAATAGAGTCAAACACAAATATACATCCAAGTATTTCGCGCACGTATTCTGTTACATAAATGATTATTGAAAATGCGTGCACAAAATATTTTTACATACACTTTTATCACTGCACCGTAAAAATTACTATACGAAATCCTACAATGAATGTATTTACATTCAATATAAATATTTACATAATATAAATGTATTTTTTACAAAAAAAAAACGTACAATTACATGTAAAAATACAGAAAAAAAAACAATTCATTGATGATCTTATCTCTATTTATACAATCTTTTTTCATGAACGTGTACAGTGAATACAGACAAAAAAAACAGTCACTAAATATATTCTCACATGCGTGAGACACCTGACCCATTTGTGAATATGTACGTGGGATGGAATATGTTTGTTTATTCTATTCATAAGGTAGGTCTGTCGAGTCATTAGCATTTCAGTTAGATCATACACATCGGATCGCATGCGGAGAAATGAAAGAAAACATCATTGTGTGCATAATTTGTACGTCTAGTATATAGATGGACGTCATTCCTTTTAATAGAAAAAAAATATTGTCAAGTGCACTCGCATTAGGTTTATAATTTAATTCGGTGCTTTTTTTTATTGAAAATGAATGTGATTTAAGAAAAAATGGAACACATTTCAATGCTCGAGACATCCCTCGTTATTTTGTATAACACTTCTCTATCTGACCGGTAAATGATATTTTTTTTGTATATAGATTAGAACCAATAGAACCAATGTTTTTTTAGTTTTGGCTCAATCTAAAGACAACAATCAAAGATGACCAACGAGAAATGATAGTGAAACCAATTCAATAATTATTAAGTCATCTTTTATAAATTCGATATAAAAATTAATTGACTTTTACATAAAGAAAATATTTAAGAAAAAATTATATATATATATATATAATTTTTTCTCACATATTTTCTTACTAAACATAAAGAAAATATTTTTACATAGAGAAAATAGTTATGAAAAAATTATATATATATATATATATTGAGTTGGCCAATAAATAATGTCAGATTTCTCAGTAAAAAACAGGAGTAATTTTTTTTAATATAAAAACCTTTTTTAAATGATGTATTCATCATCATAATCAAAAACTTTTTGCCATCTTGTAGACAGTTTCATAATACCATCCTAACCAAACTTGTTATCTTTTTCAGAAAAAAATCTCGAAACTTGCATCCTAAACAATCAAAAATTTTCCCATTATCGTTATCGTATCGCGTTATCTTGATGAAAGCTACTCCTTTCCTATTGGAAATATCTGGTCTTTTTTCCTTAACCACTTAAAAGTTTTGTTTTATTTTGAGAATGTGCACTGGTGTGCTTGATTATTTCTATGCGATGACTAGGTATACTCGACGAAAACACAGTAAATGCACTTGCTGTAAGATTAAGTTAAATTAACAATCTACTTCAAAAATTATTCGTTCTCATTGCTTTTTAGCAACGAATCGCAAACTGAAACTTGATCGACTAAATTTCTTTCATTTAAATTATGCAGAATCCATACATCATATCTTGAAACCATACCAAGGTTGATTTAAATTTTTTTCAATGCTGGATTTCGATATTCCAAACATTTCAACAATCTTTCGTGTGGTACAACGTGGATTATTTTCAATTAGACAAGAGATTTGATCGTTACCACTTTCGATAGATCTTCTAGAGCGTTTATTATCGGTGAGACTAAAATCTCGATCAGGAATTTTTTCGAACCATCTTTACAACATTCTTTCATTCACAGCACTATCATCATCCACATCAGAAATCTTTTTTGATGTTTGTACTACATTTTTATCACCGAGAAAATAAAAAAAGCATAATCGCAAATACATCTTCTCGTTGTTCATCTTCAAATCAAAATAAAAACACTAAAATACATAACTAAATGTAATGTTTTTTTAAAAAAATTACACATTAAAGTCTTGGCTTTTAAACTGTACATGCGTTTTATATGTAACGAATTGTCTTTTGTTTTAAAAACAGTAGAAAGATCTCTTAATACTTATTGGCCAATCAAATATATATATATATATATATATATATATATATATGTATATATGTATATATATATATATATGTATATATACATATATATATATATATATATATATATATATATATCTATATATATACATATATATATATATATATATATATATATATATATCTATATATATATATATATTATAAAGAAAAAGTCAAGATCTCAACATACTACTCGAATCAGAAAAAACGTGAGAACCACTTTCCGATTAAATTCATATTAACACCTTTACACAACACTTACACTATCACTTATCGAGATGATCTAAAAAATTTACAAGCTATTTCTCATCTGCTGACGATTCTGCACGCTCGGTTAATTTATCTGCGCCGAATGAAAGTGATTCGATTCATTTACCTGTACGTTGAAAAACAAACAATGGACCCGTTCATCACGTAATAATATTATGACGATGTTGTTGATGAACAACAAGTAAAAGTGTTTTCGATTTTATACGAACTTCAATCAGTTTTAAGGTTAATACTGTTTTTTTCTCGTTCTTCGCTCTAATATCAATTAACGGTGCAACGATTGTTGAACAATATATCATCAACCTTTAAGCAATTAATAGATAATTTGCATATTATGTAGGTGTATAGTAAGAATCAGTACAGTTGCATGGATTTTTTTTTTGAAACGAATACCAGTTTCTTATTTTATTTATTTTATGTAGGAAAATTACTATGCATTAGTTGGTAACCTTGGGTGTGACTGTCGATCGATTGTATAAGAGATCTACGCAAAAAAATCGAAGATACGAAATCGTTTCTTGTTCTCTTTTAAATTTGACATTGATATATTGTAATGTGTAAATATAGTCATTAAATATACACAAATACATATATATCACACACACAAATATATATATATATAAACCAACAATAATTTAAATTAAAATAAACGCACACAAAACAAAACTCATGGTATTTAGTAAAAACACAAAATATAACAAAGAAGAGAAATATTTCCTTAGAAACAACAGTGTTGAACATTGAAAATAAAAATATTTAATTGTATATTTTGAGAGATCCGGTAAATGGAATGAATATAAAAAAAGAATGTATGTACAAAATCAAAAAAAACTGTATAATTAATATACAGATTTGCATACATGAATGAAGGGATCCCATATGAAATGATGATGCGATTGTTCGAAGCAATGGTGAAACCCATTTGAAATTCGGAGCACAAGTATTGGAAAATAGATGGTGTGGTAAAGGAATTGAAGACTATATTAAATAAATTCTAGATAAAAACGTTGAGAATGAACAAAACTATGTTGAAAATAATGGTAAACCTTATAGAAAAAAATCGGTGTTGTATATGAACACAACCGCAAGAGTTTACATAGGATTACATCGGGTTAGAGAAGTGTAAATGCTTTAAGTTGTTTAAAAATACAATTTCATCTTTTCAGATGGGATCAAAGCAATTTTTCGAACTCTCTGGCCTTCGCTCTTCCTCCACATTACATTATCTGTGGTTTCTTATACATTCCGCAACATGTTTTTGGTCATTTTGAAATTGGGAGATGTTGACAAATTGGATAGATTAATTTCTGAACAATTTCTTAAATTACAAAAATGATTGGAAGCTCTTCTTACAGAGTTTTGAAAGATCTATCCGTAGATATTCACCTTTTAATGCTGACACAACGTGAAAATCGATGTTCAAATTTTCAGGGTCAGAATTCATAATCTAATTAACGGATTTTAACAACTGACTCATTTTCAGGTCCTAAAATCGTTTAACTGTTAAACACTTATAAAATCCCATGTGAATCGGTTGAACGGTTGTGGCATATTGACCTCGAACCTGCGTTACTGCACTTGGTAACTCTCTCGCCGATAACATGACACCCCGCTCAATGAAACCGTAGACGTAATTCCACGTGAAAAGGAAAATAATCAGTTCAGAATCTACACCAATTACCCGGTGATACGGTTCTATAAATAGAACAGCGTTCAGAAAAAAAAACGATGGTGTCGATTAAACAAAGACAATAATGTAATTCAAGATATTGCTGATCAGATTTCTTTACCTTACGATGAATGATGGAGATTGTGTAAGCTCTGAGTTATAAACAAAGATAAAATAATCATGGGGAGATGTAATGAGCATTGGTTTTCTGTTAAAATATGGGAGATTTCAAGTAAAAGCTAAATATATATTATATACTTCGAGCACCTAAACCTGTTCTGTATGTATTACATTAGTATTATAAATATATATATATATATATATATATATATATATATAGAATAATTCTATTGACCTACTCTTCTACAACCTACGCCGCTTGGAATCGAACATGGCACGTTCACTATGCTGTATTCTCGATCCTATTTTTTACTAGCACCTCAGTATATTACCTAGTAATCTTAATACATTTGTTTAACTTCGCATAAACAACAAATAAAAACAATTAATAAAGGTTTATTGAATCTTTTTAATCAGAAAAATATTTACTGAACATTTTTAACCAAAAACGTTTTACAGTTTGTGAAGCAAAAACATGATTAATTTGCGAAACTAAATTTAGCCAGTATTAGAACTATTTGGTACCCATAAAGATATTTTAAATCAGAGATTTGTCTGTACCCTAGTAATTTGAGAATCTTATCATCACAACTGAAATGCACACAAACAACTAAAAAAGATAACTGATTAACAATTATTAAACATTTTTGATCTGAAAAAATGTACCTCTTAATTTATTTGTAATAGAAAATGACTGTCAGTGAGTTTTTAAGAAAAAATTAAATGACTGTCCTTAATCAGCGGGCCAAACTATAAATATTATCCATACATTCGTAGATATATTGTTATGTGTTCATTCGACCTTGTTACGATACCTGTACACGAATTCTGACAATATAATTGATCAATTTGTTTGTATATTGATTCGAATTTCGCATATTCGCACGCCATGCGTACCATTCACATCAGAACAACGATCCTCCAGAGCAGAATCAGAGGCATTCTGCACTGAAACACGAAAATATTTCCGTCATGTTCAATATAATGACCTTTAAGTATATAATATGTTATTTGAAGACAATAAAAAACATAACTGTATATTCTAATTATAGGATAATAAGTACATACGTTCTAAATATATGTTCTGTTTCTAATCAATCACGAAACATTCATTCTTTTTTTCTCTCCGAATCAATATGTTAGCGTTTCACTTTCATCAATTTGTTCATTGATGATATACTAGGTGTACAAATTAATTCGATTTTTTTTCTAATAGAAAATGGATATTTAAGGAAAAATTAAATATATTTCATTCTTCAAAATATCAATTATTTTGTATAACTTGGCTCGGTCTGTCGGGTGATTGACGAATACCTTGTCTAAAAAAAGATAGTGGCTTTGAATCGATGAAGTAAATGCATTTTCGGTCCTCTTCCACTGATTTAGTATTCTTTACATGTTTTATACATCACAAAAATTTCCCCCAAGGCTGAATAAATCATTCATTTTGCTTCGGCAGCATTTTCTTCAACTGAAATGCGAAAAGTATGCTGTTTTTTGGACGCCATCACATTCACTACTGTTTTGTGAGGTTATACTAACTGCTTGGTCAAGATATATAATTTTTTAATGTTAAGATTCGCACTCCAAAATCCGAAAAACGACAAGGAAATAATTTAATTTAAAAAAGTTATGAATTATTTAATTTCAAGGCACAGAATGAAATTTTATGCCTAATAATTCTTGATTTCTGTGCATTTAGTCTAACGCTTTGTAAGTTTGTAGATTCTGTCTTAGAAGAGTTATGATTGATTCAATTTAAAGGCACCCAAATAATTTTCACACACATATATATATATAGAGAGAGAGAGGGGTTATGGGTCTCTCACTGGTTCGACTTTAATTCAGATGTAGATTTGGTTAAATTATGAATGAATTCTGTTGTTAAAATATCTTGATTTTAGCTGTCGACGCACCCCTAAACCCTAAATATCTATCTTAAAACAAAATTCTAAATCTATTTTGTTTATTGCTAAGAATTTAATGTTTGATTTACATGCGAACATCGAAGGTATATTTCTGGAAAACTCGAAAACCTGTTTATGAGCAATCGTCCAAAAATGTATTAATCAAATATCAAATAAATGATTCTGAATTTAAAACAGAGCCACGCTTGATTCAATTCGAAGGCGGAAAATTATTTTCTACACTTAATATTTCCAAGACAACTGTGTCTGTACAATCCAAATGTAAACTGATGAAACAGAAACATTATCTTCACTTTTCAAATACTTCGTATAGCGATCAATCTGTACACAGAGCACGTATTGTTAGAACAGATCTCAAGTATGTGTAATAAAAGGAGGAAACAGAAAACGTCTGTTGTAAAAGCAACGTTTCCTGCGAACACGTTTCATAATTTCCGCTCTGGAACAGAGCATAGAATAGACAGACGATTTGAATACAGTGCAGATTGATCTAAACAAGAAACGTCGATCTATCTTTAGATATGTATATTTACATATAGGTGTTTATATACGATTTGAACTTTTAAGATCAACTCGAGATCGTTGCACAACGTGTCCATTTCCAAACATTCGTGAAATATTAAATCAAACGATACGAATCATTATAAATCATTGTATCCGAGGCAGGCTGGCCAGCTGACCGGTTGCGTGCACTAAACGCGATTAAAATGTTGAAAATCTTGAGAATTTGTATCTCGTTTGCGTAATCCATATCTCTGAAATTACTGTTTCAACTTTCTTTGTGACGATTTTGACATAATTCCATCAGGTTGTCTCGTATACGTTTATACATGAACATATTTGCTCGTTTATTAATTCGCATGGGTTTCGATTGAACGAGAACTTCTCGCATTTTTTCAATATGAAAGTGCTCGTGGTTATTCAGATATTAATTCAAAAATTATACATGGACATCAATCAAGGTGATTGTAAATTTCAAAAGATACGAATAATTTACACAGATGTTATTGGTATAAGGTGAAGAATATCTTAATGAAATTACTGACATTTAATATGAAGAATTGGCGGAAAGAATGATAAAAAGTGTACGGTGGTGAAGAGATTGTACAACGTCGAGATTTTTCAAATTGATATTCTAGAAATATGTACAAACATTTGCATGTTTTTCGCATTCCAGTTGAAACAAGGCTGTCGAAGTCGCAAGAGGGTGTCGTGTATTATGAGCTGTTGAAGCTGAAGGAAGCAACCACCGCCGAACGTTGACGACAACAATTGGAGCGTTTGAATGATATTTGGATGCAAAAATGATCATCAATTGCATCAAATCGCCGAAATGTGATTCTTCTCCATGACAACGCTCATCTCCATGTTGCTATAGCCGTGAAACAAACACTGATGGAGTTCGAATAGGAGGTTCTCACGCACCCAACGTATTCTCTGAACCTGGCCCCAAGCGATTACCATCTTTTCCAATCGATACAACACGCTTTAGAAGATACACATTTCCTTAACTACAGAGAAGACGAAAATTGGGTTGCTGAATCGATTGGCTCAAAAAACAGATCAATCTTTCATCGCAGAATTCAATTTCTGCCAGAAAAGTTGGAAAAAGTCATAGCTTCCGAGGACAAATACTTTGATTAATGTATTCACATTATTGAAATAAATGCTCAAAAAAAAACACACAAACAAACAGCGGATTTCAATACAAGCACCTATTACATTCGAGAAAAAAATAAATACTTTATACATTTTCAGGGGTAATTAAAAACTGGTCGAAAAATAAAACAGTGCAGTAATCTTGAAAAATTCTACAGAAATATTACTGAAGAAGAATCTCAATAGTTAAAAAAATGGCATTGATTTAAAGAACACGATTCAATTACACGTCTACAATTACTACTATATCATCTATCTAACATATTAAAGAACGAATATTAATAAATTTCCACCGAAGAACTATAATTACGTCCAATAAATAATACAGCGAGTGGCGTGACTGTCCATCACCGCATCCCATACCACGATTCGAGTGATTCCGAACTGTCTTCATTGATAAATTCGGCGAAGAGTACATCTCACTCGCTAACTTTTTTGACGGGAGGTGCGGTAATTAATTTTAATTAGACGTGTACCGCATTAAGAACACATCCATGCAATTATACGATTTTACAGTATGCGACTAAAACGTCGATCTCTAGACGTGATTTTTTTTCGCCTGCTATTAAAGCCGACCTTTCATTTTTGTTGTGTGTCGAACGAACGATACCGGTATTTAGTACACGGTCTCTTATGCTGAACAACTAATTGCTGCACTCGATACAATTATATTTAATTGAGATTTGATTAGAAAATAAATAAATGAAACGTACGTACAAACATATTAGATTATTTGAAAAAACCTTGGATGTGTAACTGGTTCGAATAACTCACTTTCATGTCATTTTATCGGACTGATTTACTTAACAAAAGGAATGACAGGTCGCGGACTGGACTTTTAAACCAGAAACATAATTGACACGCGAGAATACTGTAATGTTGGTAATTATGATCGTATATAACAGTGAATTTTTTTTTTTTTTTTGAAATAAATGCTTGAAAAGTGTTTCATTTCGATACATAAGTAATTAGACTTGAAAGTGTTTATAATTATATATTAATCCGTTTAAACATGTATGTATTTATAGACTATGTATGAAATATTTTAAAAATCACGATAGTTTTCAGTTTGTGATCAGAAATTATGAAAAATAAAATCAACAGAAAATAATACAAACTTTTAGAAGTATTTCAAAGAAAATCTAAGTTTG
Source organism: Acanthacorydalis orientalis (assembly GCA_034766995.1). Lineage (NCBI taxonomy): Eukaryota > Metazoa > Arthropoda > Insecta > Megaloptera > Corydalidae > Acanthacorydalis > Acanthacorydalis orientalis. The sequence continues at coordinate 39,404,772 of CM068319.1, read as the reverse complement.
AAAATCGTCCTAGTGGAAAAAGACAGCTGTCTGTTTCAGGATGTAAAATAAAAACAAGTAATTAGACATGAAAGTATTTATATATATATATATATATATATATATATATATATATATATATTTATTTATTAACCTATTTTCTAACCTGTATATATTTCCAGACACAGAAATATTTAGAAACCAAAATAGTTCTCAGTTTATAATCAGAAATTATGAAAAATAAAATCAACAACAGAAAATAACACAAACTTTTTAGAAACATTTCAAAGAAAATCTAAGTTTAAAAATCATCCATATGGAAAAAGACAGCTGTTTGTTTCAGAATATAAAATAAAAATATATTTTCAATAAAACAAATAATTATTTTCGTGTATCTACGGGGACAAGTCATAAAGTAGAAGACATTTAAGAAGTAAACACTTTTATTCTACATGCAGCATGTTATTAAAGTATTTTTTTAAAATATTAATTCTACAAATTATTTCGATGCCACTTTACAGAAAATGAATGTTTATGGAAAAATGGAATACATTTCAATCCTCAAAATATCCTCTATAAGAGCTCTCAAAATATTTTATTTTTAAATGTTAAGGGTGGCACTTTTAAATCCTAAAACGACCAAAAATATTTTAATCTAAAACAGAGTTATGGTTGATTCAATTTCACGGCACAGAATTTATTTTTATGCCTAACGATTCTTATTTTTTGTACGCTTAGCCCAACGATTTATGAGTTTGTGGATACTGTCTTAGAAGAAAAGTTTTGTTTTCTTTTCAGCCCCTCTTACCGAGTATTAATAGACTGAATAGCATTTTTCCCTGTTTGTTTAATTATAATTGATTAAGCATGGGTCTATCATTACAAACCAGAGAATAAGCTGAAAAGTTAAATGTGAAAAATTCTTTCATTGTCAACTGTAAAAAAGTCAACTACAACTCTTCATCTTTTTGGATTCTTTTTGTTCTCTACTACTAATTTCAGAACGTGTGCCATATTCAGCTACATTTGCATTGCTTTGGCAAAACTCATAGTAAAGAAAAGAAATTATAATGAGTCTACTGGTATAATCTCAAAGTGTTTTAAATGTTTTGTTGTATTTAAATAGCTTCTAGTTCTATTTTATTCTATTTATTAGTTCTATCCAGTCAAGATTCAGATATTTTATTTATCCAGATCTTTTTATATGCGAGTGTCAGAGTTTTCATAAAGCTCGAGCTCACACAGCTAATAAAACAAGTCACTGTATTCAAGATCTAGGTTTTGAGCTCCTAGACTATACAGTCTTGATTTAGTTCTATCTTTTTCAACTATGAAAAAATTATTTGAGAGAATAAGTTCCTTACTGATGATAAGAAGATTGAGTGATTGTGCAAGAGATTAAAAACTTTCTTCCAAGAGCGTTTAATAAATCCAGAAGTTTAAGAGATATTATGTAGAAAAATATCCTTATTAAAAAAAGACCTGTATATAGAAAAATAGTTTCATTTTTTAAAAATCCGTTTACTTTGTGACATGCGTTTGTAATTTTTGTACATTTTTTCTATAACTGATGTAATATTGGTGACCTGTTTAATTTTTAAATCGAATCAATGATCAATACTTGTTTCTCTAGTTAAGTAAAACATTATAACATGAATCAGAATTGTAAATAATTACAGTACTTATCCGAAAATTCGTACGCTCGTGTCCGAATCGACCTGTTATAAATACTAGCGAATGTTTAGGAAAAAAAACATTATCTATATTATGTTACATACAACCCGCGTTGCTAAATCATTCGCGGTGATTGTACTTCAAGGTTGATCTATGATAAATCACAACTGTTCAAATTAAGATCTATCATTTATAACGAGATCGAATCCACAAAGGTTACCTGTACGTTTCTAAATTTTTTTTCTACCGAATTCTACGAAATCAGTTCATGCTCAGTGTAATTGGATCGAGTGAAAAAAAAAACGTGAACAATTAAATTGGTCGAGTGATTTATTTGGATGTAAACACTTCCGAAGTGCGGTCTCGCCAAGGAAATTATCTTATTTGTCGAAACTATTCTTACTTAATTTACCTTGGAATGCAGTTTATTAAATATGCATAACGTTTCCTTGTATGCGTTTTTTTGAATTGGATTTTAATAAGGATTATAAAACTTGTTTTTGATAAAACAATATATTCGAGTAACCTTATTACCTAATATAAAACTTAGTTTTTTGACATTTAATATTTTATTATTCTAAATAGAATGATATAAATATTTTTAATTATTTAGATTGGATATAATTTCTATAAACTAACTTTTTAACGGTATAATAAATAATTGTCTCGGTAAGGTAATAAAATTTTTATTAAGAATTATAAACATTTTAAATAATCGTTTTCCTTTTTTTTTAAAAAAAACAACACAATTAAAATTTAATAATGTATTCCTGCATATCTATGTTTGTTTTTATATACTTTTTGAAAGGGCATTATATTTGAGGCTTCCTTACTGTTTTATTATACATTTAATTTACAATACTTCAAGTTTATGAATGTACGGTTTGGCAATGTAATTCCTGGATTGCTGCACAAGTCGTGTGAAATTAAACCAAAGGTCAAGCGGCATATAATAGTTCTCAGTTTTGACAATAGAGGGAAAGATGAAGATATTGTCCAAAGTTCATCACGTCCTACGGAAGAGCAAAAACAAAGGAGAGTTGCATTATTTCTTAACTGCATTGTCACTGGCGGAATCATGAGAGTTCTGACGAAATATCAGAACATGCAGTGAATTGGAAAATCATCAGCAAAACTCAAAAAGTTTTGTTTGAAAAAATCTAGAAGAAACCCAGACTGATTACTCTTTTCAATAAAAAGGGTGTGATTCATAAAAAAAGTAGCGCCTGAAGGACAGTCAGTAGTGCATTCCACATTGAAGTGATGAAGATATTACTGCAAAGCTTTTCTCGAGCAAACAGTAGTTGGTTATTGTTGCATGACAAACTACCTGCTCATTCTACACTAAGTGTGAAGACATTTTTCATGAAACACGGCTTCATTGTGATCAATCACTCGCCCTATTCGCCTGACTCGTCCCAACAGACTTTTTTCTCTTTCCTGAAGTGAAAACTGTTCTCAAAATGAAACGATTTCAGGACTTGGAGATGTTAAGAGAAATGTAAATTTTCAATTGATTTAATAAACTAATTTATTTACAAACGAACGACAAGAATAGATTCTTCCTTGTTCGAAATTACAAATAGTATTTCTGAAAACAGTCAGAACATTTTATGAGAATTTTTATAACCTTCAAATAAGTCGTCTCACAGTCAAAATCAGTAATGGCTCAGAGCGTTATGTAAACGGAGACTCTCTCTTAATAGCTGTCACAAGTAGATCACGCATAAATTAATTTCTACATAATGTACAATTAGTTCTGACATAATGATAATAATTAACTAACCGCCTATTACTGTCTGACACACATAAAGAAAAATTATAATCATTGATATATTTCACATACTCGTACTTATTTTGAACGAAACAGAATTTAATTGACTAAAATCATGAAATCTATATTTAATAAAATGTGCACGACATATCTGATATAATAGTTTTCCCTATTATCTTTCTTTAATATGACAGTACGAAGCAGATTATAAAAAATAATAATAAATAAAAAAGAATTAAGTTATCTGGAGATGGAATAAAATAGTCTTCTTGAAAACTAAAGCAATAATTTGTTGAGAAATAATATTTAATTTGTTGCTAAAGATAAACTAAAAGAAAAGCTGTTTTAATTATAACATAAAGTCAATGAAGCCATAAAAATGAATTCAAATTTCAGAAAAAAGAATTCGATATTTTAAAAATTATAACAATTTTTGTAAAGCGATGCAACATAGTCGAAAAGAATGACCATGTCCGATAGCTAGCACAACGCGGCTAATGCAATTTTTATGCTCAATATGAGGGTCTAATTTCGAAAAAAGGAACAGTTTTCAAAAAAGCCGATTCAATTATTCTAAGCTCAGTGATTGGTATCGAACTATATTCCTTTCTAGTTAATTCTATAAATTTGTATCAATAATTTGATTTTTTTTATATCAATAAATCTGTATTATTTTTTCATTCCATAAACTAATTCAGTAGATTTATTGTTACTTATGTTCGCTTTTATATCGACGCCATCATCTTCAGATCATCAACGCATAGGAAAATTAAACAAGTCGTTAATTAATTAAAATATGCAGGTTAATAGATCGGTTAAAAAAACTTAAGAAATGTTGAGAGAAGAATGTTAAATTTACACCAATAAATATCATAAAAAATTGAAGTTTTAAACAATTTGGGTTTATAGATAAACTTGAAAATAAAGGATATCAATGAACAAAACATCCTCTAATTGCAAAAACAGCACCTATAGATAAAACATAATGAAAATGAACAACTACATATAAGTGTCATGTAAAATATTATCAAAAGAGGAGTTAGCTAAAACTATACCTGTTAAACTTCCTACTGTAAATAGAAAAATGAAATGTAAAGCTCATAAAAGAGCAGGTCTATAATTTAATTGAGATCGATGAAGAATAGTCAACTAAAAATTTTAATTCCTGTACGAACCGCATTAAATATTGTTGTAGAAGTAAAATAAGTTCGAGTATCAACATCTATACCTACTGTAAATATATGATGAGTTCATACAATAATACCAAGAATACAAATAGCTAATATTGCATAAATTATACCTAAAGATTCAAAAGTTTCATTTTTTCCTCTTTCTCGGCTAATAATATAGAAAATTATTCCAAATCTAGGAAGAATTAAAATGTAAACTTCTGGATGACCAAAAGATCCAAATAAATGTTGATATAAAATAGGATCACCTCCTGCGGCTCGGTCAAAGAAAGAAGTATTTAAATTTCTATCTGTTAAAAGTATCGCAATAGCTTCTACTAAAACAGGTAAAGATAATAATAAAAGAGCAGTAATAGCAACTGCTCATACAAATAAAGGTATTCAGTCAAAAGTTATTCCTTGGGATCGCATATTACTTACTGTTGTAATAAATTTAACAGTTTGTAAAATTGAAGATATTCCTGCCCAGTGAAGACTAAGAATGGACAGGTCTCGTTAATTAATTAAATTATAAAAATTCGCGCGAACGGCACGGACCGTAATGTGTTAACAATGAGAAATCATTAGAGTCTTAATGTTTTCGTGTTACTCAGTTTTCATTTAATTGCTATAAAATTGAAATTCTAACTTATGTACTTTTTGAAACGATCGATCCAATTGTTAATAATTCGATTAGACACAGATCTAGGGTCCCAAAAATATCTCTTGCGAAAGTGACCCCGCACAAATTCCGAATCTCGTTCCAATAAACCATGCACACGTGCCGCTAAATTATCGTTTTGTGTTTCGCCATTACACAACGTGCACTATAATTAACACCAATCTGTAGCACAGATATTTTTATACAAAGTATGCAATTTATTGAAATTATATGCAGCCCGATTTATATTTATTTATATATATAAATGTACTGAAAAATAAACGAATTAATTAATATATTAAATTATGGACTAGATAACCGTGCGCCAGTATATACACTTTGTTTCGAAAAAAGGAAAAAAAAAGATCAATAGTTCAAAAAACATATTTATGCATGGAACGAGTCAAAAAACTATAAATTACCGATCGACATTTACATAAGTGAGAAATATATTCATAACAAAATATTTCGTTCGTACGGTAGAGATCATTATTGATTCTTTTTTAATGTATATCGCAGTGAAAGGATCAACGCGCGTGCATGATATATACACATAACATATATATATATATATATATATATATATATATATATATATATATATATGTATATATGTATATATGTATATATGTATGCATATTACATGGGAGTATTAAAAACGAGACAGAGAAAAATCACATAAAGCACATATTATATTACAAGTTGACAGTACAGTACGTATTGCGAATATTTAAAACTAGTAATTTTATGGCTGTGTTTATGAAGTGACAGTTGCGGTAGTCTAGTTTCAAATAGACGACAAAAATTGTGAAATACGAGAAATTGGAACGATCTAGAACATAAAGATCAATGATCGGCCGGTCATATCATAATAAACATTGCATTGGCTGCTATGGAAAAAAGGTTTTTTTTTGTAACGTACGTGGGTCATGCGTTCGAATTGAGACGCGTGGGCCGAGCGTCGGTCGAATGTCGATGCTTCAAGAGTATTTCCCTTCAGGACATACGGGCTGTATCTTTTTTTTACGTAACAATAACACAACAACACTACTGTATGTTGGATCGTTTCGAGTTTGATCTGTTTATTCGTTTCTGGTTTTAATTTACTAGTACTTGGATGGTTTCTTGTGATAAACAGAGACGAATAAGAATCTCTCAACTTAGGATTATTTTATGAGAAATGTTTGTACCTTGGCTGTCATTGAAATGACATAAACAATGATCAGTAATGATATATGAAACGTTATCGACTCGAAAAAATTTATATGGTTTGTGGGGCGAAAGCAAACTTATTAATTTCTGGTTTTAATTTATTAGTACTTTGTGATTTGTTGAAGTTAGAAGAAACGATTGAGAATCTGACCTGATTAGACCGAAGATTTTTTAAGAGATTTTTCTGTAGTATGGCGCTCATTGAACTGGTAATAAATAAGAATAAATAATGCTATATTAAACATTCTTGCCTTGAAAAAAAATGTGTTTTGTGGGGCGAAAGTGAAATTATTAATTTCTGGTTTTAATTTATTATTACTTTGGTGTTTGTTGAAGTGAGAAGAAACGAATGAGACTCTGAGCTGATCAGATTAAAGATTTTTTAAAAGAATTTCTGTACCCTGGCGCTCATTGAAATGGCAATAAATAAGAATCAAAAATGATATATTAAACATTTTTGTCTCGAAAAAATTGTGTGTTTTGTGGGGCAAAAGTGAAATTATTAATTTCTGGTTTTAATTTTTTAGTAGTTTGAGGTTTGTTGTAGTTAATAGAAACATATGAGTCTGATCTGACTGGACTTAATATTTTTAGGAGATTTTTCTGTACTCTAGCGCTCATTGAAATCGAAATAAACAAGAATAAAAAACCATATATTAAACATTCTTGACTTGAACAAAGTTGTACGTTTTCTGGGGTGAAAGTAAACTTATTAAGTTCTGGATTTAATTTATTAGTACTTAAATGTTCGTTTCAGTTAGTAGACACGAATGAAAATCTAATCTGATCGGACTTAAGATTTTTTAAGAGATTTTTCTATACTCTGGTGCTCATTGAAGTGGTAATAAATGACAATCAAAAATGAAATATTAAACATTCTTGACTTGAACGAAGTTGTATGTTTTCTGAGGTGAAAGTAAACTTATTAATTTCTGGCTTTAATTTATTAGTAATTTGAGGTTTTTTGTAGTTAATAGAAACATACGAGAATCTGATCTGATTGAATTTGAGATTTTTAAGAGATTTTTTTGTACTCTGGCGCTCATTGAAATAACAAAAAAACAAGAATTAAAAATGATCAGTACTGATATATTAAACATTCTTGACTCGAAAAAATGTGTGAAGTTTGTAGCGTGAAAGTCAACTTAAGATATAAAATTTTTCATGTATAAGATAAGAGTAATTTGTTTTTTTGTTTGAATTTTAGCATATCTCAATCATCATCCATAGTACAAACCATATACAAGACACGCATTTCTAAAAACAATATATAAAAACTACATAACCAATAAACATTCTACTACATGAATAAATTTTTTGTGTAAAATCAAATGGGAATTACATTTCACTTTAACTACAGTTTATGTATATATGATAACAATAAAATATTTAATAGAAAAATATACAAACTGTTGAAGGCAAAAATGGTCAATTTAAAAAAAAAAAAACAGTGAGTAAATTGAATAAAACAGTGTTCGTTCACAAATTAATTCTCTTTTCGAAACCCCCACAAACCACACCAAATTTTTCGATGAAACATCAAAAATATTCAATAAATTATTATTGAGATTCTTTTCGATTGTCGCTTGTAAGCATTCGATGGCAGCGCCATCTTCCTTATAGTCTCATAGTTTAGAGAAAAATCTCATTTTTAGTGAAAAATCTCATGTTTATTTTAGTGATTTTTCTGTATTTTAACGGTTTGAGGATAATCGCATCACCATTTAAATGTAACATAAACAGTAATCGAAAATAACCATTTACTGAACATTTCTCCGGTTTATGGGAGAGAGAACAATCAATTTACAAATAATTAAAGCCTCTCTTTCACTCCAGCTTTCGTTTATAAAGCTAAGGGTTGTAGCAATTTAAATAATCCTGTGTTTTAACTTGTCTTCGCAGAGATGACATAACATATTACATATCGAGGTTAAACACATACACGTGTGTGTGTGTATGTTCTTTTTTGTCTGTTTCGATCGATACTAGACCGCATATCACATTCCAATTATGCTAAATCGGGTCTGTGCAAAAGACACGCGTTCCACAACGGACCTTTCTACACACAGATACGACGGTAAAAAGTGCAAGTAGTCGACGGAATGCATTATAAATAATGTGTAACAAGTAGAGCAGATCAAAAGTGGGCATTGACTGACGAATCGCTGCAGGTAGGTACTTGCCAGCAGGCGAGACACGATCTATAGATCAATATGCTCAGTCTCCGTCGTGTGTTGTAATTGTACGGGTGAGGAAATCGTATACAAATCGTGAATCGGACCGAAAAATAAATATAACAAGCACACAGAGTGCACGAACCGATTGGATAACGACCGATCGGCCGAGAAATGCACTTGTGGTCAGTCGGTAAATGATATGATTTATGGTTTGGTCATTTGTATATATTTATGATATATCTATTTATCTATATATAAATAAATATATATATATATATATATATATATATATATATATATATATATGCATTTATACGATTGTCTTTCAAAAGCAATCATTCCTTTCAAAACATTATTCAACATTACTTACATAAAAGAGTTTATTAAAACAATCGAATTGATCTCATTACTAAATCCACTCTCTCTCGATTCTGTTTTATCATCTTTACGATAAAAAAATAATTTGCATAAAATACCGCCAAACCGTTCTCATTTCATAAAATTTTCATGATAAGAAAACACTTTTTCGTTACTAATTTAAAACTGACCACAGTGCCAAAATAATAAAACCGCGAATTTTTTTTCATTCTAAATGAATGATTATTTATTTTGGGCCGGATTCGTTAATGTTATAAAACTTGCATGTAAACTTTTGAAAAGAAGGGTTGACTTATTAACTTAACAAAATAAGTGTAATTTCTACCATCTATGTATAAAAAATCAGTCGAATAATTTGAATCTGGTAGATCGAGTTAAAGGCCACAGTACCTTGAAATCAGTGAAATTCTATAAGCTGTAAGATAAAAAGTAGAAATTCCATTTTGATGTTTTCATAGATATCGTTTTGTCTATGTATAATACACACACATGAATATATATATATATATATATATATATATATATATACATTTATGTGTATAAATTGACAAATTAATTTCAGTGTTTGATTTATTAAAAATTTGCATAATCTCATATATACATATGACAATTTCAACTAATTACAATAACAGAATGTGTACAAAAAAATAAACACAAACACACACACACAAGTACAAAGTATACGCTTGAATTATTAACACATTTAAAAATTATAGATTAAAATATTCACGTAATAAGACAAATCCGCAGGTACAAATGGAACCGAATGAAAAAACACACATCTCTTTGAATAAATAAATATTTTTAAATATACGTCCATATATATATATATATATATATATATATATATATATATATATATATATATATATATATATAAATATATTTATACAACAAATGATTAACTTGTAAAACATTTTACAAGACACAAAAGGTTAATGACATTATTAAATATATTACCTATCAAAAATAATACCGTTAATGGACGATCAGAGTGGAGATGTATGTCTATGTATTCCTACAAATGAATATATATATATATATATATATATATATATATATATATATATATATATATATATGTATAGTTATAGTTATGTATGTATAGTCGTTGAAAAAAATCATACATCGATAAATTTACATATAAAAACCATCAATGGCTTGGACACAAGCTAAACGACATCGGTTATTATTAGAAATAAAAGAATTCATTAATAAAAGAGAAACTTTACCCGTGATTAATATACTAAACGTTTTGAAAAGAATCGTGGAAATGTTATATTAATATATTAAAATGACATTGTTTTGACAGGTGATAGATTAAGTAGTTAATTGTTCAGTGAACGTGTGTGTGTGTTTGAGTACGGGCGAGAAAAGCTCGTTGAAATGTTCGAGTCTCGTTTAATGTTTGTATCGTTTGTGTAATGAATTTTAATAGAACCGTTTGAGTCTGGCCTGTTAAACGAAACTGAAGAGATATTTTGTCTGTCTAACAGTCGATGAAAGCGTTTGGAATGATTGTTTGGTGACGATGTAGTGTTTTCGAAATTAATTTTAATACAGAAACGTCTATTAGGTGTACAAATTAATTCGGTGCTTTTTTTATAGAAAGTGAACGTTGAGGAAAAATGTTAATGTTTAAGGAATTATTTTTTATATGACTTTTGTTCTATCTGTCAGGTAATTGACTATTTTCTATGAATTATTGATTTCGAATGAAATCTTCAACATCTTATTTTCTCTTCAAAATCTTATTTTGAATATTGAAGAAATTTGAAGAGAGAAATTAGAATATTGAAGAATTTTATTTGCTGTATCAAAGAGATTTCAGTACGTTTTTATTCTATTTATTAGTTCTCTCTGTCTCCGAAAATATCAGAGATTTAAACTATGTTTATAACATTTGACACTGAAATATTTTGTGTTTGAATTAAAGGTGATTCGAACCTGTGTGTGCAAACAAGGACTATTTTTAATTTGTATTTTTGTTCAGACATAAATGAACTGAATTATCGACACACCCTTAAACTCCAAATTATTAATTGACTTAATGATTTTAATGAATAATCTAAGATCTTCACATCTGTGATAACTTAAAGATAATCTGACATTTTGTAACATTTTAATTTATTTCTTTGTCACTATCGGTGTCATAATTGTTCAATTTTGTCTCAATATATTAGGTATACAAATTAATTCCGTGCTCTTTTTTATAGAAAATTACTGTTTACAGACAAATGGAATACAAATAAAAAACAACAAATTCTACAAGTATTCGCACTGTTTGATCGCAAATACCGATTTGAATATTATTTAATGTCATTTCTGTCTGCTCTAGATTACGCAAAGTCAATAAAAAAAAAATTCTAACGACATCTTATGATTTCATTTTCGACAATCTACATTTCAAAAAAGTAATATTCGAATATCATGTAACACTTTAGAAACCGTACGTCCGACAGGTCATTGTCCCACATCCAATTTTCATGTGTATTCATACTCTCATCAAATACGATATATATACAAGAGTAAAAAAAAAAAAACCTCTGAACAAACAGTGCAATGTCATCCAAAGCAAACATGTTTCTGTACCATATTGCCTACCTGAACACACGTACAGTAAATGTTTCATGTACATTCTAGTCGAACGACGCCTACACATTTATGTATATTCTTCATGTATGCACCTACCAAATATTGTACATACAATTTGTTCATGTAAATGTTTTAGAATTTACAGACTGTTCGAATTTGGAAAGCTATTATATTCATTCGCGACGCGGTGTTTCGACACGAGTGTGTTTTAAACGACGGGTAGCAATGGTGAGGCTGTACTGCAATGTTGACTGTATTACACGAGAGTAAAGCAATGAGGAAATGTGTGTATCGATACATATTCAAATCCGACATAGGTTAAATATCGCTTCGTCGACGGAAATCTGACACAACTTAAACAATACAGAATAACCGTTTAAAAGAGTGTTTCTCAATCTTGTTATCGCTGCATTCTCTGGTTTAACAAGATAACCAAACCTGATATATATATATATATAAACATTAAATGCTTTCAATAAAAATTAAACAGGCTCTCATCTATTTTCAGAGAGATAAAAAGTGTGTGATTAGAAAGAAAGAAAATTTCAGTGTCAGACAAAACCAATATTACTTACAGCATGTTAAAGTACAATCTGTGGTTAAATCATTGTATAAAACAAAGCAAATCTTTCACAAATGAATTCTCTTTCATCCCACAAACAACAAAAAAAATGCCTGATTAAAAATATTCGATGAATTATTTAATAATTTGAAATATTTTAAATTTTTAATTTTTTAAAACGTCGATTAACACAAAACAGATGGTAAGAATAACCATTTTGGCTTTGAAATGTCATAACTTTACCGAAATAAATGTGTTAGGAAGCTCACTGTCTTGGAAATGTACTCTTTAATATATTAGGTTTTTATGTTTCAATCCTACACTTGAGGAGCTCGACGTGCCACCGTCGAAGAAGACTTCTTAGAGGTTCGCTAAGAAAACCGTCAAATGCCATTTTGTTTTTTTTTAAAAAAAAAAACGAAAATTATTTTGTAACCTCAAATAAATGTTCTATAAAATGCAGAAAACCGCATAAAATTAACTTTTTTCTTTTCGTTACAATTTTTTTTTAAATTATCCTTTTTCGTACAGTCTAAACCAAAAACTAGTTTTAAGGACGCATCGACAACTGAGGTCATGGGCATCCAATTCTTGAATAAGAGGACATTTAATCGAAACTTTTTAAAGAATAAAGAATTTATAAAGACAACTTTTTACTCGTACTTTAAAATTTTTAACTCTATTTTCACATAAACCTTCCTCATGTCCCATGTCTCCAAATCCTTAAGGAATTAGAAAATTCTTTAGATAACGCATATTATCTGATAATGCTTATAAAATAATTTCAAATATCATTAATATGATTTACATAGAAAAAATTCGTTAACAAATAAATTGTTAATAAATCTCGATAAAAAATTAAATAAGTCTATAAACAATTCTAGCACTGATTAAATTCACTTTCATAAATTAATTATTCTTTCGTCCCACGAACTATTAACATATTTCTACTCAAAAATGTTCAATAATCGATTATTGATCGCTTCTGATTGTTGTTTATTTACATTCCAGCACTTTGAGGATATTTCTCAGAACCGCAGAGTACAGAAAAATCGAACACACAAATTTTTATGTACCTTTGCTCTCAAAATGTGCATAAGCAACAATCAAAACCGAACAATAATAATTATTTTGATCAGGGAAACTTTTTTGTCGATTGTGAAAATAATTCATTCGTGAAAGGATATTAAAATACATGTCAATTATGTATTCATAAATAAAAAAAAATGAATAAATGATTTCTTTTTCAAACAATATAATTACAATACAGCGTAAACATTTCTCTCAGGTTTTTCCAACAACTGGAACGGCATTAATCGATAAGGTTGCCAAAAAAGAAAGTACGAACGGCACGAAACAATATATAATTACAATTCAATGACTAAATATTAACAATCACTTAATTGCAATTATTTAATAAACGATATAAAAAATCGGACTCATGCAATAACTCTTATCGGTGACAAGTAAAAAAAAAACACACACTAACTATAATAGTTACTGTTATTCAGTGACTGGAAAATAAAAAAAACTTAGTAACTGTAACTCGACGATTTGAAAAAATAAAGTTATTGTAATAGTCTTATCCTTGAGTTTATATTTTATTTATTATAACTGTTACAATCGACATGGACATATTTTGATTCGACTTTAGAAGTAAACAATGACTTATTGTAATTTTAAATTCGTCATAATTAAATTTGACACTGGTTAAAATCGCTTTCACGATTTTTTTTCACTCACCCTACAAAGAATTTTTTTCTGATTATAAACGTTGAGTAAATTTTTATTGATTATTTCTGATTCTTGTTTATCCGCATTTCGATGACGTTTCCATTAAACAATATAATCCTCAAAGCGATGGATCAAATGTTGAGAACAGATCTCAGAACGGGTTCACAATTTTTTTAACAAAGTTCAGATATTATGAAATAATATACAGGGTTGTATTTCGATATACAAATAAGACACCTCGATATATTTACATCTGTATGGACTCGGGATTTTTTCTAGTAAAGTTCAAACATTCTATTCTAAGTTATAGACCTCTATTTTGATATATAACTATCCGTGAAGGCTTGCGAATTTTTTGTGGAAAATTAAAACACTGTATCGTAAGAGTCAGGTCCATATTTCGATATATTTACATCTGTACGGACTTATGATTTTTTTTAGAAAAGTTCAAACAATCTAATCTAAGCTACAGGCCCATACCTTAGCATATATACATCTGTGAGGGCTCACGAATTTTTTTACGGTAGTTCAAATATTATATTTTAAGCTACAGGCCCGTATTTTGATAAATCGGTATCTATTCGGACTCGCGAATTTTTTTTCAGGAAAATTCAAACTCTATCATAAGAAACAGGCTCGTATATCGATATATTTACGTTCATACGGACTTATGAATTTTTTTTTAGCAAATTTCAAACATTCTAATCTAAGCTGCAGACCCATATCTTAATATACAGACATCCTTGAGGGCTCGCGATTTTTTTTAAGAAAGGTAAATTACTCCATCGTAAGAAACAGGCCCATACATCGATGTATCTACATTTACGGGTACTCAATTTTCTTTAGTAAAGTTCAAACATTCCATTCTAAGCCACAGGCTCATATTTTGATATATAGACATGTATGTTGATTCACGATTTTTTTTAAGAAAATTCAAACACTCTATCGTACGAGACAGGCCCATATCTCGATATATTTACATCCGTCGGTACTCACAAATTTTTCTCCGAAAGATTAAACACTCTCTTGCAGAATACAAGTCCATATCTTGATACATAGACATGTATGTTGACTCACGAATTTTTTTAGGACAATTCAAACATTCTATCGTTAGAGACAGGCCCATATCTCGATATATTTAGATCCGTCGGGACTCACGAATTTTTTTCCGAAAGATTAAACTCTCTCATGCAGAATACAAGTCCATATCTTGATATATAGACACGTATGTTGATTCGCGATTTTTTTTAGGGAAATTCAAACACTCTATCGTTACAGACAGGCCCATATCTCGATATATTTACATCCGTCAGGACTCCCAATTTTTTTTCCGAAAGATTAAACACTCTCTTGTAGAGTACAAGTCCATATCTTGATATATAGACATCTGTGTTGACTCACGAATTTTTTTAGCAAAAATTCGAACACTATTGTAGGATACAGGAGCATATCTTTATATATAGACATGCATATGAAGTTACGAATTTTTTTGGCGTTGTTTAAACATTCTAGTCTAAGCTATAGGTCCATATCTTGATATATAATCATCTGTGCGGTCTTATGATTTTTATTACCGAAGTTAAAACACTCTATCGTAAGAAACCGGCCCAAATTTCGATACATGCACATGTGTACAGACTCACGATTTTTTTAGGAGAGTTAAAACACTACGGATGATATAGACCAATATCTCGATATATATATATATATATATATATATATATATATATATATATATATATATATATATAATACATCTATGCATGCTCAAAAAATTTTTTTTAACAACACTGAAACAATGAAAATTTTTTTAACAACACTGAATGAGCTAGTCTTACTACCGTAAGACTAGCTCATATCTAGATATATAGACATCTGTGTGGACACACGTGTAGTTACAGTACAGTATAGATCTCTAATAGAAGAGAAGAAAATGTTTCTTTAACATTCATTTTTCAATAAAAACATAACATATTTCTGTTCGACAGAAATGTAAATAAGACAGTGTTAATTTCTTCCACACACTGATTCTGAAGACGAAAACAAACATTTCCAAACCATTTATTTCCATAAACACTTATCGAAACATTCAACCGGTAAACAAACATGTAAAGTACAAAAGATTTCGTCACAACAGTCATAAACGACACTGTGCCAACAAGTACGTGCGTTTTGAATTCGAATCAATGTCCAACAACAACACACAGCAAAGCATTCGCGAAGACAAGTACATTCTGAATAGCTGTCGAGTAATGATCAGTGACTTCACAAGGAAATGTCGACCATCTGGTACGATCTCGACTGAATAATTATCTTTCTGTATACATGCTGATGACACCAAGATGTTTCCCGACCTCACGCATGTTTATGTACAGTCAAGGTCATTCATAATAAATACCTGATGTATCAGCAGGTGAATGCAGTACAAAGCCATTGACACACACACAAATATACATATATATATATATATATATATATATATATATATATATATATATATATATATATATATATATATATGCATGTTGTGTATACAATGTACCGCTGAGAACTTCTTCTCAGATGTGATTTTATCATCCGACTACCGATGCAGTTTCTACAGATACGGACTTAACATTTCTGGGTCATCACGATTATGCATTAATTAGTAATTTCAATTTGTTTTAATTATGCTGTTATGTGTTTCGTTTCAGACACATAATGGCTATTTGATGTAATCGAGGGAAATATTTATTAATAAACGTGATATTTATCAGCAATATTGTTTGTTAATAAAAATTATAAAAAGTCCTGTTTATTTTTATCCGTTTGCATAAATTTCTTATTTTTATTTTTTCAATGTACACTTAGAACAGTGATTCTCAACCCTAGAAAGACGAACAGTTCTTTTTTATAATAAATAATTTATAATGTCGCCTTTAGAGAGGTTCATTTTATGTATAAGATTTATTGTATGTATATTTTGAAAAATCATTTTTTTCAAAATATTGATAATTTTTTTGTTGAAATAAAGAAGAGAAATATAAGCAAATATTCACTATTTATAGGTGTAAATGTGATTCCTTCAAATTATTATTATTATATTTATGCGTGAAAGGGGTATTTAAATTAAAATTACAACAATTTTATTCTAAAATTCAGAATTTATTACACTCTGGTAAAAAGAAAACAAACCAATCAAGTAAAATCGATTGTTATTATTAAAAAATAAAGGAAATATATTCAAAAAAGTGTGTTTAATTTATATATATCATTTATATACAGAAAAAATTATATTCTTTTTAAAAACTCGATTATATGAAAAATGATAGAAATTCGATCAAAAATTCCAAATTTAAAGTTCTCTGTTTCTTTTCACATATTTCATCTAATTGGTGAAAAAATGATATTTTTGTTTACAATTCGTCGTTATTTATCATAAATCTATAAATTTAGATCATAAAAATCGACTTTGAAAAATGTTGATTTTTCATCAATTTTTGCATACTGTAGGTCGACGTATTTTTTGGGTCAAAAAATGAAAGTTGGAATCTTCGAACTTTTTGATCATAAATCGATCGAATATATAGAAATTAATTTATTTCGAGCAAAAAAAGATTTTTAAATTGGAAATTACGAGTTTTAGAATTGAAAAACGATTTTTAGTAAATCTATATATTTTGCAGTTTTGACAATCAAGCTATTAAAATTAAATCGATTATTATTTCTATAAAAAAAATATGTGCACTATACTCAGAATAGTGTACTTAAATTATTCGTAACATTTATATACAGAAAAAAATTGTATTTTTTTTATAAAAACTCGATTAAATGAAAAATTACAAAAATTTGATCAAAAATTCTAAATTTAAAATTCTCTGTTTCTTTTCACATATTTCGTGTAATTGGTGAAAAAATGATAATTTTGTTTATAATTCGTCGTTATTTATCATAAATCTATAAATTTAGATCATAAAAATCGATTTTGAAAAATGTCGATTTTTCATCAATTTTTGCATACTATAGGTCGACGTTTTTTTTGGGTCAAAAAATGAAAGTTGGAATCTTCGAACTTTTTGATCATAAATCGATCGAATATATAGAAATGAATTTATTTCGAGCAAAAAAAGATTTTTAAATTGGAAATTACGAGTTTTAGAATTGAAAAACGATTTTTAGTAAATCTGTATATTTTTCAGCTTTGATAATCAAGTGATTAAAATTAAATCAATCATTATTTCTATGAAAAAATATGTTTACTGTATTAAAAAAAGTATATTCAAATTATAAATAACATTTATTTGCATAAAAAATGGAAAATTTTCTCTTGGAAGACTCTTAAAAGTAAAAATGATAAAAATTTATATCGAAAATTAAGAATTTAAAATTCTCTGTTTATTTCCACAAAATCATTAAAATAATTAAAAAAATAGGTATTTTATTTATAATTTGTCGTTATTTTCCATAAATCTATAAATTTAGATCAAAAAAAATGGAATTTAAAAATATTCGATTTTTTTATCAATTTTTCCATATTGTAGCTCGTTATGAGAATAAAAACATATTATTAAAAAACGATATTTATAAAAACAATTTTCCAAAAAATCCAAAAAGATTGTACAGTCAACGCCAAACATTTCTCATTCTTCATTCAATCGAACATTCGAGAAAATCTCGACATGTATCTACAATCCGACCCTGTGTTATTTGAAACGCACATAGATTATAGAAAAATGATATCCTCACACAGAGACAAAGTAGCCTGATATCTCCGTATAAGTACAGATTTACAGGTAGATAATGTTAATCCATTCAGAAATTGTCGTACACAACTGATTTGCATTTTAAATCGACAATTAATTCGGTGAAATGGCCATCGTTTTAACATTTTTTTCATGTTAAACATACAAACAGACATCTCTTTCATTATCTTTTGATATATGTTATATATATATATATATATATATATATATATATATATATATATATATATATATATGCATACCTTAATTAGAAATTAAATCAGTAAACACTTAAACAAAAAAATTAGAAATCTAATATTCGACATTAAATTAATACAGAAATGTTGTAAATATGTAATAAGTTTGAACAATTAATCAAAATGTGTGCCCTTGATGTAGACGGTAAGATGTGTACAGTTAATGGTGTGAAAAAACGAACATAGTGCCGATAATGTTTGAGCGAGGCATGAGAATTAATTAAAGAAACAATTTATCTAATTAAAAAAATGCATTAGAAGATATTAGTGGATATAAATGGATTCTTTCTGAAATTCGGACAAATTACAGTAAAATGATTTTAAAAAATCTGACACTGACATTTGAGAACGACTGTTGTTCTCTGATTGAAAAAAGATTAATCGTATCTAAATTTTTCAATTCATATTTTATAATACATTCACACTCTCTCTCACACACACACATACATACATATATATATATATATATATATATATATATATATATATATATATATATATAGACAGACATACAGATAGATAGACAGACTAGGAAGAAGATTGTTAATAAAAAATATATTATTGAAAAATTACCGGATTCAAAGAGTGTTCTCTAAAAAGTTGTCATTTTAATATAACGATTAGTTCATAAATCAACAAATCGATCTACTAAGGACTCTGATAATTTAAAAATATTCTTAACTAAGAATGAAAATGTCAATAGGACTTACATTATTGAAAAATTACAAGATTCAAAGATTGGTTCATAAATTGATTTATGGAGAATCTTAAAAATTAAAAAAAAAACATATAATAGATTAAGAAAGAGACTGTCAATAACACTTAAATTATTAGAAAAAACGAGAATTCGAAGAGTGCCCTCTTCAGTGTTGTCATTTTAATATAACAATTAGTTCATAAACCAATACATCGATTTAGTAAGAATCTTAGAATTTTATAATTATACTAAACTGGAAAGGAAATTGTCAGTAAAACTTAAATTATTAAAAAATTACACGATTGAAACAGTGTTCTCTACAAAGTTATCATTTTCATACATCGATTAGTTTATAAATTAATATACCGGTTTATTATAGACCTTATTGATTTAAAAACACTCTACACTAGTAAATTTTATAAAAGCAATAAAACCATGATATTCAGACTACATAAATCTTCGGTTAAGTCAATTTTATCTCATTTTTTTAAAAACAGATTCGTTTAATGTTTCTTAAATTAAGATAGGTTTAAAAATCGACATAAATAATTATATCAATAAAAAACTAGGTCAGATATGAACATATAAACAATTAAGTCGATTCATTGATTGATTTGATATTTGATTTTCTACGGTACGTCAGAGCCGTAGAACTATTATTGCCGGAAAGTTGATAAGATAATAAATAGACACACCGCCATCGATCAATTTTGAAAATTAAGATGTGTGCACACAATCGAACCATTTGAAACGGTTCAGTGGATGTGTGTGCACGAGTCTTGAACAAAGAGAGTATGTGAAATTGTACAAACTCATTCGCAATCGTTTATTTGGTACATTCTAGTGCAATGTATATTCGAATCGATGTTTAATTTTACAATTCGATGCGCTCCAGTGGCAAATATACAAACAAATATGCACTGGGAAAACATATCTACTTCGGTTCTGATTTCAATTATAGCATTTCGATTTTATTGCATTCGATTCCAAGTTTTTACTAGATCGGAGCGATAGTGAAACAAGAACGGTCCGTTTAATAAAGAGAAATTGTTGGATAACTGGAGAAATGGAATTCGAATTTCTTGAAAAGTTTTTCATTAAATACGTGCCTTAGTCGTGGAATGATTTCATTATTTTAACATCTTATTCTTTCATTTTAAACTCGAACATAAGTTTTTCTATTTTTTTCTAATTTTGAATCACTTCCGTTTCTGTTTTCCATTACTAGTTTTAGAAAATTTATAAATCATCATCGATTATTTGCAAAACATTCAATTTGATTGAAATATTGAAATCTTTCATGTACAGAAACATCTATTATATTTTAATACATGTAGCATTGGGTATTACTATTTGTATTCTCATACAAAGTCTATTATTTACATTTTTATTTCTTTATTTACAATTTACATTATAAGTTGAAAGGACAATAATTGCGGTGTTTATATTCTGAATTCTAATATTATTTTTTTCAATGAAAGTGTCTTTTCATCGTTTTCACGTTAATATCGTTTTAAATTCCATTTATTTCAGTAATATCGATTTTGGTTTTATTATTGATTTTGTTTCAAATTGAACTATTGAATTAAAAATGGAAAAGAAGCAAAGAAGAAGATTTGTTTTGGTATGAGTTCAATACGAGTGGTAAAACAGCAGAAACTGCTTGTAAACCAAACGATGCTTTTGGTCTGGGTATTGTTAAGAAACATATGGTGCAATTGTGATTCTAAAAATTTCGTGCTGGGGACGAGAAGGTCGCAAGCATCATTCTTTAGTTTATAACGACCAACTGAAAGAGTTAGTTGAATCAAAACCACGCACAATAATTCGAAAGTTTGCACAAAAGTTAGGCATTTGTCATCAAATCGTTTTGAACCATTTAAATTAAAAAATGTATATGAATTTGAAAGCCATTAACCGAAATTATTTTTCTACCAACCTAATATTTACTGAGTACGAGTGTATTTTTCAGAGACTATGATTTTAAACACTGACTTTGTTAATATTTCAAAAACGATTAACCTTATCATTGTTCGATTACTCACTGGGTATTATTTGAGTATGAAATTGCTTAAAAACGGCACAAGCGCCGAAACCAATCAAATTAAAATACTAATCTTTTTATTTTCTGAAAACAATTGAAAAATATATCTTCACAACCTATGGATTTGTACCTTAGTGTTCTGAGAATGATGGCATCGCCATCTAAATGCATATAAAAATGATAAGTATCCTAAGATTGAACATTTGTAATCAGAAAACGTTGTGAGGGTATATAATGAGGGTAAAATTCATTTATGAAAATAAATTTAGCAACAATGATAGAACTGATTTATACAAAAATGGGTACATGCTATGGATTTGTACCTTAGTGTTCTGAGAATGATGGAAATGCATATAAGAATGATGGAAAAAATTGATTTGTGTGAGTGATTGAATGATGAAAATTCGAAGAGAGGATTACAACAATCGATGCAAAGAAATGAACAAAAACATTTTTCAATCTATTAAACTGTAAATGTACCTCGAATTAATTTTATTTTTTTAAAATGTGTCATAATAAATATTTTTTTAATAAAGTTTATCTCAGTAAGCACATCATCTGTCTCTGTATATTGTACTGAAACCAATTCAATTACCAAAACGTGTCAATAATGATGTTACAAGGTATTTACATTAAGTGTTCGGCGTGTGTGTTTGTGTGTATGATCGAATTTGTAAAAGGGTTCGATTTTACAACCGTACGAGCCGATCTAGAACGAATTAATATATGATTGCATCTGTCAACGTATCAAGCTGTTCAACCTATTTATGTAATCTCATACTTGCGAATAACAACAAATTTCTAATTAAGCAACACGACCAATTTGCATTGATATATTGTTATGTCCGTGGTACGGATAAGACATAAGAGGAAAAAAAACGGATTGCTAATGGACCGAAATGGTTAACAAGCATGACGCTAGAACATAATTGAAACGACGTACGTTTTTATTTATCGGATTTATTTTCCACTTTAATTGAAACGCGTGAAAGTTTCGATCGAATAAACACATGCAGACGTGTCCGTTCGATACTTTTCAATGAAAACCGATACATTTCGTTTCATGAACGGGCATGAATTAAAAAAAAGTTGCACACTTTATATGGTGTTATATAACGGTGAACAATAAACAATTCGAAAAAGCGAAAAAACAGCGAGATATTATTTTAAAAAAATCCTATCGACGAAATGTTGCAATTTTCGATATTAAATAATGTCGATGGATTCTTGTTGAGTTGTAATAATAGTCGTTTCCGCATTTCGGTTCACATTCGTAACGATTTTATTTTTTTTAGAACGCTGGGACTTTATAGATTTGATTACTTGTAGAGGTTTTTGCCAGTGTGTTCGTTTTATTTTTATATAATAGTGCTTCAAAGAAATCAAATATGAATAATTAACATAAAAGTCTCTTGACCAATCGGTTACAAATACAAATTATCGAATATATTAATTTTTTACAGAGATATCTTTTTATTTTCTCAGAAAAATTGGAAAATATATCTTCACATTCTATGGATTTGTACCTTAGTGTTCTGAAAATGATGGCATCGTCATCTGAATGCATATAAGAATGATAAATATCCAAAGATTAAACATTTTTAATAATAAAACATTGCAAGTTTATATAATGAGGATAAAATTCATTTATGAAAATAAATTTAGCAACAATGATAGAATTGGTTTATACAAAAATACTATATCTTGTTTGATTGTGTGGTAACATTTATTACTTGTAATTATATGTTAAAACTAATTTAACCCCTTAAGCGTTTTGCTTTATTTTGAGAATGTGCACTGGCGTGCTTAATTATTTCTAGGCGATGAAAACACAGAAAATGCACTGACTGTAAGATTAAGTTAAATTGTAACAAAATGATAAATTTTTTTGGTTGTTTCTTTGAAAATTTTTTAATTTTATTGGTAAGTCATTAAAAAATCGTATTTCATTACTGTTTGTTGCCATCCATTTTTTTAATCTTGAATGTTGTTTCAAATTCAGGCGACTTTCCAAATATTGCTCAGCATATAAATTAGTTTGCTCCAGTTGCTCCAGCCAACCCCAAAGCAGAATCTTGGTTACATGTTGGACATTTAGGAGATTCCATACATATAGAATACACATTTGGTTTGTTGACGAATGGAGAATAATGAAATTTGGGCCAGGATGAGCAATAAATTCAAATGGTGCTCGCTCTCCACGTCTAACAGTATTCCGAGATAAGTCTAGCGTTAATTTTCAAATCATAAATGAAATTCATGTTTAATTTTTTTGAAAAAAAAAATGTAAACCAGTTCCCAGTACATATATCTGTTTCGAATCAGTCCAATCGTGAGAAAGTATGAAATATATATATATATATATATAAATAAATAAAAACCTCCGACACCATACAACAGTGCTGCGGCGATAAAAAACACACACTGTCCGAGTTCGAGACCCGTGCGCAACGAAACAAAACGGTGACTGTACGACATAATTAAACAGTGTAACGAAACGCTTCCGCCAACCAGCCAAGTGATTTTTTTTCGTTCGTAATTAACTCGTTGGCTTTCATGTGACCCAATGCACTTTGAAACAATATTTACTGCTTCGCGCTAGCGTACGTTCAAAAACGAGTTATGATGTAAGTTTTGTTGATATTATATTGTTATATATGTTTGTATGAAGATGTAGGAAAGCGTGCTAGCTCACCTGGCGACACTGCTCGTATATTAAATATGAGACAGTGCGATGGCGTACGGACGAAAGAGATTCCAAGTGGTTCTGTTATGTATTATTAATGGCATTATTTTAATAGACACTTTTTTTCTTAAAATAGAAATGTTTCTGTATTCAAATCGGTCACAAAAGAAAACGATTTCAATGTCTGTAGTATAAAATAAGAAATTCATTCGTTTTTAAATTCAAGAGAATGTTTCATAATGAACAATAGTGATAAGGGTACACATGTGATTAGAATACTTGAACAATTGTTCTCGAATACTTGCTTTTTTACCAGTTCTACAATCCTTATCATTTCAATCCTTTTCTTCTAGGAAATACTTTTAAATAAACAATATATTTGAAATAAGTTCGTTATGTATAAAAGATATTATTTTGAAATATAGTTTTCTGTATTGAAAATATTTAAGAAAAAAAATCCCTGACAGGATTCTAAATTAATAAAACTGAATAATGTTAATAAAGAATGTTAGATATGATATTAAGATATCTAAACATGTATATAAATATTTGTATATTAGTTTTAGCATGCAAACTGTTGTGTATTAAAAATGTGTAACCATTAATCACTGGATTAAAAATAGTTTTAAAGTTTTTGCGAATTTTTGAATGCTTCTGATAAGGTTTGAGAGTAAGTTAAATAAATTAATAAAACTGAATAATGTTGAATAATGAGAACACAAGACAGATTAACAAAAAAAAATAATAGTAAGAAAACAGACTTTGTATTAATATATTTTTTTCTAGAATTTTTTTATAAATAAACAAGGCTTATTTTTTCAGAATTAACAATTTCTAAAACAGTCTACGAATAAATGGTTTCGTTATGTATTATGGCATTATTTTGGAAGATAGTTTTCTGTATAGAAAATATTTAATCAGAGAGTAATCTAATTAAATAAAACTAAATAATGGAAATAGAAAACAGATTAATAAAATACTAATAGTAGAAAGCAGCAAATTTTCTGTTAATATATTTTCTTTTACGAAAAAAATCATAAGAATAAACGAGACATGTTTTTTTAAGAAAAAAATTTAATTCTCTAATCAATAAACTGTGATTTTCAAATTAATTCCAAATTAAAATTTAAAAACATGAATGTAATTGGAATAACTAATAACCTAACTACTTTCTATTAATTAAATAATCCAAATATTACATTTTAATAACTTTAACGACGTTAGTTTCTTATTTAAGTTATTTGAACTTCATAGTGCAGAAAAGTCCACTGAATAGCATTGAACATATTAAAGAAATGCAAATATATGTATAGAAAAATCTGAGATCAAATTCACACAGATTTTTCTATACCTTGGTGCTTTAAGAATGACGGCATTACTATCAAAATGTGAATAAACAACAACCAAAAACTATTTATTGAAAAAAGGAAAAAAAATCATTCATTAAAATGAATTTAACCACAATGTCAAAACTTTTTGAACTTTTTGTCAAGTGTAACTCGACATCAGTTTCATTCACGGGTACACTTCTATGTCGAGTCACATACGACATTTTTAAATTGCCAATTTAAATGTGTATTATATTTCACAATATTTTTCTATCACAAATATCAGATCTCAGCAAAATTCCATTGTTGTTTTTAATATAATTAGTAAAAAAAAGTTTTAAATTTGTTCCTATCAATTGACAGTCTTTTGAAGTACATTTCAAATCAAACACTTAAAATAATAGGGCGTTATTGGAAAGAAAATTGAAAAAGAATTATGAGTGCAAAGGATTAAGAATGCACAAGACAGAACATCGTTTTCTTTTTAATTTAAAAATACTGAATTCCAGTCGTTGTCGTTTATTTCATACATAAAACCATACGAATGGTATTATGTAAAATGGTTGATATTTGATTTGAACAAAAACATTTCTGAATTAATAAGAAATGTCAACGCTCTTATAATGTTTATTTCTAAAGACAGAAACCTTGAATTGTAAATTTTGACTGATTTCAACACAAGTATCTGGTATCAGGTAATCGTTTAAGAATTCTAATAAATTATTTAAAAATCATTCGAAATATTCTTGTAAAATAATCGTTATACAATTAAAATAGTTAGTTGTCGATGCGTCTACAAGGACTCAGTTATCACCGTCACAATTAAAATGGTAAAAAAATTGGAAAGAAGATGAAGAACAGTCGCAATTTGAATTAGAATATTAAACCATTTGAGCAGGTAGTTTGTTTTCCTTGTAGTTGAGATCTCGATTTTACTTGAAAAAGATTTTTTTTTTAAATCAACAAAAGGTCGTGGGTAATGATAACGAATATTTAATTGATTAGAAAATAATAAAAGAATGTAGACTCATGTGTGCGTTTATATTTGAAATAATTATTACCTATGAGTATTTCTAATAATAACATCATCTTAAGAGCACTAAGATACAGAAAAAATCATTTGTATTCAAGTGGAATTGAAAATCATTTCTGGAAATGAATTTCGCTAGTTTAAAAAACTAGATTTGTAATTGAACCTTCACTTAAAAAGAAATAAAATTCGTACTGATATTTATTTACACATCAATAAACAATATGTGGTAACCGACCCGCTCGATTTTCATACGGCTCGTTCTTAAATCACAGCTCGAACTATTGACACACAGTACGACCTGTTATTACTATTATTATTGATAATATATTTTTATTAGAGCAGTTTCGATAATTCCAAATCGACACGAGACACGAACAACATATTAGGTAAACGTGAGACTGTATTTCGGTAGTAAAAATATTGTAATAAAACTTCGAATCAGTATAGATTTTATATGCTGACCTACCGGTTCGCTTAACTTTTCATACACGTTTCAAGAATTTTTATTGGCCATAAGGTCAGTTATAATTAACTGATATAAGTTTTATTGCACCATTATTACATAACATTTTTTTTCATTAAATTTACAAACTATTAAACAGCGCGATTTGCATACTAGTAACTGATTATGAATTCGGTTATATATATATATATATATATATATATATATATATATATATATGATAAAATTTATTTAAAAATAATAAAGAAGATACATGAAAATTATATAAACTTACCCTCATTTCTGATCAAATCTGTGTCTACGTCGAAATCTGAAAATTAAATAATCATATAAATATTTATAATTCATTATCTTGTAACAGTTTTATTTAAAAAAATTATTGGCATCGTAAAAGATTTAAGAAGAATATAATAAATTAACAATGATCAATATTTGTGGACGTAACATGCGCCTTTCAAAATCCACAGTTCAAGTTCGAATTTATAAAAGTGAAAACATTCTTTTTAATCAATAAACAGTTACAATCGAATCTGATTTATAGTAGATTTTTTTCTTTATCTACACTCAATGTTAATTTACATGTGAAGAAATATCACAAGCATTTATCAAATCCGTTTATCATTGTCTATGCGTTTAAAGATATGGATTTTAAAAAAGATGTTGGTACTGAAAAAATATAGGATGTATACTAATTACAATATAGATAATTTATAAGTTTTTTTTATTATCTTATGGTGGCAATTCGACAACTGTGTGGCGTGAAATATAAAGTTTTAGATGCTTTGTCTAGAAATTTGTATTGCGGCGCATGTCTTATGAATATCTGTGGAATATCAAGTCGAGCTATTAAATAGTTTGTTGTAAACAATTACTGTTGTCATTCTATCATCATGTACAACATCTGAATGAAGAATTGTTGAAAAAAGACCTGTTTTAATCAACAGAAATGGATTCATTCTTCAACACTATAACGCTAGATCACTTGCATAAAAGATCACACAATGAAAAATTATGCATCTCGAATGTGTTGTTTTACCACACCCACCGTACTCCCCAGATATTGCTCCATCTGATTATTATTTATTTCGGTTATTACAACACTTCTTGCCAAATAAATATTTTAAATCTGTAATTGATGTCTGAACTCATCTAGAGTGTTATTGTACGACCAACAGATTTATTCGAGAACGGATTTGAAAATTGACAGGAAAAATGATAAAATTCTCTTGATAATGATAACCATATAATTAAAGGATAATAACTTCGTTAAAAATGAAATTTATCTTTTTACATAATAATAATTAATTAATTATACGTACCCCAAATATATTTAATAACTTAATATTTTTTCTTTGATTTATGCATTACAAAAAAAAAAAAAAAACAGCATTCGAAACAAGACTAGACGATTTCACAGTTTCTGCTCCATATCAAATATTTCATACTGTTTTATCTAGCGAAACGTGCGACAATACAGATCTGTTATAATGAAATATCTTGTATGTAATTAATATTGATGGTATCAAAAAATCTATTACATACATATACATATATATATGTATATATATATATATATATATATATATATATATATATATGTATATATATATATATATACATATTTGACAACATTTCTTGAGTCGAATGATTGACTGTACGAGAAGTAAATAAAAAAAAGCTGTAGAAATCAACTGAAAACAACAATATTAATAAATATGTCAACAGTTCCCAATGTATATGTCGAATAGATGAGAAAAAACAGTAAGATAATATTAATTAGGCAGTTTATATAATTTTTTCTGTCGAGATACATAAATTCTGTGCAACTTTCTTTGTATCAATGGACTCTATCTCGAAAAATGAATTGTTGTTTTTGGAATTTTTCCACATCAATTATTCCATAATTTAGTTTTTGATAAATGGAATCCATTATATATATATATATATATATATATATATATATATATATATATGTATGTATATATATATATATATATATATATTTGATTAATAGATAATTCTGCAAGAGTGAAGAATGTTAGATATGATATTAAGATATCAAAACATGTACATAAATATGTAGATATTTGTATATTATTTTTAGCATGCAAATTGTTATGTGTATTAAAAATGTGTACCAATTAATCACTGGACTGAAAATATTTTTGAAATTGTTTGTGTGAATTTTTGAATATTTCTGATAAGATATGAGAGTTGACACGTTCATTAACGGTCTTGTAGAAAGAAAAATTAACAAAGGAATTATTTTCAGTTTGAATTATTGTTTGTTTGTTTTTTTTTATTGAAAGTCAGCTATTTTTTAACCCCTTAAGCGTTTATATAAGGTCTGCTCGACATGAAAAGATAGCACTTTTTTTGTTTAATGTAGAGTATACTACGTCATGTAGAAAAAAAATCGCTTTTGCTATTTATTATAAAATTTAGGTAAAAAAAATATATTTGTAATTATTAAAAATGTTAACTTCATTTTTTTTAAAAAAAAAAAACAATTTCAATTCAATTTCAAGACAAAAAAAGATAAAAAATCAGACCGTTATCATATGACCACCGTTCTAAATCTGTGGTATTAAAATAACATCTCAATAAAAAGTGTGAGAACACACCACCACCCATTAAAGGCCTAGAACCGGACACTGGAATGATCAGAATTGAAAAACACACAACAGACATCAATCAATACGTACATAGCTCTAGGTCGTCCGATATAAGATTACTTATATTAAATAATAATTGCAGAAAAACAAACTTCGCCTCATTTAAATGCTATACGTTTTAATTCGTCTCCCCGTCCGGATCATTATTTTCTTTTTTTGCAACGTATCAATCATCGACCGGATTTTATTCTCGCTCCGTGCATTTATCTAACAGTGTGTTGTAATATGATTCGAATCGAAAAACCGCAGATCCGAATCTGTTTTCGTTGAAATACGAGAAAGGTGTTTCAAATTGGCAGTTTTGCAATCTCACCTATATGATTATGTCGAATATGTTTGCTGTGAACTTTTAATAATGGAAGTATTGTGTTGAGTGTCGTTCCATGTATATTAATTAGTATACATGTATACATGTGTATATATATATATATATACATATATATATATATATATATATATATATATATATATATATATATATATATACATATATATATATATATATATATCTATATATATATATATATATATATTTATATATATATATGTCGATATGTAATATATCTTTTATTATTTTAACATTTCAGATTATAAACATCTTTTATAAATGTTTTTACACTTTTTTCAAATATACGAATAAATTATACAAGCAGAACAATCGATGTACTTAAAAAAATACAAGACAATATAATAACGTTGGAGTATATGAAATGCAGATTTGTGTCTGTGTTAGATTTTTTTTAAAATATTCCTATGCATTTTTTCCAAAAGATATGTCATTTAAAATATGAATATTCAAACTATTAACTAGTGTTGTTAGTATGTGTAGGCAGTCTTACGATATTTTATATATACAAAAATTTACATTGGTATTGAATTTATAAAAAGAATGATTTTATATGAGTTGTGGGATTTCAATCTAGTTTTTTTCTGTATCTTGTCGAATTGAGGATGGTAGCTTTGGCATCTAAATCGAAAACAATCAACGATAATTCGTTAAATACCTTTGATCAGAGGTATGTTTCAACGAATGAATTATTTTCTCACACAAGAAACCATAGAAAGTATTGAGATTAGTGAGATTTTTTAAAAAATTAATTAAAGTCAAGATCTTTTAAAGAGACCATTTGTAAGTCACGAGGGCGTTCGGAGATGTGTTTTAGAATCATGTTTTTGATTATTTGTACGTTTGTTTAAATCTACTTTTCGTTGATTTTAATATATATTAAAAATAATTTATTGAATACTTTTGTTCGACAAATTTTAGTGTAGTTTGTAAGATCAGAAACGAATTCATTTGTGAAAGTGAATTTAGCCAGTATCAGAACCGTTTTTGTCAGGAAAATGTTTGTTTTGTGGTTTGTTCTTTTCTGCCTAATTGTGGTGTGAAAAAAGAATTCAGCTGTAAATGTGGATTTAGTCCGAACTGTCTTGTGAACAAATTCTGTGTCACAAGTGCTCCGCACTTGTGACACAGAATTTGTGACACAGAATTTGTGACACAGGTAGACTTTTCTAGGAATTTGTGACACAGGTAGACTTTTCTAAATAAATATAATTTTCTGAAAGCACAATGCGTTCTTCCGCAAGCGACTACCGTCGAATCCCACTTGACATTCGAACAGACCTGTAACAATAGATCGACATGTAAGAATTATGTCAACGTGTCCGAAGCAAAACAGATCGAAAGCGACACCGTCCGACCGGAATGCTCAGCTCGAAATTGTATTGGATTACTTGACACGATATCGAAAACGCGATTAGAAACTGTATCCGGCCGCGTTGTCGAACCAAAAACACAGTTGTCGTGTTGTAAGTAGCTTTTCAAGTTGTGTTAGCTTAATTCGAATCAGATTAATTATATCTCTCTAGACATTCGATACGCTCTGTCTACAGAAACGCTGCAGCGGATGATTGATCTGACATGTGACATCTCTCGATCGTACTTTATGTAATTCATTGATTTTTTTCCCTCGACGTAACATGTATCAGTTTCTTGAAAGGCATATTTCTCTTATCAACAATATCTGGTTCTTCTATAAATATCCACGAGTTGTAGTAGCGAGCGAATCGTTTTTTTTGTATCTAACAAACCTTGCTTGCTTTTTAAAAATCGTCCGATTGAAATATTAACCCCTTAATCGTTTATGTCGAGTGTGATCGTCGTGAAAAGATGGCATTTTTTTGTTTAATGCCGAGTATACTCGTCATGTAGAAAAAATTCGCTTCTGCTATTTATTATAAAATTTAGGTAAAAAAAATATATATTTGTAATTTTAGTACATTTTAGAATATTTCTAAGCAGTTTTCTGTTTGTTTCACGAATCTAATGTCTGCTATCTAGAGAATGTATTATAGGCTGTGATAGCAAAACTTGTGAAGTGAATAATGTTTTCATTTATCCTCCCACATGAGTTTTACTGACAGTGATGAAAATATATCTTTACATCCAAGAAAACGAAAAAGAGTGATAACACCTGTAACATCTTCTAATGAAAATAGTGATGAGGTTGAAGAAAATAATGAAGATGCGGTTTTACATACAAAGATATAGAAAAGAATATTATTAAGTTGAAAATCTTCTGATGAAAATAATAATGATGATGAAGAAGGTAACAAACCAGATAAAGAAAATAATAATTCAAATCTACAATGGAATATGGACGTGGAGAGCGAGCACCATTTAAATTTACTGCTCATCCTGCCCCAAATTTCACTATTCTCGATTCGTCAAAAACCAAATGTGTGTTCTATATGTATGCAATCTCCCAAATGTCCAACATGTAAACAAGCTTCTGCTTTGGGGTTGGATTGATCGAATGGAGCAAACTAATTTACATGCTGAGCAACATTCGGAAAGTCGCCTGAATTTGAAATAACATTCGAGATTAAAAAAATGTATGCCAATAAACAGTAATTAAATGCGATTTGTAAATTACTTGTCAATAAAATTAAAAACTTTTCAAAGAAACAACCAAAAAAATGTATCATTTTCTTATAATTTAACTCAATCTTACAGTAAGTAAGATTTTTACAGCATTCTCAAAATAGAACAAAACGCTTAAGCGTTTAAATACAGTTAGTTTGCAACGAACACGTTTTTTTCGGAGATGAGTGCCCGTTGACACATTTCCATATCGATAGAACGATTATCGATTATAAAAACGAGGTGTTTCGCAGAATTCATTCAATAATAATGACCGACCATCTATAAAAATCGAATGATATAACGAAATTGCCAAACAGGTAAACTGAATTCGTTGTTTCGGAGATGATCGAGACGTTTCTCGGTCATGCGACAAAGATGTGCAAACATGTGTGGATATCGTTTTCAGTATTTGCATATTCCGTGCGGGAAAATAATCGTCGAACAGGTCGGAATCTAATGTATGCATTTATTAAAATACGTATTATTCAGTCAACCGTGATACTGAATAGTATTTGCGTGTCTGTAATGAAGACGTGCGTGGGTACTCTGTAATATATTTGTGTATTAGTTACGTTTGTTCCTAGTATCGACAAGGGCTGGACATGGAAAGAATAATTGGATTTACGCGAGTGAATGGTTTTTTCATTCTTTTTGTGTGATAAGAATTCAGTTTTGAAGTGAAACTTCTATGGGCGCGTTAGCGTGGGGTAAAATCATGGGGCGTGTCACGAAAAACGTTACCATGAACATATCCGCGCACGAGAGAGATGGAACGAATATGACTGCACGAGTGCGAGAGACAAGGAAGACTGAGCACAGAGATACTGCGCTGAGGAACACTGCGTTTAAGTTTCGCTTCTGTTGTGTGTACATGAGCACATACACCCGTTTTTTTTTTAGTAAACTAGTTCTTAAATTTGATATTTTCAAAAAATTTTATAACGAGAATTCAAGATTTAATAATCATTTTTATTAAACTGACCAAAACGAACCACCAAACTGAATTTTTACACAAAAAATTCAAATTATATACGATTCTAATAGATATAATGTGTACTCATAAGTAATCAATTATTTCAAATTTAAACACACACATGAGTCCATTTTGTTATTACTTTCTAATCAATCACATATTAGCCATCATTATCCGCGACCTTTTGCCATCTATTCTGTGAATTTTCAATTTCTCTCTTATAAAAATGTGCTGACTGTGATGAAAAGTATGATTCGAGGTGAACTTGAACGTCATCGACATTTTGAAACTTTTTATTTTTAATACTAAAACATTATTTAATAGCTACATGTACATCCCTGTTATAAGACGGAACGTTCAT
The DNA here is from genome assembly GCA_034766995.1 of Acanthacorydalis orientalis. Classification (NCBI taxonomy): domain Eukaryota; kingdom Metazoa; phylum Arthropoda; class Insecta; order Megaloptera; family Corydalidae; genus Acanthacorydalis; species Acanthacorydalis orientalis. The sequence continues at coordinate 39,370,690 of CM068319.1, read as the reverse complement.
CCTGCAATCTAGTTTACAGCTTACTGAACTGTACAAATAATGACTGATAAATTATAACTTTCCGTATATCAGTATAAATAACAACGTGCGTGCAATCGCAACGATGTCATTTTAAGTATATTTTAAATAATTTCCAGTTACATTTTAATAATTAATTACAATACTTATGAAATAAGAAACACACGATGCATGTTACATACATTTCAATAATTATGTTATAAATTTGCATACGTTTCTAATACATCTTATGAAATGTTACACATTGAATATTTTATAAAGTACAGCTAATCCTCGTATAACATGGATTCGACTTAACAACGACTCGAACGCTGACTTTCAAAATAAGATTCAGTTAAAGTTCAGTTCATTTTGATTTTTGTTTATTCTCATTTCAACACTCTGAGAATTATCCAAAGAGACCGCCAAGGCACAGAAAATCTAACTCGTGAATGTTTCTATACATTGTTATTCTGAAAATCGTCCTCAGAGCGTTAAATTAAGAATAAACAGTAATTAGAAACAACCAGCAGATAATTATTGAACATTTTTGAGCAGAATATTTTTTGATTTGTGAGCTGAAAAAAGAGTCCATTTGTAAAACTGAATTTAGCCAGGTTTAAAACTGTCTTGTGATAAAAAAAATTATCTAATTTCAATCTATTTTAATTGTAAATATATTCAAATGTTTAACGGTTGTTCTTTTCCGATTCTTTCAGAGAACAATACTTGTTCAACGTCTTCGAAGTGATCATCTCGACATTAGAATCGAAACTACAACGGATAGACAACCTCGACAAAGCGGTCGAACATCTGATGCGTCGCGTCGAAGCCATGGACTCTAGAGTCAACGACAACATTGACAAAACCGATTCGATTATTGCGAAACTGCGTCGTCTCGACTTAAAACTGTTCCACCAAACGCCGACGCCTGTTCAAGGAACACAACGATCTATCGACACGGACGAGGACAGTCTCGATATGAGGCTCGTGAGTCTCGATCAAAAAGTAAGCGACATCGATTCGAAACTCATCGGTCTGAAGAATCAGCTAGACAGCAACTTCCTACCGAGCGACGACATAAACGCTGAAGCGAGCGAGAAACGACCGATAAGTATGAACATAGTTGAGATAACGAAATCGTTGAACAACGACGTGATGAAACACGTTTCGAAAGAGTTCGAGCAGCTGAGAGCCGTCACGTCGAACGTCGATCGGAAACTTCAATTCCACATCAATTTAGTGTCCGAGAATCTTGGAAAAGTACTACATATGATGAACGATGTCCACGAGGCCGTCGTCGAATCCGAATCTGTCATGGGTGGGTACGGTCTGAGGAATCAGAGTTTCACGACGACACCGATCCCGACGATCATCAAGAGCAGTAAACTCGATTCGCTCGTGAAACAGATGAAACCGATCATTAACGTTTCCGAGAAAATGGACGAAGTGTGGGACGTGGTTGTCGGCACTAAGAGTTCCGTCGACGATCTCGTACCGAAATCTGACGAGCTCCTGACGCAAACTCAGCGACAAGAGCGTGCCATCGGCGAGATACACAACGATTTGAGAACGAAAGCGAACAAGATAATCGAGAATCTCGATATGGTTGAAAAGAGGTTGAAGAAACAGGAAGATGATGTCGCAACGCTCGCTCAGAGGCCAGTGCCTGCGGAACTGCTGTTAGATCCGACGATAGATCGACTGGTCGAATACGATCCGAGCAGATACTCGGTCGACGAGTTTTCTAGTGTTCCTGAGACGACGATACCAGTGCAAAGTTATACGACGATAGCGCCACCGACTAGCTCGAGCACAACTGCGTCGACTGTCGGTACAACTGCGACTTCGGCAACGTCGACGACGGCTGGACAATCTTCGACGACACGAGGGGAAAAGAGGAAAGGAAACGTCATCTTTCCGAGTGTCAAAAATAAACCGTCCCCGGCTAATACGACATTCACTACTGACGTTGGAGCGAACTTCAAAGACATCAAGGTATGTTTTTGTTTTGTTTTCCAAATTAACACAATTACCTCTTCAATATAATTATAATAACACGCTTTCTATATTAATTAATAATGTGTCCAATACACGAGGTTTTCACATAAAAAAAACTAAATTTAACCCCCATTCCACAGAATAAAGTACTAATTTTATAAATAAATCCTCCCGTTTCTTCTAAAATATGACATAGATTTGTCTCAGAATTTCCGACACTTTCAGAAGCAGTGCCAGAACCCTTCAACAAATATACAACTAAGTTCTATCTTATTATTTTGAATGACTCGAATATTTTCGTTTCAATTTTACCTTTATTTTGAAACCAGATAAAATCGTGTAAATACGATGGATGTACAAGAAGAAAAATATATATAAAAATATATATCAACCCTCAAAATATCTTTCATTATTTTGTATGTTTTTTTAAAAAATTGTTAAAATTGTCAAACGAATTGGATTTCGAATTGATTCCTCATCCACCCTATTCTCCGGACTTGACCACGCGCGACTTCTTCCTCTACCCGAACTTGAAAATTTGGCTCGATGGGAAGAAATTCTCGTCGAATGAGGATGTCATCGTCGCCGTCAATGTGTATTTTACAGATTCGCTGGACCAAGTGTAAAGCCCCTCAATAGAGACTACGTTGATAAATAAAACAGATTTTTTCCAAAAAAAAATGGCGTATAATTTCCTTTTTTACCATACTTATCGAACGACCCCCATAATACAATCGAATCGAATCGACAAACGTCTTTCAATCGCATATTTGTGTCTTTTCAATCAAAAAAAAACCTCGTGTCTCCGGCTCACATTCGTTTACAAAAAACGTCCGATTTGAATAATTTCTTTATGAATCGGCGTACGTACAAAAAAAATCGAACTGCACGCGATTGAAAAGTAAACGCTAATAAACACACGGCTTTATTCTATTTTCGTCTTGTTTCCTATCTATAAATTGAATATCGACATTATCGTACGACGCGATCTCGCTTGACTGATCGGTTAATAGAATTTAATTATAATCTATGTCTAGAATCATTCGAAAAGGATAAATTCGAGAGCCGTATCGTTGGTACGGCATCGCGTTCAGGTCGATTCAATTAAGCGCTACCGATCTGTTCAATTATACGGAACAGTTTTATCGAAATGATACATTTAAATAAAATAAATATTTGCAAGAGTCGAAACGACTGATAAGATCTAAGTAAACTGGTACATATATACATGTATACATATATATATATATATATATATATATATATATATATATATATAAAATAGTAATAAGTAGAAAGTACTTTTAAGAAATATAAATTTAGAAATAGTTAATTTTAAAATTATAACTAATTACCAATTCCAAACGCAATGCTTAATTTGTAAATCTAATTCATAGTTATTCATAACCTAAAGATATGAATTCGGTGCAGAAAATAATTGAATATGGTCCTAAATATTTTCATATAATTAAAATAATACACGATTTCATATCAACTGGACTTAAACATGTCTCATGATTTAAGAATAAAAAATCGATTTCATGTATGAAAGAAAATCAATCGTCATACTGGAAAGTTATTTATTTCACATTTGAAACTATCAAGAAGGAAACAATTATATCTATGGAATCTAATTAAAAATTTAACTAAACATGACAAGTATGTCACACCCTACATTTGTTTTTTATTTTTTTTTAATGGCGGAGCGAATGGATACCGCAGGCAAGGAAATACATACTCATCGACTATTTATTATTTTCAATTTGATCGTTTTATTTATCCGTTTATTACATTATTATGTTTCATTCTTGTACTTTTTGTAAACGTGGCTGATTGGAAATTTGTATTTCAATTGACTGTTATTTCTTTATCTTTAACCGATCCACGCTTTTCAAATTTACTTTTATTAATTTTAATTAATTTTTTTATTAATTAATTTATTATTAATAGAAGAATTGTTGATTCAGGTGGACGAAGACGTCGTGAATAAATGCCGTTCAATTTTCAGAACATATTTTTTATAGAACGACCATTTTAATAATACAATTGTATTATTAAAATGGTCGTTGTATCTTTAAGTTACATCCATTATTCAGTATCGAAGAATCCACAAACATCTCAATTTATTGTATTGTAAACTAATGGCTTTGAACCGTTAATATTATGAAGAAAATTAAATTGTATATTATCTGAAATTACAATACTTCCATACCTCCATACCTCCCGAAACCATATATAAACAAGCCACGCTATGCGATATACAAGTCATGAAGTCAAAAGTCAATCATTAAGTCACAAGTCAGTCAGTAAGTCGGTATCCAGACACAACTGTAGTTTTAAATTATAACCTACTTGTATTCACCGTCAAAATAAATATAAAAAAAACATAAATCTTTTCATTAATTTAAAAAGGAGTCAAGTTCTCACTCTTTAGTTCAGCACTGATTCGGTAGTGTTACTCCTACACACAACAACACCTGCGAAATATAAACTGTTAAAAAATGCGTCCCCATTGGAAAACCATTTAGTATCAAAAACAATTGTACAAAAGTTGAGTGTTTAGGAAATCTTCAATTTTCAAAAAGCACAACTTTCTGTAAACAGTAAGTGTTCTAAAAATGTTGAATTTCGTCTCATATTTTATCAAGTGAACGATATATATTTTACATGCAGTTATTTTTGATTTAATGTTCTGTACGGAACACTAATTGACTAATTTATTTTCAAACGTATAAAAGGTCATCGACATCGACTTTTATTTGTGTATATGTTTATCATTATATATATATATATATATATATATATATATATATATATATATATATATATATATATATATATATATATATATATATATATATATATATATATGCATTCGTACGCATGCAAGATCCGTGATCCCCGCTGACATTTTATTCACAGCGCCGAGCGAAAGACCGCAACCGATATCTATTTATCTCTTTAATGGCACAAACAGTCGGGTTCAATTACGATCCGTAAATGGTTACGTTCAGCGACGTTATCTCGCTAATGATCGAGAACAAATCATTGCGTCGGACAAACGTTTAATTATTCAGGAGAGCGCGCGCATTTCGAGAGCTCGCGAACGAACGAACGAACACACACACACGCGCCGCAAACCGACGGATGGATATTCTGCGGAGCGCGTGATCCGCTCCGGGCGGGCACGCCTACACGTCAAACGACAACCACGCCCACAGACCGGAAATACGTGCGGATAGAACGCGTATGACAGATCCGGTCGGTGTGACGGTCCGTCGACTTTTTTTTTAAACGTCTGTCATGCGTTGTGTTTCCCTGTCAACGAAAGTTGCACGGAATCGACCAGTGAGGTTGTTTGTGTGTAACGTTATGTTAGAATGTTGTAACATGAATGTTCTAATGTTTCGAGAACCATTTTTATCGATTTGATTTGAGTCGTGTGTTAATTCGAGAAGTTTCGAATGATTCTATTCTTAAAAACTGTATCAAAAAATGTTGCTGCACTGTTTGATGAACAAAAATCTCGACTAGTGTCATAAAACTGTATTCATACAGAAAATTCGAACTTAAAACAATCCCATTCATAATAGTCTCCAGCAGAATCTAAACGGCACCGCCGAACCTTTTTAATTTCCGTAAATACTCCTTGGAATCGCTCTTAGATCATCCTCTAAAGTTTCTCTTATCTCTTCAAACACTTGAAAATTATTCCAACAAATCGATCTATGAAACAGCCAATGCAGGTGCGGTAAAAAAACCTCCCGAATTTCGTTCAGCCATCAGTTCGGCGTTAGTGAATTGAGACGGAGCGTAATGAGGTCTTCCGATAGCATGTGTCTTACAGTTTTCAAATGCCGTCATGGATTGGATGGGTGTGCACGGTGTGTTCGTTATTGAATCATTTATCGGAAACAACGAATCTTTGGGGTTGTCTGATCGAACCGTCAGGAGAATTTTATATGCCGATCTTAAGTTCCATCCAGAAATTTAAGGAACGCGACTGGGAGAACTGATTGGCATGTTGTGAGGAGATCCTTCAAAATGTTCCTGCAAACGCTGTTCTGCTCACAAGTGACAAAGCTCATTTTCATTTGTCTCGCTGCGTTAACAAGCGAAATTTCCATCACTGGGCGAAAAACAATCCTCATTGGCGTCATGAAAGGCTTAACTGAGCCAACGTATCACTTTTTGGTGTGCTGTTGTAAATTTCGATATTTATGGCTGTTACTTTTTTGAAGAGGAAGACCAAACGGTTACAGTAACTTCCCATCAGTATGTGGAGATGATACGGAACTTCTAGGAACTGAAACTCACTGAATATGGATGGGACCACCGCTCACACGGTGAGTAGGTCAATGGAAGTTTTGAGAGAACTGTTTTCAGGGCTCTAGATCTAGTTAAACGATGACATTGGGTAGTCTGCACGTTCATATGATCTCGCCCCTTGTGACTTTCTTCTTTGGGCATATCTGAAAGCTAAATTCTTCAAACATTGACCAACAACTATGAATGAAATGAAGGCTGCAAGAAGTTGAATCGATAACGCCGCCAACTGGTACTAAATTTCAGAATGTGTATCGCGAATGAAACGCTCCATCATATTCAAACCCGGAGGATAATAAATTGTACTCCATGTACTTTTAGATTATGTAATAACATTTTGAAAAGTATTTACCATGCTTCTTCTGTAAACCTTTCAAATTTAGGAGGTTTTTTTACCGCACCCTGTATATATATATATAAAAATCACCTTGACATATTTGTCTCAATTACTCAAACTCTCTTCTATTAAAAAAAAGATAATAGTATATTAATATTAATGACGATGAACTTCAACTTGATATTTGTTTCGCAAGCGGCTAATTAACCGGAGTGCTCTCTGAAACAAGTTCAGATTTTTCGACACGTAATTGTATGATATAAAACGGGCATCGCTATTAGTTGCTATTGTGTTCTCGACATGTGAGAAATTGTACTTTTGGTTTCGTTTCGTGTACGGATAATGATGTAAAAGGTCGGATCGTTTCCGGTGACGAGATCCGTACTCAGTCTCAGTACATTTATTTTTTTCATGTTCGGTGTCAAATTTAATTACATATTGGAAGTTTGTCATGCGGAACGGTTTCTAAAAGATATTGTAACACATTCGCACTTAATGTGTACACGGAATTTTAATGTATTCTCTAATTATATTTTTTTTCTATTCCTCGACGATAATTTTCCATGAAATAATATTGAGTTAAAATCGAGAAACGTTCCGTAACGAAACTCGAAGAATGGGAATAGTTAATAGTAAATATTGAAAGTTTATATTAAAATATAATCGATATGGACATTCCGATACGTAGTCTTTTTTATAGAATATACATTTTTAATAAAAATAGTTGTAGTGTTTAATTATTAAATGAGATTAATTTAGAAAGTGGAATTTCTGTAAAAGTGATTTTAAAATGACTTGGAAATATTGAAAACAGTTTCATTTTTTCAAAAATTACTTCTCCCATCGAATAGTTTCTATGGTAGATATTTTAAAATATCTGAAGTAGTATACGTGAAATTATTTGAAATAACAATTTTTGAACTGTAAAAATCACATATTAACAAAGAAAAACGATAAGCGGATTTTATTTTTCAAAAATATTAGGTGTGGAAATTAATTCGGTGTCTCTACATTGAATCAATCGTAACTCGGTTTTAAATTTAAATATTTTCTCATCGTTTTAGGATTTTGAAATGTCCGATTTAATATTTAAAAACACTATATATCTTGATCAAGCGATTTCGCATAGCCTCAAAAATAGTAATGAACACGATGGCCTAAAAAAAAATATATTAGACATTGCAGACTTTTCGCATTCCAGTTAGAAAAAAAAATGCTGGTAGAAGGTGTTTCGGCGTATAAAACGTGCAAAAAATAATAAAACATTAGAAGAGGTCCGAAAATGAATTCGACTTCATCGACTCAAAACCGCCATGTTTGTGTCCAGTGGGGAATTCGTCTGTTACTCGACAAATGGAGCAAAATTATATAAAATTAATGAGGGATATTTTCAAGTTTGAAACGTATTCCATTTTTCTATAAACATTCATTATCTATAAAAAAGGAACCAAATTAATGTGTACCCATAATATGATTCTCTGTTTAAAAAAATTAAATTCAGACATAGATATCACATATAAAGTATGAAAAAACATTTTTTTAATATCTCCAAATATAGATTTAGTTGATACTTGAATTATTGTAAATTAATATATCATTCTAATTATCTTTGAAAAGTTGCAATATAACTTATTTAGTATAAAAACCAAATACTTAATAAAAATTTTACAGACTTTTTGCTAATCTTCTGTGAGGAGATGGTCATTGATTTTGATAAAATTTTACATGTTTTCAATCTTGTTTGACAGAAACATACATTCTTCTAATACATCAAAGTTATATAAAATAATGGTGGATATTTAGACGGTTGTAATTTATTCTATTTTTTCGTAAAAAAAGGCACCGAATTAATTTGTACACTTGGTATTTTTTGTTAAATTCTATAAATTGTCAGATTTTATCGAATAAATTACAATCAGAAGAAGATTCGAACGTAGAACGTTTCAAAGGTTAAATCGAGATGATATTTGAGTAAAACGGTTGTTTTCGACAAAAAAAATATGATAATCATCAACATTTTTAGCAAACATTCGATAGAAACTAAAGTTTAAGAGACACTCGAGAATTATATAAAATCTATGTAAACAGTAACCAATCAATAAATTCGTTTAAACCTAAACGAAACGCACTTTCACCGCACTTATTAAAATATCAATCAAAACTTTTAAGGAGAAAAAATAATGCTTATAATTTATTCTTGTGAACCGTTCGACTTGTGTACACAGTCGAACGAGACGGAAAAAAAGAACGGTCGTAATCGCCGAGTACATTTATTATAATTAATTGAATGATACGTTTCGTACAAGAGATTATTATTATTGCCGTCGAAGAAGTCGACTAGAGACGAATTGAAAAAAGAGAGGAAAAAAGACAGCGGTCTGTATCATATAATATTATCTCGGAGCACGTTTAAAGTCACAAATTGCCGACAAAACGAGAATATGGTATTATCTCGCGGAATCGATCTGCAGTGTTGATGCTCGAACATCCATCTTCGTAACACAGCTATCAATCTAAATTTCTAGAGTGATTTCGATGCCCGCGTTGATAGATACTGGTCTGGAGTTCAACATATATATAGATCATACTAATAAGATTATAATAGTTGCACGATTGAAACGTTCGTTTGTTTACGGAGATGGAAAAAGTTAAAAGATCGGATAAAGATTGAAGCAGAATTAAACATCTATGTAATTTATAACTAACTTATTTCCGTAATTGTAAACTTGCTAAAGAATCATTTTATCAACTCGAACCTCTAATATTTTAAGACTATCAACTTTTTTTTATTGAACCAAATCAAGAAATATAGTTTATTATACTGGCAATACTATAAATAGAAATTATATGATTTTTCTCTTACTGATTTGATATATTTTTTTAATACGTTGATAAATTCTGTATATTTAATTAATAAATATTTTTATTTGTATTCTTTTAGTACGTTGATAAATTATGTGTATTTAATTGATAAATATTAATAACACAAAAAAAAATAATAACTACATAAACTGATACATATTCAATAAAAATAGCAAAAGAACCCGCTTAAAATAATTTAAAAAGAGACATATTTCATTTTTGTATTCAACGCAGATATTTTTATTAAATGTAAAAATTAATTCTGTGCCATTAAATTGAATCACTCATAACTCTGATTTAAATTAAAATATTTTCCTGTCGTTTAACGGTTTTGAAGTGTCAACCTTAACATTTAAAAACACTATATATCTTGGTCAAGTAGTTGGCATAACCTCAAAAAAAACGATATCCAAAAAGCAGCATATCAGGCATTGCATACTTTTCGCATTCCAGTTGAAAAAAATGTTACCAAAATCACGGAAATGATTTTTTTAGGATTTGGAGAAGATGTTTTGATGCATAAAACAAACTGAAACAGTGGAAGAGGTCCAAAAACGTATTACAACTTCATCCATTCAAAGTTGTCATCTTTTTTTCGACAGGAGAGTCATCATTTACCACATAAATAGGCCAAAGTTGTACAAAATAATTAGGAATATTTTGAGGATTGAAATGCATTCCATTTTTCCATAATTAAACATTTTCTATAAAAAAGACACCGAATTAATTTGCACAATTAATATTTATTATATAAGGATCTAAATATCAATTTTCCACAATACACTTCTGACACTGGCTAAATTCACTTTCAGAAATTAAGTCCTTTCATCCCACAAACCGAAAAATATTTTTTTATTCGAAAAAGTTCAATAATTGATTTTTAGTCATTTCTGATTGTTGTTTATTCTCATTTTAATACTCTGATGAATATGAATGAATATATTTATAAGAACAGGGAGACATTTTCCATTCGTATCGAAAACAAACGGGTTCACAATAGAGTGAAAGTGAAATAAATAATAAACACATATCAAGCACGGATTGAGATACATTACGAATGTACAATCAAGCATGAAACGACAACGGATTCGGTGTGAAAAAAAAACGGCGACTATCTGTACGTTTTTCAGTAAAAATACATTAGATCGAATCGGGTCGGCCGTTTTACGACAAAATTAATATTCGAAAGTTGCGTTTTGCAGTTGAATTATATTCGAATGCGTGCGCTTGCCCGAGAGAAAAACACAAACATACTGTGATGAATTTTTTCCCGGACAGATATACGTTTGTCGGAACAGGTGTGTGTGTGTTTGTGTGTGTGTGTGTATTCTAAATTGGTGCGTGAACACTAGTATCGAATTAATATTCAAACAGATAAATTAGAATATTAAATATAAGATATTGTTATTGTATGTTTGATTCAACGACGTTTAGACAATTTATTACTACTTGTGTCTATTAAATGTGAGTTACAATGTTGTAGGTCTACTTTTCAATTTGTTTATGGAAGAATACCTACAACTCTCTCTCTCTCTCTCTATACATATATATACGAGGACGGTTTGAAGAGTAATTTGATTCGATATTAGAGACAACAGCTTCAGTTTCAGAGTGTATTTTATTTTTCAACATAATCCCCTCGAAGCTCAATGCAATTTTCTCAACGTTTCTCCAGTTTCCTGAAAGTGGGCTCCTTCCAGGTTCTGAAGATAGCCGTTTGCGGCCTCCATCGTCTCTTCATTCGTCACAAATCGCTTTCAAGTCAAGAAATTTTCAGTTTCGGGTTCAAATGGAAACTCGAGCTGGTCTAAGCAGGCGAATACAGTGGATACGGAAGGATTTCAAAATTCGGGCAATTTTTGATGAGTAACAACTCTTAAATGAGTCGGTGCATTGTCATACTGAAATAACAGTTTTCTCTTGGCCATCCGGTACGTTTTTCCGCGACCACTGCCTTTAAGTTCTCCAAAAGTGCTGCGTAGTATTGACCAGTAACTGTTTTTCCGTTCTGAAGATAGTCGATCAAGATAATTCCTTTCGCATCGCATAACACTGACCCCATCATCTTTCTAGCCGAATAAACTGTCTTTGCATCCTTCACCATGTTCAATCCACTGTTTTGATTACGTCTTCATTTACAGTGTATAATAGTGAATCCAAGTTTCATCAATGGTCACAAAACGCCGAAATCCATTGGCTTCTCCTTAAACAGTTCCAAGAAGACTCATTTTTGCAGTGAGCAAACGTAGCACCCATTTTGTGGACTGTTCTTTCATACGCAATTCATTAAACAAGACGAAATGCGTTCACTCGGTTTAGATGCCTATGACATCTGCTACCTCGCTCAGTTTCACTCGTCGGTCGGACGAAACCATATCGTGGACTCTATCGATGATTTCTAGCGTTACAGTTGTTCTCAAGTCTCCTGAACGTGGCGCATGTTCGTTCTGGCATGTTTAAATTCATTCGCCCGAAGTCGAATAGGAAGGACAAGATTCACCCAATGTAGGAAATACACTCTCATAGATTTCCTTCGCTGTTTTTCCAAAAAAAAAAATCGAATCACATCTCCGATTTTAACTATTTTGGACTTTCGCAAAAAATGCTTGAGTTCAAACAACTGTTAAACAAAGAATTAGTAGCGGAATGACTTGTAATTTCATATGCGTTACTAAAAGGGATTAAAAAAATGTAAACATATGTAGTTGTCCCTCTTTCTCTCAGCGAGCACAATAACCAAATTACTCTTCAAACTACCCTCGCATACATACATATATATATATATATATATATATATATATATGTATATTACAACTTTTATTGACGTTAGATGCGTGAATCTTTTAGAGAATTAATTTATGATTATAAATTCATATAAAAACGATAATAAAAATAAATACTTGGAATATATATATATTCACATCGCACATGCAAAAAGAGAAAGACACGCTAATATGAGGTATAAAATTGCGGAATCGAACGAATTGCGAATTCAAATAAAGTATCATTCATTCAAACAAGATATTCGTTACATTACTGTATGATTATCGTGAATGTTTCCATCATTCAATTCTTCACATCCGAGAATTAAAAGATTTAAGTAGATAAAACGATCGTAATGATAGATCCGATCCCCAGTGTATCGAGATTATATTTAAGTGAGGAAGGAAAACGTATCTCTGTTCCATTCACTCGATGTTAAAACTATCATCAATCGAGATCAAAAAGATTATAACGTACTGATTGGTCTGCGAGGCATTTTTTTTTTGTTTTTGAGTCGTGTTAAACGTTTAGTGTAATATGCAATTTTAGGTTATGCAAGGTGGCTTTCTTTCACGAGAACAAAGAAGATGATAAATGTTCGTTTTGGACAGAAGTGCTTGATTGTATGTTCTTTTAAGAAATCGTTCGAGTATTCATATTTTTCTATAAAAAATAATAGTAAATAAGACACATTTTTTAACTTTCTGTGTACAATTCGTACTTTCAAGTCTTATAAATAAAAACAGATATTAAATAATAAACGATTCATCATTTACCTAACATGTATTCAATGCACAAAATAAAAAAAAATGCTCTAAAATTTACATCTTTTAAAAAAAATATTCTATTTTTGTGTTGTCGAATGTTATTCTTTTTCATAATAAAAATTACATTCTTACAACACTTTTTTCACATTTTAACTAATTCATTAAACTCAATGGAAAAATGATATTTAGAAAAATAGATATATTAAAGGAAATCACAATCGACTCTCATGGAAGAATTTTAATTACTATTTTACTAACTCTCCCGTTCTGGTGCGGTAAAGTCAACAAACCGTGCGTTTTCATTATATGTCATCTGTTGTGAAATTAATTGAATAATGATTTTTTCGTGTTGATTTCTACGAAACAATTTATATTTCAACATTTTTCTAGTGAGAAGAGAATTTTATTGAAAACTGTCTTATATTAATTGACTTCATAATAACTTGAACTGTTCTTATTTTTGATACAAGACTGTTATTTATTAAATTCTATTCAAACTGTTATAAATCTGCCCAAAAAATACAAATGATTTTTTTTTTATTCCAGGGCTACTCGTGCGTTGATCTTTTGAACGCTGGCATGAGACAATCTGGAGTCTACTATCTACAAATCAGAGGCACTACGTACTGGTTCCTTAAAGTGTTCTGTGAACAAGAGATCGCTGAAGGTGGATGGACGGTAAGCATTTTTAAATTGTCGTTTTATCAGTTGATAAGAATTTCGTTAAAACTTTTATTGAATTAGACGTTTTTTAATTTAAATAAAATTAATCGTTTTAAATTTTTAATGAAACTTTGATTCTTTGATCGTTGTTTATATATATATATATATATATATATATATATATATATTGATTGTGGTGAAGCATTGATTCGATCACAGAAATAGAGAGTAATCGATAATTATTTCGTTCTTAAAAATAGAATTGTATACAGAAATGAAAAAGTGTACAATCTTAATTTAAGATTTGATGGTAGAATATTTGAGTAAATTTTTGTATTTTTATAAATGTTCAGCTGTAAATAAATTTTGTACTAGTGACATTGTCGAATACTAACATGAAAATGAAAGAAATGATATTCGTTATAGAGAAAAAGTCATCTTTCGAAAAGAATGAAGAAAACCAGCTAAGTCTGTCGATAATTGCGACTGACTCTTTATACCATCTCCTATTAAATCAAATCTCGACCAGACAATTACACAATAAATAACCAAATTTTCAATCGTTCGTACGTACCCTATAATCAAAGTAAATATTTTCATACTGCCCATCATTACTCACGCATACGCACGTGTGTGTACAATTAATATAGAAAGTCAATTGCAACATCGGGGGAAACGACACCGTCGCACGGCTCCTACCTGAAACCCCCGTACGATTATAAAGTCCGATCGAGCGCCGACAAGCCATTTAGATAACGACATGTGCAATGTATTTATTAAAGAATCCGTACGGAAAGACGTTCGACAGCGACGGTGATCTCGAAAAGGCATTTCCCGCACCAATATACCATACATTTTACGGGCCATGTACGTACATGACGACCGTTTGCTGTACACGATGGAAATGTATACAAACGACCCTGTAATTATTTGTTATTTATGCCGACGATTGAAACATTGTATTAATAGAGTCGGCCTATTCGATCTTTATTGATTGGCCTGTTCTGATCGGACGGGATTTGCATGCGAATACGCTGGGAGATATGTAAACAATGTTGTTTTATATATTCAATGCAGCTTTTCAAATTGACTGTCTCATAAATAAATGGATACATATATACATATATATATATATACAGAGAGAGAGAATCATGTATAATTTAGAAAAAATCGTTTAACTTGATAAGATAAAAGCAAAAACTGCACAGAGTGCCCCTATAATGACTAACACTATACACTTGTTCATTTTATTCGACTAAAGGATTTTTAAAAAAAAGTTTACATTTAATTTCTCAGAAGAGTAAAAAGGAAAATTTTTGATAAACATTCAAGCCTCAATAATTCCTTTTTGATTGATTCTTATGCACATTTATATCAATGTGAAATCAAAATTTTCAGAGTTGAGACACAGGAAAAATTCTGTGATTTTTTGTATGTTGAATTCTCTGAATTATTTCTCCACCTTGTCGTTTTAAAGATGACGGCATCACCATCGAAATGAGCATCAGGACTAGTCAAAAACGATCGATAATGATTTATTGAACGTTATTAATATATTTGACGGTTCGTGGGATGAAACAACAAACTCATTTGTGGAAGTGAATTTATCCAGTGTCAAAATTGTATTGTGCAGTGAAAGAAGATATTTTAACAAATTGTAAGAAACGTCATCGTTGGTAACTTATTTTCTTAAAATGATGAATAGAATGCGGCAGTAAACGTCTATTCTGACGATACTGAAGAATCAGACTTCTGGGATAGAATAAAAACATTCTAGGATCACTGGACAAAGAGTATTGAATTTCGTTCAGATTATATTGAAGAATAAAAGTAATTTCGAAAAGATAAACATATTCTTTCATTATTATGCCGCGAAACTTACAGATTATCTTCATATATAGACAAATCTTACAAGTTACTAAATGAAAATTTAAAATAATAAAGATCAAGTATATTTAAACGTGTTTCATTTCCTGTTGACTTGTGTTTCAATTATTTCTAAGAATTTTCTTTAACAATTTCACTTTTATTGACTGAACATAAATACACACATTATATATATATATATATATATATATATATATATCGAAAAAAATTAATAGCTACCTTAACGATCAAAACATATAAACAGAAACATTTTAAATGCTACACATTATTTAAATCGCTCCGATCAGGACATTTTATATAATTGAATATTATGACTTCTTATTATCTTGGCACATTCCAATTAATATATATATATATATATATATAAATGTATGTGAAACTGGTCGGTGTTATTACGACCACATTAAATAGCAAATTATAGTGTCACGTTACAAGTTTTATAGTCTGTTTTTAATAATGATCGGCCGTGTAGATATTATAATTTTTTTCCTCATTTCAAATAAGTGTTCGATTTATTACAAAGTCAGTCGGTCTGTGTGCGTTTCTATCATATTTCAGATACGGAAACCGTTCATTACGCCGATTAACATAATCGGTGGTGTCGACTTTTCGTGACGTGTGGAAGAAACGTACATCTCGAACGTTTGAACAAATCCCCATCTGTAATTATGTAACAGATGTATACGACGGTTCGAAATCGTTTGAAATTCGTTAATGGTCGCTCGCGTTCATGTTAAATTGTTTTACATCAACGTCAAATGATCTCCGAATCGAAAATTGTATGTTTGTGCCAAGATTGAAATTAAATAATTGAGAAAATTCTGATGGAATAGCGAATAAGGTTATAATCAAAGTGTTAGATATGAATTTATACCCCAAACGTATCAAAGTAACTATCGGAAAACATATTAAATTAAATACAGATGCTTAAAAAACAGATTATTTAAATTGAAAAGACGACAGATGAATATCAAAGAATAGAAATAATAAATGGTTATTATCAAAGAATAGCCACGTTTTATTCTTATACATAATTCAAATACCTAAAAGAAATTTTAAAAATCGAAATAATCATTATGTATAGAATTTAAAAGCTATGATTTCCCTCTAATTGTATAAAAAAAAATACCTTACTAACACGAGTATAAAACTAGATTTTTTTCCACAGACTTTCATTAAAAAACAAACGTTATCTTATATTCGGATTTTCAGAAATTCAGGCTGGAAGAATGTCTTATTTTCGGACTTTCAGGCTGGCACGCCACTGTAGACATTTAAAATATATATTTGTGTAAATTTTGTAAACATAACTTCCTATTCGAAAGTAAATCAATATTTTTTATCGTTTTCTTTGAGAAAAACTGCGTGTCGTCTTATAATCAGGGTCGTAAAAAATACATTTTCCTGTTCTTTGGAAAAAATTACAATTATTATTGCAAACGGGTTTGTTTTATATTCGGGCTAATACGGTAAATGAAGAAAATTAACATTTCAAAAATATCTCTAAAGTATAATTAGAAAGATAACTAAAAGCAATGGACGTGTGGGGGCGGATCTGAATTAATGCTTTGATAATGGACGTGCTAATTTACTTGCTACATTAAATATATATATATATATATATATATATACTAACCGTCCCCTGCTCATTGCGCTCATTAACGTTCGTTCCTCCACCCCCCAAAAATAACACAAATTAATAAATTGATATAAATATGTATACACACAAATAATCCGCATAAAACGTAAGTCATAAAATTTTTACTGGAAACCTTTATAAAAATTAACAACAAAATACAATGTTAAAATGTGTAACAATTTTTTTTACTCAAATATTCAGTGACTATAGTATTTTGAATAAATTTCTTATCAGTTTAACATTGAAATCGTATATCCTCTTTCGTTATAAACCGTGAAACAGAATACTGATCATATGGCTGATATCAACCAATCAGAACAGAGACCATGTGATCAACATCAACCAATCAGAGTACGAATAAAACGCATTTATGGCGACGGGACAATTTTTAAGTTATATATATATATATAGAAAAAGAGAGAGAGGGAGAAATATATTTAAAGAAAATTGAATAAGAATATCTCTATAAAACGAAACGGTTTAAATTACAGGTGATTCAAAGGCGTGACGATTTCGGCGAACCGCGTGAAAACTTCAACCGTGACTGGGCAGACTACAAGAACGGCTTCGGCGATCCTGGCAAAGAGTTTTGGCTCGGTAACGAGAACATCTATATGCTGACCAACAACGAAGATTACATACTGAGGGTCGAACTTGAAGATTTCGAGGGAAATAAAAGGTAATATTCGTGATTATCATTTGAATTCGAACGCCTTTTTTACTTTTATAATTAACTGTTTATTTTCAAATAACAAATTTATAAACAGATAAAAATAGTGTAAAGTACATGCAACTCTCGATATAATTCAAATTAATTCGTGCAACGAGTGTACCGTACAGTTAAAGACAGCATATCGAAGCGGAGAATTTCTAATTCATTCATGATTTTTTCTAACATTTGTCAGAAGGTTTGGGAAGATGCTCGCGTTATCTTGTAATTTATGACTATAGTTTCACACTTGCCGTTTAGTCGAAATAGGTGTATATTTACTATCCATTAAATGAACTGCTTGATATGTGAATGCAAAAATAATAAGATTTGTGTTTCCATAAGTGTTTTATTCAATTAGTTTCATGAATCAATGTTGTTAAGTCAATAACCTAAATTGTCATCTAACTGCTGAAAACGAACAGTATATATCAACATCAAGAAAAAAAATTAATTTCAGTACAATAGTTATTTGAGAAAAGTTTTTTCTACATGATATTTCCCACTTAATAAATGTATATTTCTTAACTAATGTACATAAGTTTTGAATAATTTTAGAGTCACTTATTAAAATAGTAAGATTTAATAGTTCAAATAACTAAAGTCTCATGTATTAAGAACTTGCTATCATCTAATTTAATCATTTGCATTGAAACACGTTGAAAATATCTCATATTACAACTTCATCAGTGTTTTTTTTTACATATACATTAAAACTTTTAACAATAAACGCAGGGGTCTCACTTGACACCAGGGCTTCCGGGATATGCCCGGTTATCCCAGGCGGTAGTTATGTCATAGTACAATTGCAAAAAACGGTAGTGAACACATAAGTTAGTATCCAAAAAGTAGCACATTAAGTATTGCATACTTTTCGCATTTCAGTTGAAAAAAATACTGTCAAAGGAGCAGGAATGATTCGTTCAGCTTTAGAGGATAGTGTTGTGACGCATTAAACATGCCAAAAACTCTAAAACAGTGGAAAAAATCCTAAAATGCATTACAATTTTATCGACTAATATTTTATTCGACAAGGGATTCAATTACCTGACAGGCGAAACAAAGTTATATAAAATAACTGGAGATAATTTGAGGATTGGAACGTGTTCCAATTTTTTTATTAAAAAAGACACCGAATTAATTTGTACGCCTGATTTTTTTTTTTGAAAAAAAAAACAAAGAATATCAAAGAACAGCTATCTGAATTTCCAGATCTGAATACATTCTTGAATCACGTTGAAAAGACTACTAGGTTATCAACTTTTCAAACGATTTGTAATA